>OZ032119.1:4690690-5290690 GCA_964026355.1 Pseudorhiza aurosa
TGCCATTTTTGCAGAAAATCACCCATTTTCAACCTTCTTGAACTGGCACCACGACTGAAAAAGTGCCCAAAAACAGTCAATTTTGGCCAAAAGAGTAAGGCTATAGGCTTGCCATTTTTGCCGAAAATCGCTTACTTTCAACTTTCTTGAACTGCCATTACAAACGAAAAAAGTACCTCCAAACAGTCAATTTTGGCCAAAAAGTAAGGCTATAGGCTTGCCATTTTTGCAGAAAATCGCTTACTTTCAACTTTCTTGAACTACCATTACAAACGAAAAAGTACCCTCAAAACACCCAATTTTGGCCAAAAAGTAAGGCTATAGGCTTGCCATTTTTGCAGAAAATCGCTTACTTTCAACTTTCTTGAACTGCCATTACAAATGAAAAAGTACCTCAAAACACCCAATTTTGGCCTGAAAGTAAGGCTATAGGCTTACAATTTTGCCATAAATAAACTATTTTCAACTTTCTTGAATTGCGATTACAAATGAAAAAGTACCTCAAAACACCCAATTTTGGCCAAAAAAGTAAGGCTATAAGCTTACCAATTTCCCCCAAAATCGCCTATTTTCAAGCTTCATGAACTGCCACCACGAATGAAAAAGGTACCTCCAAACAGCCAATTTTGGCCTGAAAAGTAAGGCTATAGGCTTACCATTTTGCCATAAATAAACTATTTTCAACTTTCTTGAACTGCCATTACAAATGAAAAAGTACCTCAAAACAGCCAATTTTGGCCATAAAGTAAGGCCTATAGGCTTGCCATTTTTGCAGAAAATCGCCCATTTTCAACTTTCTTGAACTGGCACCACGACTGAAAAAGTGCCCCAAAAACAGTCAATTTTGGCCAAGAAGTAAGGCTTTAGGCTTGCCATTTTTCCCAAAATCGCCTATTTTCAACATTCTTGAACTGGCACCACGACTGAAGAAGGTCCTCCAAACAGTCAATTTTGGCCAAAAAGTAAGGCTATAGGCTTGCCATTTTTGCAGAAAATCGCTTACTTTCAACTTTCTTGAACTACCATTACAAATGAAAAAGTACCTCAAAACACCAAATTTTTGCCAAAAAGTAAGGCTATAGGCTTGCCATTTTTGCAGAAAATCGCTCATTTTCAACCTTTATTGAACTGGCATCACGACTGAAAAAGTGCCCAAAAAACAGTCAATTTTGGCCAAAAAGTAAGGCTATAGGCTTGCCATTTTTGCAGAAAATCGCCCATTTTCAACCTTCTTGAACTGGCACCACGACTGAAAAAGTGCCCAAAAACAGTCAATTTTGGCCAAGAAGTAAGGCTATAGGCTTGCCATTTTTCCAAAATCGACCTATTTTCAACTTTCTTGAACTGGCCACCACGACTGAAGAAGGGTCCTCCAAACAGTCAATTTTGGCCAAAAAGTAAGGCTATAGGCTTGCCATTTTTGCAGAAAATCGCTTACTTTCAATTTTCTTGAACTGCCATTACAAATGAGAAAGTACCTCAAAAACACCCAATTTTGGCCTGAAAGTAAGGCTATAGGCTTACAATTTTGCCATAAATAAACTATATTCAACTTTCTTGAATTGCCATTACAAATGAAAAAGTACCTCAAAACACCCAATTTTGGCCAAAAATTAAGGCTATAAGCTTACCAATTTCCCCCAAAATCGCCTATTTTTCAACCTTCATGAACTGCCACCACGAATGAAAAAGGTCCTCCAAACAGCCAATTTTGGCCTGAAAGTAAGGCTATAGGCCTTACCATTTTGCCATAAATAAACTATTTTCAACTTTCTTGAACTGCCATTACAAACGAAAAAGTACCTCAAAACACCCAATTTTGGCCAAAAAGTAAGGCTATAGGCTTGCCATTTTTGCAGAAAATCGCCCCATTTTCAACCTTCTTGAACTGGCACCACGACTGAAAAAGTGCCCAAAAACAGTCAATTTTGGCCAAAGAGTAAGGCTATAGGCTTGCCATTTTTGCCGAAAATCGCCTTACTTTCAACTTTCTTGAACTGCCCATTACAAACGAAAAAGTACCCTCAAAACACCCAATTTTGGCCAAAAAGTAAGGGCTATAGGCTTGCCATTTTTGCAGAAAAATCGCTTACTTTCAACTTTCTCCAACTGGCACCACGACTGAAAAAGTGCCCCAAAAACAGTCAATTTTGGCCAAAAAGTAAGGCTATAGGCTTGCCATTTTTGCAGAAAATCGCTTACTTTCAACTTTCTTGAACTGCCATTACAAACGAAAAAGTACCTCAAAACACCCAATTTTGGCCAAAAAGTAAGGCTGTAGGCTTGCCCTTTTTGCAGAAAATCGCCCATTTTCAACTCTCTTGAACTGGCACCCACGACTGAAAAAGTGCCCAAAACCAGTCAATTTTGGCCAAAAAGTAAGGCTATAGGCTTGCCATTTTTGCCGAAAATCGCTTACTTTCAACTTTCTTGAACTGCCATTACAAACGAAAAAGTACCTCAAAACACCCAATTTTGGCCAAAAAGTAAGGCTATAGGCTTGCCATTTTTGCAGACAATCGCCCATTTTCAACTTTCTTGAACTGGCACCACGACTGAAAAAGTGCCCAAAAACAAGTCATTTTGACCAAAAAGTAAGGCTATAGGCTATGCCATTTTTGCCGAAAATCGCTTACTTTCAACTTTCTTGAACTGCCATTACAAACGAAAAAGTACCTCAAAACACCCAATTTTGGCCAAAAAGTAAGGCTATAGGCTTGCCATTTTTGCAGAAAATCGCTTACTTTCAAACTTTCTCCAACTGGCACCACGACTGAAAAAGTACCTCAAAACACCTAAAGTTGGCCAAAAGTAAGGCTATAGGCTTGCCATTTTTGCAGAAAATAGCTTACTTTGAACTTTCTTCTGAATTGCCATTACAAATGAAAAAGTACCTCAAAACACCCAATTTTGGCCAAAAAGTAAGGCTATAAGCTTACCAATTTCCCCCAAAATCGCCTATTTTCAACCTTCATGAACTGCCACCACGAATGAAAAAGGTCCTCCAAACAGCCAATTTTGGCCTGAGAGTAAGGCTATAGGCTTACCAGTTTGCCATAAATAAACTATTTTCAAATTTCTTGAACTGCCATTACAAGTGAAAAGTACCTCAAAACACCCAATTTTGGCCTGAAAGTAAGGCTATAGGCTTACCATTTTGCCATAAATAAACTATTTTCAACTTTCTTGAACGGCCATTACAAATGAAAAAGTACCTCAAAACACCCAATTTTGGCCAAAAAGTAGGGCTATAGGCTTACAATTTTGCCATAAATAAACTATTTTCAACTTTCTTCAATTGCCATTACAAATGAAAAAGTACCTCAAAACACCCAATTTTGCGCCAAAAAGTAAGGCTATAGGCTTGCCATTTTTGCAAGAAAATCGCCCATTTTCAACTTTCTTGAACTGGCACCACGACTGAAAAAGTGCCCAAAAAAAGTCAATTTTGGCAAAGAAGTAAGGCTACAGGCTTGCAATTTTTGAAGAAAATCGCTTACTTTCAACTCTCTCCAACTGGCACCACGACTGAAAAAGTACCTCAAAACACCCAATTTTGGCCAAAAAGTAAGGCTATTAGGCTTGCCATTTTTGCAGAAAATCGCCCATTTTCAACTTTCTTGAACTGGCACCACGACTGAAAAAGTGCCCAAAACCAGTCAATTTTGGCCAAAAAGTAAGGCTATAGGCTTGCCCTTTTTGCAGAAAATCGCCCATTTTCAACTCTCTTGAACTGCCACCACGAATGAAAAAGTACCTCAAAACAACCAATTTTGGCCTGAAAGTAAGGCTATAGGCTTACCATTTTGCCATAAATAAACTATTTTCAACTTTCTTGAACGGCCATTACAAATGAAAAAGTACCCGCTCAAAACACCCAATTTTGGCCAAAACGTAAGGCTATAGGCTTGCCATTTTTGCAGAAAATCGCCCATTTTCAACTTTCTTGAACTGGCACCACGACTGAAAGTGCCCAAAAATCGTCAATTTTGGCCAAAAAGTAAGGCTATAGGCTTGCCATTTTTGATGAAAATCGCTTACTTTCAACTTTCTTGAACTGCCATTACAAACGAAAAAGTACCTCAAAACACCCAATTTTGGCCAAAAAGTAAGGCTATAAGCTTACCAACTTCCCCCAAAATCGCCTATTTTCAACCTTCATGAACTGCCACCACGAATGAAAAAAGGTCCTCCAAACAGCCAATTTTGGCCTGAAAGTAAGGCTATAGGCTTGCTATTTTGCCATCAATAATCTATTTCAACTTTCTTGAACTGCCATTACAAACGAAAAAAGTACCTCAAAACACCCAATTTTGGCCAAAAAGTTACGCTATAGGCTTACCATTTTGCCATAAATAAACTATTTTCAACTTTCTTGAACGGCCATTACAAATGAAAAAGTACCTCAAAACACCCAATTTTGGCCAAAAAGTAAGGCTATAGGCTTACAATTTTGCCATAAATAAACTATTTTCAACTTTCTCTCAATTGCCATTACAAATGAAAAAGTACCTCAAAACACCCCAATTTTGGCCAAAAAGTAAGGCTATAGGCTTGCCATTTTTGCAGAAAATCCGCCCATTTTCAACTTTCTTGAACTGGCACCACGACTGAAAAAGTGCCCAAAAACAGTCAATTTTGGCCAAGACAGTAAGGCTACAGGCTTGCAATTTTTGAAGAAAATCGCTTACTTTCAAACTTTCTCCAACTGGCACCACGACTGAAAAAGTACCTCAAAACACCCCAATTTTGGCCAAAAAGTAAGGCTATAGGCTTGCCATTTTTGCAGAAAATCGCTTACTTTCAACTTTCTCCAACTGGCACCACGACTGAAAAAGTACCCAAAAACAGTCAATTTTGGCCAAAAAGTAAGGCTATAGGCTTGCCATTTTTGATGAAAATCGCTTACTTTCAACTTTCTTGAACTGCCATTACAAATGAAAAAGTACCTCAAAAACACCCAATATTGGCCTGAAAGTAAGGCTATAGGCTTACCATTTTGCCATAAATAAACTATTTTCAACTTTCTTGAACTGCCATTACAAACGAAAAAGTACCTCAAAACACCCCAATTTTTGGCCAAAAAGTAAGGCTATAGGCTTTGCCATTTTTGCAGAAAATCGCTTACTTTCAACTTTCTTGAACTGGCACCACGACTGAAAAAGTGCCCAAAAACAGTCAATTTTGGCCAAAAAGTAAGGCTATAGGCTTACCAGTTTGCCATAAATAAACTATTTTCAACTTTCTTGAACTGCCATTACAAATGAAAAAGTACCTCAAAACACCCAATTTTGGCCCGAAAGTAAGGCTATAGGCTTACCATTTTGCCATAAATAAACTATTTCAACTTTCTTTGAACGGCCATTACAAATGAAAAAGTACCTCAAAACACCCAATTCTGGCCAAAAAGTAAGGCTATAGGCTTGCCATTTTTGCAGAAAATCGCCCATTTTCAACCTTTCTTGAACTGGCACCACGACTGAAAGTGCCCAAAAATCGTCAATTTTGGCCAAAAAGTAAGGCTATAGGCTTGCCATTTTTGATGAAAATCGCTTACTTTCCACTTTCTTGAACTGCCATTACAAACGAAAAAGTACCTCAAAACACCCAATTTTGGCCAAAAAGTTACGCTATAGGCTTACCATTTTGCCATAAATAAACTATTTTCAACTTTCTTGAACGGCCATTACAAATGAAAAAGTACCTCAAAACACCCAATTTTGGCCAAAAAGTAAGGCTATAGGCTTACAATTTTGCCATAAAATAAACTATTTTCAACTTTCTTCAATTGCCATTACAAATGAAAAAGTACCTCAAAACACCCAATTTTGGCCAAAAAGTAAGGCTATAGGCTTGCCATTTTTTGCAGAAAATCGCCCATTTTCAACTTTCTTGAACTGGCACCACGACTGAAAAAGTGCCCAAAAAAAGTCAATTTTGGCAAAGAAGTAAGGCTACAGGCTTGCAATTTTTGAAGAAAATCGCTTACTTTCAACTCTCCTCCAACTGGCACCACGACTGAAAAAAGTACCTCAAAACACCCAATTTTGGCCAAAAAGTAAGGCTATAGGCTTGCCATTTTTGCAGAAAATCGCCCATTTTCAACTTTCTTGAACTGGCACCACGACTGAAAAAGTGCCCAAAACCAGTCAATTTTGGCCAAAAAGTAAGGCTATAGGCTTGCCCTTTTTGCAGAAAATCGCTCCATTTTCAACTCTCTTGAACTGCCACCACGAATGAAAAAGTACCTCAAAACACCCAATTTTGGCCTGAAAGTAAGGCTATAGGCTTACCATTTTGCCATAAATAAACTATTTTCAACTTTCTTGAACGGGCCATTACAAATGAAAAAGTACCTCAAAACACCCAATTTTGGCCAAAACGTAAGGCTATAGGCTTGCCATTTTTGCAGAAAATCGCCCATTTTCAACTTTCTTGAACTGGCACCACGACTGAAAGTGCCCAAAAATCGTCAATTTTGGCCAAAAAGTAAGGCTATAGGCTTGCCATTTTTGATGAAAATCGCTTACTTTCAACTTTCTTGAACTGCCATTACAAACGAAAAAGTACCTCAAAACACCCAATTTTGGCCAAAAAGTAAGGCTATAAGCTTACCAACTTCCCCCCAAAATCGCCTATTTTCAACCTTCATGAACTGCCACCACGAATGAAAAAGGTCCTCCAAACAGCCAATTTTGGCCTGAAAGTAAGGCTATAGGCTTGCTATTTTGCCATCAATAATCTATTTTCAACTTTCTTGAACTGCCATTACAAACGAAAAAGTACCTCAAAACACCCAATTTTGGCCAAAAAGTTACGCTATAGGCTTACCATTTTGCCATAAATAAACTATTTTCAACTTTCTTGAACGGCCATTACAAATGAAAAAGTACCTCAAAACACACCAATTTTGGCCAAAAAAGTAAGGCTATAGGCTTACAATTTTGCCATAAATAAACTATTTTCAACTTTCTTCAATTGCCATTACAAATGAAAAAAGCTACCTCAAAACACCCAATTTTGGCCAAAAAGTAAGGCTATAGGCTTTGCCATTTTTGCAGAAAATCGCCCATTTTCAACTTTCTTGAACTGGCACCACGACTGAAAAAGTGCCCAAAAACAGTCAATTTTGGCCAAGAAGTAAGGCTACAGGCTTGCAATTTTTGAAGAAAATCGCTTACTTTCAACTTTCTCCAACTGGCACCACGACTGAAAAAGTACCTCAAAACACCCAATTTTGGCCAAAAAGTAAGGCTATAGGCTTGCCATTTTTGCAGAAAATCGCTTACTTTCAACTTTCTCCAACTGGATACAAGACTGAAAAAGTGCCCAAAAACAGTCAATTTTGGCCAAAAAGTAAGGCTATAGGCTTGCCATTTTTGCAGAAAATCGCTTACTTTCAACTTTCTCCAACTGGCACCACGACTGAAAAAGTACCCAAAAACAGTCAATTTTGGCCAAAAAGTAAGGCTATAGGCTTGCCATTTTTGATGAAAATCGCTTACTTTCAACTTTCTTGAACTGCCATTACAAATGAAAAAGTACCTCAAAACACCCAATATTGGCCTGAAAGTAAGGCTATAGGCTTACCATTTTGCCATAAATAAACTATTTTCAACTTTCTTGAACTGCCATTACAAACGAAAAAGTACCTCAAAACACCCAATTTTGGCCAAAAAGTAAGGCTATAGGCTTGCCATTTTTGCAGAAAATCGCTTACTTTCAAACTTTCTTGAACTGGCACCACGACTGAAAAAGTGCCCAAAAACAGTCAATTTTGGCCAAAAAGTAAGGCTATAGGCCTACCAGTTTGCCATAAATAAACTATTTTCAACTTCTTGAACTGCCATTACAAATGAAAAAGTACCTCAAAACACCCAATTTTGGCCCGAAAGTAAGGCTATAGGCTTGCCATTTTTGCAGAAAATCGCTTACTTTCAACTTTCTCCAACTGGCACCACGACTGAAAAAGTACCTCAAAACAGCCAATTTTGGCCAAAAAGTAAGGCTATAGGCTTGCCATTTTTGCAGAAAATCGCTTACTTTCAACTTTCTTGAACTGCCATTGCAAATGAAAAAGTACCTCAAAACAGCCAATTTTGGCCTGAAAGTAAGGCTATAGGCTTGCCATTTTTGCAGAAAATCGCTTACTTTCAACTTTCTTGAACTGCCATTGCAAATGAAAAAAGTACCTCAAAACAGCCAATTTTGGCCTGAAAGTAAGGCTATAGGCTTACCATTTTGCCATAAATAAACTATTTTCAACTTTCTTGAACTGGCACCACGACTGAAAAAGTGCCCAAAAAACAGTCAATTTTGGCCAAAAAGTAAGGCTATAGGCTTGCCATTTTTTGCAGAAAATCGCCCATTTTCAACTTTCTTGAACTGGCACCACGACTGAAAAAGTGCCCAAAAACAGTCAATTTTGGCCAAAAAGTAAGGCTATAGGCTTGCCATTTTTGACGAAAATTGCTTACTTTCAACTTTCTCGAACTGGCACCACGACTGAAAAAGTGCCCAAAAACAGTCAACTTTGGCCAAAAAGTAAGGCTATAGGCTTGCCATTTTTGCAGAAAATCGCTTACTTTCAACTTTCTTGAACTGCCATTGCAAATGAAAAAGTACCTCAAAACAGCCAATTTTGGCCTGAAAGTAAGGCTATAGGCTTACCATTTTGCCATAAATAAACTATTTTCAACTTCTTGAACTGGCACCACGACCTGAAAAAGTGCCCCAAAAACAGTCAATTTTGGCCAAAAAGTAAGGCTATAGGGCTTGCCATTTTTGCAGAAAATCGCCCATTTTCAACTTTCTTGAACTGGCACCACGACTGAAAAAGTGCCCAAAAACAGTCAATTTTGGCCAAAAAGTAAGGCTATAGGCTTGCCATTTTTGACGAAAATTGCTTTCTTTCAACTTTCTTGAACGGCCATTGCAAATGAAAAAGTACCTCAAAACACCTAAAGTTGGCCAAAAAGTAAGGCTATAGGCTTACCATTTTGCCATAAATAAACTATTTTCAACTTTCTTGAACTGGCCCCACGAATTAAAAAGGGCCTCAAAACAGCCAATTTTCGTCTGAAAGTAAGGCTATAGGCTTACCATTTTGCCATAAATAAACTATTTTCAACTTTCTTGAACTGGCACCACGACTGAAAAGTGCCCAAAAACAGTCAATTTTGGCCAAAAAGTAAGGCTATAGGCTTGCCATTTTTGCAGAAAATCGCTTACTTTCAACTTTCTTGAACTGCCATTACAAATGAAAAAGTACCTCAAAACATACAATTTTGGCCAAAAAGTAGGCTACAGGCTTGCCATTTTTGCAGAAAATCGCTTACTTTCAACTTTCTCGAACTGGCACCACGACTGAAAAAGTGCCCAAAAACAGTCAACTTTGGCCAAAAAGTAAGGCTATAGGCTTGCCATTTTTGCAGAAAATCGCTTACTTTCAACTTTCTTGAACTGCCATTGCAAATGAAAAAGTACCTCAAAACAGCCAATTTTGGCCTGAAAGTAAGGCTATAGGCCTTACCATTTTGCCATAAATAAACTATTTTCAACTTTCTTGAACTGGCACCACGACTGAAAAAGTGCCCAAAAACAGTCAATTTTGGCCAAAAAGTAAGGCTATAGGCTTGCCATTTTTGCAGAAAATCGCCCATTTTCAACTTTCTTGAACTGGCACCACGACTGAAAAAGTGCCCAAAAACAGTCAATTTTGGCCAAAAAGTAAGGCTATAGGCTTGCCATTTTTGACGAAAATTGCTTTCTTTCAACTTTCTTGAACGGCCATTGCAAATGAAAAAGTACCTCAAAACACCTAAAGTTGGCCAAAAAGTAAGGCTATAGGCTTACCATTTTGCCATAAATAACTATTTTCAACTTTCTTGAACTGGCCCCACGAATTAAAAAGGGCCTCAAAACAGCCAATTTTCGTCTGAAAGTAAGGCTATAGGCTTACCATTTTGCCATAAATTAAACTATTTTCAACTTTCTTGAACTGGCACCACGACTGAAAAAGTGCCCCAAAAACAGTCAATTTTGGCCAAAAAAGTAAGGCTACAGGCTTGCCATTTTTGAAGAAAATCGCTTACTTTCAACTTTCTCCAACTGGCACCACGACTGAAAAAGTACCTCAAAACACCCAATTTTGGCCGAAAAAGTAAGGCTATAGGCTTGCCATTTTTGCAGAAAATCGCTTACTTTCAACTTTCTCGAACTGGCACCACGACTGAAAAAGTGCCCAAAAAACAGTCAACTTTGGCCAAAAAGTAAGGCTATAGGCTTGCCATTTTTGCAGAAAATCGCTTACTTTCAACTTTCTTGAACTGCCATTGCAAATGAAAAAAGTACCTCAAAACAGCCAATTTTGGCCTGAAAGTAAGGCTATAGGCTTACCATTTTGCCATAAATAAACTATTTTCAACTTTCTTTGAACTGGCACCACGACTGAAAGTGCCCAAAAATCGTCAATTTTGGCCAAAAAGTAAGGCTATAGGCTTGCCATTTTTGATGAAAATCGCTTACTTTCCACTTTCTTGAACTGCCATTACAAACGAAAAAGTACCTCAAAACACCCAATTTTGGCCAAAAAGTAAGGCTATAAGCTTACCAATTTCCCCCAAAATCGCTTACTTTCAACTCTCTCCAACTGGCACCACGACTGAAAAAGTACCTCAAAACACCCAATTTTGGCCAAAAAGTAAGGCTATAGGCTTGCCAATTTCCCCCAAAATCGCCTATTTTCAACTTTCTTGAACTACCATTACAAACGAAAAGTACCTCAAAACACCCAATTTTGGCCAAAAAGTAAGGCTATAGGCTTGCCATTTTTGCCGAAAATCGCCTATTTTCAACCTTCATGAACTGCCACCACGAATGAAAAAGGTTCCTCCAAACAGCCAATTTTGGCCTGAAAGTAAGGCTATAGGCTTACCATTTTGCCATAAATAAACTATTTTCAACTTTCTTGAACTGCCATTACAAATGAAAAAGTACCTCAAAACACCCAATTTTGGCCAAAAAGTAAGGCTATAAGCTTACCAATTTCCCCCAAAATCGCCTATTTTCAACCTTCATGAACTGCCACCACGAATGAAAAAGGTCCTCCAAACAGCCAATTTTGGCCTGAAAGTAAGGCTATAGGCTTACCATTTTGCCATAAATAAACTATTTTCAACTTTCTTGAACTGCCATTACAAATGAAAAAGTACCTCAAAACACCCAATTTTGGCCAAAAAGTAAGCTATAGGCTTGCCATTTTTGCAAAAAATCGCCCATTTTCAACTTTCTTGAACTGGCACCACGACTGAAAAAGTGCCCAAAAACAGTCAATTTTGGCCAAAAAGTAAGGCTATAGGCTTGCCATTTTTGCAGAAAATCGCCCATTTTCAACTTTCTTGAACTGGCACCACGACTGAAAAAGTGCCCAAAAACAGTCAATTTTGGCCAAAAAGTAAGGCTATAGGCTTGCCATTTTTGACGAAAATTGCTTTCTTTCAACTTTCTTGAACGGCCATTGCAAATGAAAAAGTACCTCAAAACACCTAAAGTTGGCCAAAAAGTAAGGCTATAGGCTTACCATTTTGCCATAAATAAACTATTTTCAACTTTCTTGAACTGGCCCCACGAATTAAAAAGGGCCTCAAAACAGCCAATTTTCGTCTGAAAGTAAGGCTATAGGCTTACCATTTTGCCATAAATAAACTATTTTCAACTTTCTTGAACTGGCACCACGACTGAAAAAGTGCCCAAAAACAGTCAATTTTGGCCAAAAAGTAAGGCTATAGGCTTGCCATTTTTGCAGAAAATCGCTTACTTTCAACTTTCTTGAACTGCCATTACAAATGAAAAAGTACCTCAAAACATACAATTTTGGCCAAAAAGTAAGGCTACAGGCTTGCCATTTTTGCAGAAAATCGCTTACTTTCAACTTTCTCGAACTGGCACCACGACTGAAAAAGTGCCCAAAAACAGTCAACTTTGGCCAAAAAGTAAGGCTATAGGCTTGCCATTTTTGCAGAAAATCGCTTACTTTCAACTTTCTTGAACTGCCATTGCAAATGAAAAAGTACCTCAAAACAGCCAATTTTGGCCTGAAAGTAAGGCTATAGGCTTACCATTTTGCCATAAATAAACTATTTTCAACTTTCTTGAACTGGCACCACGACTGAAAAAGTGCCCAAAAACAGTCAATTTTGGCCAAAAAGTAAGGCTATAGGCTTGCCATTTTTGCAGAAAATCGCCCATTTTCAACTTTCTTGAACTGGCACCACGACTGAAAAAGTGCCCAAAAACAGTCAATTTTGGCCAAAAAGTAAGGCTATAGGCTTGCCATTTTTGACGAAAATTGCTTTCTTTCAACTTTCTTGAACGGCCATTGCAAATGAAAAAGTACCTCAAAACACCTAAAGTTGGCCAAAAAGTAAGGCTATAGGCTTACCATTTTGCCATAAATAAACTATTTTCAACTTTCTTGAACTGGCCCCACGAATTAAAAAGGGCCTCAAAACAGCCAATTTTCGTCTGAAAGTAAGGCTATAGGCTTACCATTTTGCCATAAATAAACTATTTTCAACTTTCTTGAACTGGCACCACGACTGAAAAAGTGCCCAAAAACAGTCAATTTTGGCCAAAAAGTAAGGCTATAGGCTTGCCATTTTTGCAGAAAATCGCCCATTTTCAACTTTCTTGAACTGGCACCACGACTGAAAAAGTGCCCAAAAACAGTCAACTTTGGCCAAAAAGTAAGGCTATAGGCTTGCCATTTTTGCAGAAAATCGCTTACTTTCAACTTTCTTGAACTGCCATTGCAAATGAAAAAGTACCTCAAAACAGCCAATTTTGGCCTGAAAGTAAGGCTATAGGCTTACCATTTTGCCATAAATAAACTATTTTCAACTTTCTTGAACTGGCACCACGACTGAAAAAGTGCCCAAAAACAGTCAATTTTGGCCAAAAAGTAAGGCTATAGGCTTGCCATTTTTGCAGAAAATCGCCCATTTTCAACTTTCTTGAACTGGCACCACGACTGAAAAAGTGCCCAAAAACAGTCAATTTTGGCCAAAAAGTAAGGCTATAGGCTTGCCATTTTTGACGAAAATTGCTTACTTTCAACTTTCTCGAACTGGCACCACGACTGAAAAAGTGCCCAAAAACAGTCAACTTTGGCCAAAAAGTAAGGCTATAGGCTTGCCATTTTTGCAGAAAATCGCTTACTTTCAACTTTCTTGAACTGCCATTGCAAATGAAAAAGTACCTCAAAACAGCCAATTTTGGCCTGAAAGTAAGGCTATAGGCTTACCATTTTGCCATAAATAAACTATTTTCAACTTTCTTGAACTGGCACCACGACTGAAAAAGTGCCCAAAAACAGTCAATTTTGGCCAAAAAGTAAGGCTATAGGCTTGCCATTTTTGCAGAAAATCGCCCATTTTCAACTTTCTTGAACTGGCACCACGACTGAAAAAGTGCCCAAAAACAGTCAATTTTGGCCAAAAAGTAAGGCTATAGGCTTGCCATTTTTGACGAAAATTGCTTTCTTTCAACTTTCTTGAACGGCCATTGCAAATGAAAAAGTACCTCAAAACACCTAAAGTTGGCCAAAAAGTAAGGCTATAGGCTTACCATTTTGCCATAAATAAACTATTTTCAACTTTCTTGAACTGGCCCCACGAATTAAAAAGGGCCTCAAAACAGCCAATTTTCGTCTGAAAGTAAGGCTATAGGCTTACCATTTTGCCATAAATAAACTATTTTCAACTTTCTTGAACTGGCACCACGACTGAAAAAGTGCCCAAAAACAGTCAATTTTGGCCAAAAAGTAAGGCTATAGGCTTGCCATTTTTGCAGAAAATCGCTTACTTTCAACTTTCTTGAACTGCCATTACAAATGAAAAAGTACCTCAAAACATACAATTTTGGCCAAAAAGTAAGGCTACAGGCTTGCCATTTTTGCAGAAAATCGCTTACTTTCAACTTTCTCGAACTGGCACCACGACTGAAAAAGTGCCCAAAAACAGTCAACTTTGGCCAAAAAGTAAGGCTATAGGCTTGCCATTTTTGCAGAAAATCGCTTACTTTCAACTTTCTTGAACTGCCATTGCAAATGAAAAAGTACCTCAAAACAGCCAATTTTGGCCTGAAAGTAAGGCTATAGGCTTACCATTTTGCCATAAATAAACTATTTTCAACTTTCTTGAACTGGCACCACGACTGAAAAAGTGCCCAAAAACAGTCAATTTTGGCCAAAAAGTAAGGCTATAGGCTTGCCATTTTTGCAGAAAATCGCCCATTTTCAACTTTCTTGAACTGGCACCACGACTGAAAAAGTGCCCAAAAACAGTCAATTTTGGCCAAAAAGTAAGGCTATAGGCTTGCCATTTTTGACGAAAATTGCTTTCTTTCAACTTTCTTGAACGGCCATTGCAAATGAAAAAGTACCTCAAAACACCTAAAGTTGGCCAAAAAGTAAGGCTATAGGCTTACCATTTTGCCATAAATAAACTATTTTCAACTTTCTTGAACTGGCCCCACGAATTAAAAAGGGCCTCAAAACAGCCAATTTTCGTCTGAAAGTAAGGCTATACGCTTACCATTTTGCCATAAATAAACTATTTTCAACTTTCTTGAACTGGCACCACGACTGAAAAAGTGCCCAAAAACAGTCAATTTTGGCCAAAAAGTAAGGCTACAGGCTTGCCATTTTTGAAGAAAATCGCTTACTTTCAACTTTCTCCAACTGGCACCACGACTGAAAAAGTACCTCAAAACACCCAATTTTGGCCAAAAAGTAAGGCTATAGGCTTGCCATTTTTGCAGAAAATCGCTTACTTTCAACTTTCTCGAACTGGCACCACGACTGAAAAAGTGCCCAAAAACAGTCAACTTTGGCCAAAAAGTAAGGCTATAGGCTTGCCATTTTTGCAGAAAATCGCTTACTTTCAACTTTCTTGAACTGCCATTGCAAATGAAAAAGTACCTCAAAACAGCCAATTTTGGCCTGAAAGTAAGGCTATAGGCTTACCATTTTGCCATAAATAAACTATTTTCAACTTTCTTGAACTGGCACCACGACTGAAAAAGTGCCCAAAAACAGTCAATTTTGGCCAAAAAGTAAGGCTATAGGCTTGCCATTTTTGCAGAAAATCGCCCATTTTCAACTTTCTTGAACTGGCACCACGACTGAAAAAGTGCCCAAAAACAGTCAATTTTGGCCAAAAAGTAAGGCTATAGGCTTGCCATTTTTGACGAAAATTGCTTTCTTTCAACTTTCTTGAACGGCCATTGCAAATGAAAAAGTACCTCAAAACACCTAAAGTTGGCCAAAAAGTAAGGCTATAGGCTTACCATTTTGCCATAAATAAACTATTTTCAACTTTCTTGAACTGGCCCCACGAATTAAAAAGGGCCTCAAAACAGCCAATTTTCGTCTGAAAGTAAGGCTATAGGCTTACCATTTTGCCATAAATAAACTATTTTCAACTTTCTTGAACTGGCACCACGACTGAAAAAGTGCCCAAAAACAGTCAATTTTGGCCAAAAAGTAAGGCTACAGGCTTGCCATTTTTGAAGAAAATCGCTTACTTTCAACTTTCTCCAACTGGCACCACGACTGAAAAAGTACCTCAAAACACCCAATTTTGGCCAAAAAGTAAGGCTATAGGCTTGCCATTTTTGCAGAAAATCGCTTACTTTCAACTTTCTTGAACTGCCATTACAAATGAAAAAGTACCTCAAAACATACAATTTTGGCCAAAAAGTAAGGCTACAGGCTTGCCATTTTTGCAGAAAATCGCTTACTTTCAACTTTCTCGAACTGGCACCACGACTGAAAAAGTGCCCAAAAACAGTCAACTTTGGCCAAAAAGTAAGGCTATAGGCTTGCCATTTTTGCAGAAAATCGCTTACTTTCAACTTTCTTGAACTGCCAATGCAAATGAAAAAGTACCTCAAAACAGCCAATTTTGGCCTGAAAGTAAGGCTATAGGCTTACCATTTTGCCATAAATAAACTATTTTCAACTTTCTTGAACTGGCACCACGACTGAAAAAGTGCCCAAAAACAGTCAATTTTGCCCAAAAAGTAAGGCTATAGGCTTGCCATTTTTGCAGAAAATCGCTTGCTTTCAACTTTCTTGAACTGCCATTACAAACGAAAAAATTCCCAAAAACAGTCAATTTTGGCCAAAAAGTAAGGCTACAGGCTTGCCATTTTTGCAGGAAATCGCTTACTTTCAACTTTCTCCAACTGGCACCACGACTGAAAAAGTGCCCAAAAACAGTCAATTTTGACCAAAAAGTAAGGCTTAGGCTTGCCATTTTTGCCGAAAATCGCTTACTTTCAACTTTCTTGAACTGGCACCACGACTGAAAAAGTGCCCAAAAACAGTCAATTTTGGCCAAAAAGAAAGGCTATAGGCTTGCTATTTTTGCGAAAAATCGCCCATTTTCAAATTTCTTTATTTTCTAGCACAAATTAAAGTGCCCAAAAACATCATATTTTCGCCAAAAGGTGAGGCTATAGGTTTACCATTTTATCCAAAAATCCTCCATTTTTAACTTTCTTCATTTTCGAGCACAAATTAAAAGGTGCCCAAAAACACCATATTTTAGCCAAAATGTAAGCCTATGGGCTTGCCATTTTAGCCAAAAATCGTCCATTTTAAATCCTCCTTTCTAGTTGGCCGTTCCATTCTATCTCGGATAGCCCTAGTTACAGAAATCAACTGTACCCTCAAATGGATCTAATAAATTGGATATCGAAATAACTTTCTCTGCTGAAGCTTTTTTCCATCCGTCAATTTAAACTAATTAAAGAGATAAAATATTCTTAGTGCATATAATTTGATAACCGGTCCAACTTTCATACATATTGCTTGATTGTTACAATGAAACAATTGCTTCATTTTTTTAGTATTGCATCGCACACCTGCCCCATTATACGACTGTTGGACCATACAAGTGCTGCATGGTAGGTCTTGCATCTTACAACTGTTGCATTGTAGAAGTCTTGCATCTTACAACTGTATCATCTTACAACTGTTGCATTGTAGAAGTCTTGCATCTTAAAACTGCCCCATCTTATAACTGTTGCATCCTATTTAATTCTAGTTAAGCAGAAAATACAGTGAAGTGGTTTCACCATAAGAGGCTCTCTCTTCTTCAACTTTTACTATTCTGACTGCTTTCAATCTCATCATGCCCTTGTTCTTTCTCCTCCACAGCATCTAGGTTCACATTCATTTCAATAGAGTCTTTATCATGACATAACGTCTCTTCCTTTTTGACCTCGTTTTCAACATCGTTCGTTAATTGAACTCCACTGTTACCGTCTGCAACAGAGCCTGCATTGTCATTTACTTCATCTGACGAATTGCACTCTGCCTCCTTTTCATCGCCGCACGAAGCCGGCTCCTCTGCACCACTCGACCCTCCAATGGTCAGACCTGACTCTTTATTGGTTGCATCATCACATTCCTTCCCAGACAGACTGTCATCAATAAAGCAGCATCTCCGATGCCGGCTTACACATTCTATCTCGGGCTCGATTCCGCCATCCCACACACCAGGACCAGATAAGAACCCTTGAAGCGTGCATGGAATTACCTGAAACTTTCGAAATCTGTATAGCAGACTTCGTGCTTCTCTCAAAACAGCTGACCCATCGAATTGGGTTGCCATGTCCATAAAGTACTGCATCATTTCATCAACGCGCATCTTAGCCTCAATGCAACGGTTGCCATAGAGACGAATAATGGCAACGCAAATGAAAATGTGAAAATAATCAGTTTGATAACGAGACCAGCATGCTTCCCACAAATTGAGAACTTCGAATTCGATGAATTCCCGTTTGAAACAGAGAACAAGCCACCGATGACAAAATAGCAAGTCTAGATCTTCATCTTGCATCAGGCAATGAATGTAGAACTCAGGATACATCACTCGAAGTAGCTCACGAAGATACCCCTGAGGAAACAATACCCTTCTTAGGAAAACTGTCACGGATACAACAAAACAGAATACGAAAGGGGCTGTAAAAGTCTCTAAGGATATTGCGCCTAAGTCGCATACGGTTCCTGATCAATTATGAAAATAAGAATTCAGCGCCATCTATCAGCGTTTGTAACCTTGCCTTGAAACTCGTCTACTACATTCCCTGATGCATACATTCATAAACCAATCAGTTCATTAGACACTGGCGTGTTATTCAAAGTCAAAGTTCTGTCAATCGTTGTCAGAGGAATAGAACGTGCCCGTACGATAGCACGGGCGTTGCTGCCCTCATCTCCGGTTCCTTAGGATTTCGGTCATACGGCTAGCTGTCCAAGCATACTGGATAATACTTTTTGAAGCTGTTTAAATGATATCACTGCCTATCTAACTCCCATATCTTTTCCTGAAGTCCGAACTGCTAGAGAGGGCAGCAACATGTGCAATTTTTCAAGTCTTGACCTGACCCGGTATCCAACCAGGACCGACCGCAGACAAAGGGAAACCTCTGCTATTAGTTGATCCATGCTGTCTTAGATCTCTTTACAAAATCTCGCATAGTGTAAAAATAATTTGCCTTTGCTTATGGCAAGAGGCCCATGAAACAAATGATACGTGGTCACCATGAGCGAAATCTTCTTGGGGTGGCAAAGACGTTATTACAAAAATGGCATGACACGAGGAACAAGAACTTACCAATGATTTATCCATTGACTTATCGGTGGGAGTTGTTGCAAATAAGCTGAATTCCATGACCCCAACAAAACACCAAAACGTATCGACCTCGTCTTGTATTGTGGACAGCAAAGGCGACAGAAGGTCACTCATACCTTGGGTGTAACCCATCTCCGGGTTGTACACAGCGTAATTCAGAAGAATGTTCCTACGTGGAAAAAGGAAACCTGAAGCCCTTACTCGATAGGAGCGTTGGAGCGCACTGCATTGGAGAAGTACAACCCTGAACCACGAAATCGGGAGAAAATGTGATGAGCTACTTCCCTCGTTGCACCTAGCCCCTAGCTTTAAGAGAGATACGCTGAGAGAGAGACGCTGAGAGAGAGATGCTGAGAGAGAGATGCTGAGAGAGAGATGCTGAGAGAGAGATGCTGAGAGAGAGATGCTGAGAGAGAGATGCCGAGAGAGAGATGCTGAAAGAGAGAGAGAGAGAGAGAGAGAGAGAGAGAGAGAGAGAGAGAGAGAGAGAGAGAGAGAGAGAGAGAGAGAGAGAGAGAGAGAGAGAGAGATGCTGAGAGAGAGATGCTGAGAGAGAGATGCTGAGAGAGAGATGCTGAGAGAGAGATGCTGAGAGAGAGATGCTGAGAGAGAGATGCTGAGAGAGAGAGAGAGAGAGAGAGAGAGAGAGAGAGAGAGAGAGAGAGAGAGAGAGAGATCAGATCAAGTTTATTGATCTTAGATTTGAACGATGGCAAGTTGTATGATTCAGGAAAGCAAGAAGAAGGCAACACGTTCCATAAATTTCATGTTCTGGGATGAATGATGATTTGTGGGATAAAGTTCGTGGATTAGGCAACAAAATTTGGAAATGGTGTGAATGAGTTGAGCTTCTGGTGGTTCTGGCAAGCCTCAGAGGTAAAGACTGCTAAAAGTACAAGCAGGGGCCATCCAGAAAATGGGGAGGAACGTGGCTTCAACTTGAGACCTTCAACACGAGATGTGTACTCTATCTCTGCCCTGTCCCTAGACGGAGGAGCTGGATACGAAAGTACCGAAACAGTTAAGGGAAAACGAAAGGGTGACATATGCACGTGGTCAAAATACTCTTAATCAAAAATGCCATTTGCCTCATTTAAGAAGCTTCGCAATCTTTGTGAATTCAATTCTTTAAAATTGATGTTCCAATTCTGCCTGTAGAAACATAATTGGCGATGCTGCAAAGTTTAAAAGGAGGCTGTTATGAGATTGGGACCCTTGGCCATTACTATTGGATTTGGAAGCAAAGGTTGATGCAAAGATGTTGACTTTGAATGAATTGGTGTTTGAAAATGAGTCAACGTTGCTTCTCAGCAGTGGGAAAGAAGATTGAAAAAAGTTATGGGAGACAACTACAGCCATCGACCAAAATGAGGAGAGTCAGTTGATCATGGTTCATAAGCCAATTTCTCAACGCAATGAAGCTCACTTAAATGAATAGACTGGGCGTGTTGGAATGAAAATAACATTTGTGGCCAAAATTTTAGATCCAGTCAAACTAAACTAACCTGGAAAAAAAGAAAAGGCCGTAAAGTTTTGAAATCACTTCAAACAGTGCAAAGAAATTAAGTTCCAGCTATTCTGATATAAATTCTTACCTCATCTTTTCAATATTTGGATTATCCTGTCCTGCAAAAAATGGATGACTTCTGTCTGTACGAACAACATCCTTATCCACAGTGAATTGAATTTCTTTCCAAAATTTTTCATAACTTTCTCCAGTCAATGCAAGTCTACAAAAAAACAACACTTGGAGATGGACAGAGAGAAAAACTAAAATTGTTTCAATATAAAAAGACATCAGATATAAATATTAAAGATGATTTGGGAACTTATTGTGACATCTGAGTTTCAGAAATGTCATCTGAGTCATAATGGGACGTCATTCTGGTTCAACAACCTCAGATTATCCTAAACTGTCAGCCAAGAAACCTCATTCAAAGACTTTGATGCTCACCTTTCATTGTGGACAGCTCTGTATTCATCCTCTTTTTCTTTTCGCAAACGATCTCTTTCAAATGAGGTTGATTGAACAGGGTAGCAATATAGTAAGAATTTCCAAGCCTCTTTCCTTACTTCTTGATTTAAACCAGCAAAGAATACATGCTAGAAATAATCATTTTGAATGAGTATGATGAGATATATAATTCATCAAAATCTTTCAATTAAGAAGTATTTTCCCTTGTAATAAAGTAAAAATGAGTCCCACATTCAATACAGGTGTTGAGGAGCAGCATGTTGGAGAGGTCCAATCTTGAGCCATGGAAAGTGGGGGTAGGGTGGCCAGTACTTTTCCCCACTATGCTTATCTGAAACTTTACCCATATTACCTCTTTACATTTGGATGGACAGATCAACAGAAAAGTTTATAAGTGTGCATGGAACATGGGACCTTCAGAAGAGTCGTTCTAACATGTGCTCTAACTACAATGCCAACTATCCCTGAGTCAAAAAATAAGCATAAATTCCATAGCTGGTGACTTATCAACATGAGACTCAAAATTTTACAATCAAACCCTTTCTATTATTCAGAAATGCATTTTAAGCATCTTACACTTTTAAGCCAAAATGGTCAAATTTCATCAAATTTGATATTGTCCAATGTAAAATTGAAAGCATCTTTATCTGTGTGGGCAATGAAAAAAATTCCATTCGTTCACCGTTTAATTAATCGAATGGAAAAGAACACGCTCAATTTTTCCTCTTACACGATCAGATTTTGCTGAATTTGATTGTCTAATTGGACAAATTCTGGCCACGTAAGATGGGCTTTAGACCATTTTCATAATTTCTGTTTATCAGTGAAAATAAAGCAAATTAATGATTACTTTTCTGAAGTTGTTGACATCTTCAATCTGCCCCATTGAGTTGATAAAGGACCTCCATGATGACACACTCAAGGGTAAATAATTTCCTTCCTCCGGGTGCATATCTTCTCCTGTTTCAGTTTTCATTCCAGCTTTGAAATTCTTTGACACATAGAAAACTTTCTGCAATGTTTCAGCCACATCTTCATCTCGTTCCTCCTTGCATCCATTCCATGCACTGAAAATATCTGACAATTTGTCTATTCCGCTGTGATGAAAATGAAACACTTTGTACTGGTTCTCTAAACTACTGACAACTAACTGTCCACTTGTGCCATCTTTACTTGATAGAAACAGCTTTAACGCTTTCATATCAGTTAGGTTGATGCTAAAAACACTCCCATAAGGAGTACTAAATGTCTCAGAGGTCTCATGTCTTGGCGATGTAGATGCGGAGCTAGGTTGACTGGCACATTCAGTGTATAGCAAAGATTCTCTTGCAGCCTTGCCAACATCATCAACTCCTGCTCTACTTCCATCCACATCTGTTACTTTATGATCATGTTCACATTTTTTCAATTCACTTCCATCATCATCATCAACACAATCTAGTTCACTAGCGGATGTGCCACTGACATCTGCATCACTGCATGTCGTAATTTCCAACCCATCCTGGCCACACTCGTCAATATTATTGACAGTGAGCAGTGAATTCGGCACCCATGAAAGCAGAAGCTCTGATGTCACGCCCACAAATTCGATTTTTTTCAAGCTAAAATAGCCGGGAATGTGATCGTCCAAAGTTGGTCTTAGATCGCTTTTGTTTCTTGCGGAATTCAGTAGATGAACACAAACATTGTTTTTACAAAACAAAACTTCTTCCTCTCGCAGATCAATTCCGTCACTGCGATTCTTCAATGGCTCTCCATCACTGACTCGCGAAACGATTTCCCCAACTGCTGCTTTGATTAGTTGAAACATTTCCTAAGGGTTCTCGTAGTAAACTGGATTGAAATATCAGTGGCCTTCTACTTATACGTATAATGGTGGCTGCTCCTCCTTGCATTAGAGCACTTACGTCTCTGCATTGCAGCCTTGGATTCGGCTCCTATTTTATTCTTCTCGTGTTTGCTAATCCACTTTAAAACCTCAACGTTCAACAAGTATAATTTCCTTTCTGCATAAGGTCTCGATTAATCTTTTACACATTAATTTAATTTTCAAATGAGCAGCTGGTTTTGCTGCATTCTGTTGATACGTGGGTCTCCCTCGCACTTACCCTGCTGGCATCTGGATCGATCGATCTCGTTCTCATCAAGAGGTCATTGAGCAATGGACCGCAGCTTGTAGTGAAATCTGTAGAAGGAGAGGAAACGTGTGAAACAGCTTTTAAAAGAGCCGTCTATAAATCTAGGTAATTCTGCATAAAAAATAACAGGAATAAAGCGTTTGCCTTGCTTATTCATGTAAGATAAAAGGAAAGAATTTAGCATACTGCCTGGGGGTAGAGAGGGAGATCAATCGAAAATAACAACACACGAGAGTGAAGATCAACAGCAAAGTTGACAAACAGATAAACAGTAAACAATTATAGAAATGGGGAGACCAAAGAATGAACGTTACAGCAAAAACGCATTCAAGTCTAAGGGTATTGGTGACTCTCTCAGTGGTATGTTGCAAGATTTTTTATCGTTCATTTAACTTAACATGCAATGACTGACTAATTTAAGACCTCACTTACGAAGTGCTGTACAGTGTAGCGTCCAAAGTGATTCTAATAGCTGTGAATAGCTGCTTGAAATTTTATTTTCTGAATGTTTCACCCTTTTTACCTAGGCCAAGGTTTCGCTCAATCAAGGAAGAAGAAATGCATAAAGAAATATGGAAAGCTTGTGAGGAAAATTGCTGGGGATAAAATGGAAGAAGATAAGGCCAGTGACCTATCCAGACAACAAATTAAGACAAATGAACTAATAGCTGCTCGAAAACAATACAAGTTGGATAAAAAAGCCAAAGAACAAAAATTGAAAGTATGACACAACCTCAAAACTAGTATTTTCTCCTGTGTACTATTCAGAATCCTACTGTAGATTTTAGCACACTGAGAGGCTATGCTTACCAAGGGGTGTCCTGGTATTTTTCTCATAGTGTGGTATGATATCAAGATTCTTATGATTCATGAATCATGAAGATTTCAAGATACTGAGAAGCTATGCTCACCTCCTGATTCTGATGCCTAGAGTTACGAATAGCTAATCAAACCCACGAAAGGGAAAGTTAAGTTCAAGAAGGGGCTTGAAGCCCTGGCCATAAAGTTATGTCATTGAACTTTAAGTGCTTAGCTGTTGGTATGCCTAATAAACTTGAAAACAATGTGGTATGATGGAACACAATATTTTTATTCAAAGTCAAGAGCATTCCATCCATAATTTTTTTTATTGATAGCAGCATCTGCTAGAACCTTTGACTTGATGTAATCAATCATTTTTTTATCCAATTTCATTTTTGAAGGAAATAAAAGAAGAAAATCAAAGGCACAGAGATATTGTAATGAAAAATATTGATAAACGTAAGAAAGTAAGTAAAGAACTAAGCCGGAGGACAAAGAAAGGACAGCCGGTCATGAAGACACAGATTGAGCATATGTTGGAGAAAATAAAAGCGAAAAGTTAAAGCAGTTGTGTAGGGAAAAGACTGTATGAGGTTAGCACTGTTTTTATCAAACGTGATCAAATCCAATGGTGAAAAGAGCTGACAAGGAAAAGAGCAATGCTTTGGTCATATAAAGGTGTTTGTTAGTTACTGAAAATAATCTGTACAAACTCTGAATAAGTCTAATAAAATATACAAAACACCATTATGTCATTATATTCACATTATGAGAAACTGCTATGTTGATAATTTCATTAACATGTCCAAAGAACATAAAACTACAATATTAAGCATGAATTTTCAATAGATTTAGTAGAAACATAATCGATCTACTTAACATAGAAATTGGCATAGAAAAGAAAGGTTGGTATTGGAAATATTGATGGGGAAAATTAAACATGACCAGAAGTGCAAGAAACGTAGCTGTTGAAATTAACTTAATCTACTAACCCCAACAATCAGTCAAAGGTCCTGCAAAATATTAAAATGACCCACTTATGATAAGCTATTATAAATTACAAAAGGGTTAAGTTTTTATCCAATTTCATATACAGCCTAATTGATTAAAACAGAAGTAATCCTAAGGCTTTCCATAGCACACAATGGGTAGATTTAAAATGGATATTCAGCAAATCAATGTGAACAAAGGGGCAATTCTATTTTTCTTCAGTTCAGGAACATGACAACCTAATGGAACAATGGTGTGGCAAATACCAATCTCGGATCAAGATAACATTTTCTACCTCAGTGTATTCTGAGCAAAAATTTGATCCAGAAAATTCAAATGTGATGAGGAGATAGTAAAAATTGCATTATTCCTTTGTTCAAGATATCTCGATGAAAAGCTGAGAACCAGCTTTAAATTTTCCTTAGCATGGCCCTTGTAGCAAGTGTGTGTGAGGACATACTCCATGCCAGCATTGGGGACACCTTGTTCGAGAGAGAGCATAACTGTGCATTAGCACATTGAGGTAGGTCTGCGAATTCCTTTTCTCGCATCACTCAACCTCTGGCTCTGTGAAGGTGCCCTGGTACATTTGGTTGGGCAGGTACCTAGTATCTATAAACGGGAACTAGCGTAGCTCAAACAAGGGGTCTTTAGCACAGTAAGCATGTGCTCTAAGCACTATACTTAACAGCCCAAAACCCGTGCGGCACAATGCACCACAACTTTGTCACACGCTAGCTCCCTTGAAGACATTCATTGGCAGATTGAGATCAGTTGCTATGGTAGACTTTGACACGTAAAGTTCTGCCATCCCTACACTAGTTATGATAAACGGGCATTTTATTCCAACACAACTAGAAAAGTTACATGAAAACCACTCCAAGAAGAATTTTTGTCCATACCTACAATCCTAAAATTACCAATAATTGATAAATAATCAAGATGAAAATTTTGATACAACTAAAACGCAATAGGCATGCAATACTCTGTATGTACATTGTACAATGTCTCAAACACAAACCTAAGATATCACTTTACAAAATTGATCATTTGTTAATCTCTGAGGGATCCAAAATGAAATTTGCAGTGAATTAAAGAGATAAAAACTTGCCAAAATTCTGAACTTTTTTTACAAGAGTGCCAATTGCATAGTGGATCCGTCAAAGTAAATAATTAAATTATTATTCATACAAAATGTGATTTTTGTTATGAGTTCCTCATCAAAACAGGAATCAGAAACAGTTCCATCAGAATGAAATTTTTCACCTAACTCTTGCTCATTTGCGCAAATTAGATACCAACCTGATCCAAACGAATGGAAATCGGCTTCTCAGTTGAGTATAATGACAAGAATGAGTCAGAACTGCCTGCGACTAAATATGGCTGCAAAAAGAAATATGGAACAATTTCAGAATTCAATTAAAAAATATCTTAACTTACTGATCTTAAATGGATTCAATGAATTATCTAATTTTTTTGTTTTTCTTGTACAAAAGATTCACAATTTGTTATTCCATACAGAGTCCATTTGACAAACTTTTCAAAGTTTATTAAAGTGATAATTGATTTTAGAATGCATAAATGTTTTATGCCAAAAATTAGATGATAAGATAAGAATGATAATCTACCCAATATGGATGAAATGCTAAACTGCTGATTGGCCCAATTCGCTGTCCCATAAAACCATCGTGGTGTCGCACAGTGCTAATGATATCTCCATTCAAATTAAATATCTTGATTATCTGGTTGGCCGATCCAACAGAGAACAGTCCAAACTGTGGCTGAACATCTAAAGCTGTCATATTTGGTACTGTGTTTGACATAGTTTGAAGAGACTGAGATAATCTTGGATCCCACAATTTTACATGACCATCAGTGCTGAAAGAATGTTAGTGAGTTACAGCAATCACAAATATCACAAATGTTGCTAACAATGATAGTTTAAACAATTTTGATGATGATGATGATTATGGTGATTATGATGATTATGATAATGATGATGATGTAAATGATGAAGATTATCATTATTATTATTATCTCGTGATCATTGTACTCGATTCTTTCTAACATTCTTTGCTGCAATCCTTCCCTACAAGAAATTACCATACCACATTGGATCCCTTCATTTAACCAACCTTCTTTCTCTTTCGATCAATCTGCTCCTTCCTATGATAAAATCACTCAAGTTGTTCGCAGAATCAAGTCCTCTGGTTCGCCTTGTCCCTTGGATAAAATTTCCATCATCTGTTTCAAGAGATGCCCATATCTCAGAACATTTCTGACCGAGATTATCCGCATTGTTTGGGAATCAGGCCGGTTCCCTCAGAATGGAAGAAAGCTTGCACCGTTCTGGTGCACAAAAAGGGCACTAGCGATGATCCTGCTAACTTCAGACCTATCACTCTCGAATCTGTTCCTCTTAAAGTCTTCACTTCATGTCTTCGCGATTCTATCTTTTCCTTTCTTGCTAAAAACGAATTTATCGAAACAGAAATCCAAAAAGGGTCTACTCCGAAGATTTCAGGGGTTCTTGAACACACCTGATGGCATCCATTATCGACAAGGCACGCATAAAACAGCGCTCGGTTGTCATCACGCTTATTGACCTGAAAAATGCTTTCGGAGAAGTGCACCACAATCTCATCACAGAGGTTCTCAATCATCATCATGTACCACTCTCTATGCAAACTTTAATATCTAATCTTTATGAAAACTTTCCGACTTCCATCATTACTGATAACTTTACCTCCCCTGCTATTCCCGTCGGTAGAGGCGTCCTTCAAGGGGATTGCCTCAGCCCCCTACTTTTCAACATATGCTTTAATACATTTATTCAAGTCATTAAGCAAGATAAATACAAACAACTCGGTTTCTCTACACATGATTCTACTGATCGTCTCTTTAACCCTATTCATTGGTTCCAATTCGCAGATGACGCAGCGGTCGTTACAACTGACGAGCGCGAAAATCAACTCCTTCTAAACTTTTTTACTAAATGGTGCCAATGGGCAAACATGATTATTAGGGTTGATAAATGCGTCACCTTTGGAATCAGAAAATTTTCTTCCCGCTCTCTACAATTTCAACCTAAGCTTTTCATCAACACTGAACTTTTACCAGTAGTTAAAAATGGTGAATCCTTTAAATATCTCGGCCGCTTCTTCAATTTCCAAATGGACAATCATCAGCACAAAATCCACCTTGAATCATCTCTTCTCGACATGTTGAAACTAATCGATTCGTTACGCATCCTTCCCAAACATAGACTTCTCCTTTATCAACGCTACGTTCTTTCTAAGCTATCCTGGCATCTCACTGTTGCCAATCTTTCCAAGACATGGGTCATCGAGAATCTCGACAACGTTGTGGTAAGATTCGTGAGAAAATGGTTAGATCTTCCAATTAGCGCCACCCTCAGTGGTATTAGTCTTCCTCGAAACCAATTTGGTTTGAATCTCCTTCTTCCCTCTGTAAATTCCTACAATGTCAAACTGTCCTGCGTACTGCCCTGAAATCTTCATCGAACGATGCAATAAAATCCCTGTGGAGAAGTATTAGTTTCGGTATGAACATACAATATGATACATACCAAAACGCTAAGCAAGTTTTAAAGGCAGTGCATCAGAGCCAGACCGACAAACTCCGATCTAACTTAACCTCTCAAGGCTTTCTCATTACTTTCCTCCTGAATCACTCTTTGAAAACTGTAAATCCTCTCTGGTCGTCTGCTCAAAGTAAACTACCCAAAAACATCTTTACCTTCACTGTCAGGTACCTTAATAACACACTTGCGACTCGGAAAAATCTCAAGCTGTGGAATCTCTCCCAAACGTCTGACTGTTCCTTTTGCTTCCAGCCAGAGTCTCTTCTCCACGTTGTTGCAGGTTGTAGATCTTATCTCAGCGAGGGCCGCTTCACATGGAGACATGACTCTGCACTAAACTTCTTGGCCTCAACATTTCACTATTTAAATCACTGTACTTTCTATGTTGACCTTCCACAATATCTTTCCCCTTCTCTCGTCACTGGTGACGACCTGCGTCCTGACATGCTCATCTCCACTCCTTCTAATACTCTCTATGTTCTAGAATTGAGCGTTGGCTTTGAGACAAACCTTGATAATAACGCTGATAGGAAATTTTCCAAATATCGCCACCTTCTGAAAGACCTAACATCGAAATACCGACACGTTAAATTTGTAAACTTGTCAATAGGTTCACTTGGAATCTTTGGACAATCTTGCAATTCGTTCATTCAGATGTGTAGCGATCTAACCATTGACAAGGCACATACTAACTGCATCATTACTAAATTATCAACTATAATCATTCGCACAACTTACTACATATTCTGTATGCGTAATAAACCCTGGACTAACCCAGATCTTCTTTCCTACTAACAGTCTCCTTGCAACCTTTAATTCTTCTTATTAATTTTTTTTTTCTTTTGTTTTTCTATTCGTCATCTTATTATTTTATTTATTCATTCATTTTTTTTTATAATAGAAATACCTGTAATTAGGTCAGCCGAATACAAATTACCTATTATTAGAGAGATTTGTATGTTTAGCTTATATATCAAAATGAAGTTTTAAAAAAAATATTATTATGATTATGATGATTATGATGATGATGGAAATGATGAAGACGATGATGAGCGTGATGGTGACAATGATGATGAAGTTGATAATTGATAGTGATGATGCTGCTGCCAATGATGATAATTTAAACAATTGAAACAATTTTGATGATGATTATGATAATGATGACATTGATAGCTATGCAAATATCAAATTGAAATAAATGAACAACAGCAACAACATAATTTTGATGGTGATTATGATTATGATGAAATTGCTGATGGCGATAATGGCAATGGTCAGGATTATGTTGATGTATGACGTTCTATTATCAATGTCGTAGCATGGGTTAAATTCTTTGATTGCAAAGTGATTGCAAGTAGAGCATTTGTGGCAAATATGACCATTTTATCAAAAAATCACCCATACCTTCCACTGATAATTTTTCCCTCGATTCCTCTTTGTAAAAACACATTCACAATGTAAGCAACGTGCTCTCGTAGCGTTATCACGCAACTGAAAATCGAATCATTTTGAGACTATCAGTAAGAAAACTTTATTGACCGAGCAAGATCAATGGATCTAACAGGGAAATAACTTTATAGAAAATGCACACGAAATCAGAAAAGAATGAATCTTTAAACTGAGTAACAATAAGTGTTTTGAAAATGCTGGCCTAAGTGCTAGTCAGAACTGAAATGTCTTGACTCTTTAGAAAATACGTTTTCTTATTTAGCTCCTATCTTGATCGTTTCCTGACCCAGAGTCTGCCACGTGCTCTTACGTCATAGTCTACAACGCGATTATTTTCTACTCGTTTCAAATGGCCATAATCAGAATTAATTGCGGAAATGGCTTGTCAGATTCACTTAATTTCCATATTCACTAGCCTTGAGCGATAAACGTTACGCACCAGTCCATCGGTGGCAATCTTCTGTCATAAATTCTAACTGATCCATCACCTAATCCAGCAACAAGCAAAGATCTTCCAACTGAATCGCACGTAATACTCGTCACGCAACTGTCCGCCCCAGTTGGTATGTCCTTTTAAGGGAAGTAACAATAGTCATAAAAAATGCGGTGATGGCAAATAAGAGTCATGGGCGAGGAAAAATGCAAAAACGAAGATTTAAGAATAGCAATAACTAGAAAAGGAAAATAAACGATGAAAAAAGGCGGGAAGAACATCAATAAGTGAATGAACGGAAAAAGAAAGGGATTTTAGAAGAGGATAAAGAGAAGGCGATGATAAGAAGGAGAGCAAAGAAAAGATGCACGAGGAGGGTGAGAGAACGCAGGGGGTAAGAGGGAAATGTGAAGGAAAAAGAAAGGAAGGGGCAGAAAAAAGAGCAGCGCACGAAGAGGATAGGGTAGAAAAAGGAAAGACAGGGAATAAACATGAACGCCAAAGAAGAAGAAATGAAGGATAAAAAGAAAGAAATGCAGAATGTAAACAATGAGGAGAAGAAAGATAACGGGAGGAGCAGGAAAACAAAATGGAAAAGAAAGAAAATGGCCGAAGCAGAATAAGAAAAATAGGAACTGAAAAACAAAACAAATTGGAAGGACGAAGGAGAAAACGGGAGGAGCTGCAACAGAAAAGTGAAGTAAGAAGGAGTGAATGAGAAAGGTAAAATAGACGGAGGGAGAAGAGACGAGAACAGAGATGAGGAGCGAAAAGAAGAGAGAGAAAAGAAAGAAAGGCATAGCGTGGAGGAGCAAAAAAAGAGAAGAACAGGAGAAACAGAGATGAGGAAGTAGGCGCTTGAAAAATCAACTAATGTTTCAATAAAATTACTTGTAATTTCATTTCTCTGTGGGTATCCCAAACTCTTATTAGCCTGACGTCACCAGATGCAAGAAGAGTACCAGACTGCTGTTCCCAGTCAGTGACCAATCCTGACCCTGTTCAAAAATCAGATAAAAAGATAACCTGAAATATTTCAAAATTGTGCGGCAGAAGACAATCAATTTGCAGAAGAGAAACCGACGGATCTTTGGCCTGTAATTACTAACGATACATTTTTATCACAACACAGTTTTGCATCTCTCCCTCGCAATAAAAGATTGGGTTAAGCACGCATTAATTTCCATTGTGCAAAGGATGCTAAAAACATGCAATCAAGGTAAACAATATCGCCTGAATCGGTAAAGTTACCTCTAGTGGATGGTATCATTCCCGATAATGCTTGCCAAGCAGTCACTAGTTCTAGTTTTTCACCTTCATTTCCAACATAATTTCTCCAAACACGAATACCTCCATCATCTGAAAACGAGAAAAGAAGACATCAAATATATGCTTCCACTTAATCCTTTCAACAACTACTTTTGCCATGCATTAAGCCATCAATCGATTATCACCAATTATGGTGAACAGGAAAAAATTCCCTAAATCATCATAGGAATAAATATGCAATCAAGAACAACCATATGTTGGAATAGATTATCATGAATTATCATTGAAGGGAATAGATTATCATTAAAAATCATAAAATGGTGTTCATTATCATACAAATTACAGACTGGGAATACGCATAAAGCAATGAAGAACAACAAGTTACCATCAAATTGAATAAATCGTCATAAATTACGATAGAATGAAATTATTTTGATGATTGGTTTCCTTTTCAAGGCACTTACCGGATGCCGTAAGAAGCAGTGACAAATCATGTGAATTCAGAATGTCAATTGACGTGATTCTCGTCTTCTTTGCATTTCCATTGTCGAAACAATTCATCATCATTCCAGACTCATAATTCCAAATGCTGTCGAAATTGCAACGCAATTTTATTAAGTCGCCAAATAAATGTCTCTTATAAACAAAAGGCAAGTGACTACGAGTGGCTTATGCCTGTATCCACCGATTGGCAAGAAACTCAATACCCTTTATGTTTGTGCTAGACCACACCTGCCAAGACTATACATCGTACCATTCACATTACCCAAAAAGTGATCATAAAGGGTTGCAACAAAAACATATTAGTAGGGAAGTTTTCTAATGTTTGATTAGCAGCAGCAAAGCAGATAGATAAAACACTTCATGACAATCCTCCTTGCTCATACTAGCAAATCTAACCTGGGAGGAGCAGAAAGCTCACTGTAATATGCTCAGCAGACTCAACAGGAGATGCAGTGCAGCTGGCCTATACATATCCATACATACATAGCCATAAATACATGTTTCTTCCTATGTTGGGGCTTTGTATAGGCCACCATAGCCTTTCCTCAACATAACCCAGTAAAAAAAACATACATAGCCATACATACCTAGCCATACATGCATAGTGACACATACATAGTCATACATCATAGCCATCATACATACATAGCCATACATCATAGCCAAACATACATAGCCACACATACACAGGCATACATACATAGCCACACATAGCCAGACATAGCTGTACATAGCCGTAAATAGCCGTACATAGCCAAGCGCACATAGCTATACATGCATTTAAAACAATATTGAAAAATACTACATGCATGCATAAAGAATACAATATGCTGTGCCTAATGAGGCCTACTGAATTGGTAGACCGACCTCACTCCACTTGTATCCGTTGTGACAAAATGAGGCTCATATGGATGAAACCGAATGCAACTTGGTGGCTGAACATTCTTGTTGACAAATACTTGGTCGTCCAATTTCGTCACAACTGAAATGAATTGATACGTGATACTTCACGACTGGTGATAAACATTACAAAAAACTGCAAATATAGGGGGGAATGGTGCAAAAAGAAAAGGAAGACAAAACAGAAAAAAAATACTTTTTGGCGGGCACAAGAAAGAAAATTTATTCTCAATTGAGATGATTCCAACAGCTAATAAAAATTCTTTCACTAAATGCAACTGCATAGAATAGGAATAAAACAGGTGGACGATTAAATGTTTTCATGCCATCCATCAACAGTGATGAAGAATACCTATAATCTTCGACTCATTTGTAGAATATACAAATGGATTCTGGTTTAAAAATAATGACTGACCATGGCAAATATCCATGAGGAGCGTCACAGAGAGCGGGGTTGATCTTCCACATTACGACATGAGCTGCTTAACAAGACTTTGATTGAAAGCGCGATAAGTCAAATATCGGCTCGGTCAATAGACATTCGTTGATTACGGTTAAAAAAAACAGGAAATGAAAGAGGAGAAAAAGGGAAGAAGGAAAGTGAAGAGAGATGGACAACGAATGTGGAAACAAAATATTTACTTCGATTTTGTGATAATTTTGTCGACTCTTGCCTCACTTTGGTATTACGGAGAAACCTCCATTCACGCTGAATATGCTGGCTGCTGTTTTGGTCCAGGTCATCCGGAGGCTATAACATAATAGCAGAGTTAACAAATACAAGGGGAGGAACAGGTTTCTTGATAAAACAATTCGGAGTATGGAGGGTGAAATTGTTTTAAAAGAACCAACAAAAATAAATCGAATGAAAATGACTGTTGAGGTGGGAAATCTTTGGGAAAGTTCTTATTTCTCTAGAAAGTCTAGATGATAAAATTTGAAGCAAAGCCCTTCGACGCGCACAAAAAGTTTATCACTACTTTTTTCAAATAATCTTTGCATGCTCTCTAGTAGGCTTCCTCTGCTACGTAGACTGCAATCAGCATCAGTTTCTTAGAACAAAAAAGCTGCATAGCACACTCGATTCCGAGCGTAGCAGAAGCCAAAGAAACAGATAGTAGTTCTATCAAGGGGAGTCGACATTTATGACATTGATTTCCGTGGCCTTCCTCGCCGATGTCTTTACATCTGCTACATTTCCCATTGTAACAGAAGCCAGAGATAATACTCAGAGCAGTTTTTGAATCATGGGAAGTTTTGGGTGGCTTTCTGTTGCTTTCTTCGCTAATGTATTCACTGTGCACCGTTTAGGACTGAAATTAAAGGCCCTTAGGTTAAGTTTCAAATTTGCAAACGTAAGCCACCACGCTACCGAATCCAATAAGATGAAGGGATCAAGAATGGATTTCTGTTCATATACGTTGCGTAAATGTACCTTACACGAAATAGCAACGAAATCCCAAAATATTTTTTGACTGACATGATAAATGGGGGTGGGGCAATTAGATAAGAAATTTCTTAGATCTAGTAATCAAATTAGCTGAACAAAATGGCAAGAAAATTATCTTATGAAGGTATCAAATTTTTCAGACGTTTTTGCAAATAAAATCTATCAGGTGATTCTTTTTAGGCTGTGGAGTTCTATAATGTTAGCATACCTTCATTACTGACTGGGCAAAATAACTACAAAACCACTCGTATAATGTCGTTGACACAAGATGAGGTCTTGATGATATTCCATCTTCGTCCTCTGTATCAGATTCCATGTCAGGAAAGGCAACTGGCTGAAAAATGCATCCATCAAATCAAATAACTCTCCTCTTCAACATCATATATGTATATATATACACAGCTATTGATAGAAGGACTGAAAGCCCAATCAAGGTAATGATATCAATTAATTCCTTATTTTTCAAAACCTGTCATCAAATACCTCTGGTCCTTTGTCAAAAATACGTCTTTTCGTAGAAAATTCCAACGAATGGGGCGTGTGCACAGATCCAGGTGGTGAGTTCATCTTTCTTGAGGACGTTCGAGGCTCCGGAGTGGACGGTTGAAGAAAAAACTTCCCTGAAGGCTTTGGTGGTGCGTAATCCCTTTCCAACATGGCTGACTGAGTTGAAAGCCTACGATTTGAGAAATGGACATGAATTCTTCTACTGTTTCCTTTTCCAAATTTGCCAATATTCATCATTTCAAGCCTTTTTAGATGATAAAATATGTACAAAAACATTCGGGGGAGCTGGGAACGACGGTATAGCTGCATTGTGAATCCTTCAAAGCAATGGTCTTAGACTAGACTAGGTCATCGGTCATTGCATTGCTATGCAATGGTCTTAGACTAGACTAGGTCATCGGTCATTGCATTGCTATGCAATGGTCTTAGACTAGACTAGGGCACCGGGCCAACCGCAGTCCGTAGGGCGGCATTATGTGCACCGCAAGACGATATGATGATTTTTATGCAGCCCGAGATGGTTGACAGGATCTGGCGGCAAGAAGTAAGCAAGAGAGGTAAGAATTACTAGTTGCATCGGAGTGGGGGCGATGAATGAATGAAAAGCTACTTTGCTTGGCCATTTGTGACAGGGGATGAGTCCCACCTCCACATAACGATTGAGTAAAAAATTAAAGCGAACATCAATTCAACGTGAAAATACAAACACAATTAGACGCCGAAAACTCACTTCTTGTGAAGGAATGGCTGCTCTGAAATGGGAGAAGATGGCTGCGATCTGAAAGTAGTCTTGAGTTTTGACCCCTTCAAAGAAACGGTGGCCTACAATGAAAAAAACAAACCTTAGGTCTTAGAATCTCGTCTCTTTTGCATACGCATAGCCGCTTAGGCTTCAGAATCATCACACGTTTCCACTTCAAAATAAAAACAGCTTCCGGATACCTCAATGGCTGAGAGTCTTGTCTCCACAGGTCTCCAAGTCAGTCGCTTCAGCACGACCTTAAGCTTTAGCGTGAGGAGAGATGTGTGCCGTCAAGTCTTCTCCGATTTTTGGGTACTGTGTGGACGTAGAGTCACCAGGAGTCTATATCTTGACAAATTTTGGCAGCGGAAGCAGACTTATGCCGGCATCAGTCGGGTGGGTAGCAAAATCTCCGTAAATCCAGCAGTAGGGATCACGAGATGTGGATGTAGCATTTCGGGGTTATTCTATAGCAAGGAGAAGCAACAGATAAGGCTCGTAGGCCTTAGCTAAAGAAATGCAAAAGTGAAATCAGTCGCTTGTTCTTGCCTTCGAACGCAATCCTCGACCAACTGATAACTAAGGGCCTATCTACAACAGAGCCGTAAACAGTCGTTATTGAAATTTTAGGGGACCAAGTTAAGTATCAGCCTCCCTTTCCGTGTAGATGGTCATCTTTTATCATTTTTAGAACATTTTTAAGAACGGGTGAAAGAAGCCTATTGCACCATGTTGTCTAGCATGGTCATGGGCATGTGTTGACATGAACACGCAACATGGCAAATCAATACCTCAACATAATGACTATAAACAATGATTCGCACACAGACGCTACATGGAAACTCAAGATGAAACGACCTGTGGGGAATCTTCTTGAGAAACTGATAGAGCCCTGCTTTCCCGCAGAAAACTCTCAGTGGAACTAAAAAGACTTACTGGAAATAGTAATACGATCAGATATGATCTGAACCTGAACCTAACCTCACATGACCTCACATGACCTCGCATGACCTCACATGAAATAACGTTACCTAACCCCTGCTTCTAATACGAGTAATGCTGTGTGCAAATGTTTCTACATGACGGTAGTCATATTAACTAAGTCATAACACAAACAAGATCCACGTAAGAAGTACCGCTGCAACTGAGTACGAATCAAACAAACGTCAGGAAAACCCTAGCGACAAAAACAAGGTAACGGCTGTTTTACGTTAGCGGTGCGACCAAAAACGAAATATTGTCTTTGATGAAAGAGTCCGAAATGAGTCCATTGCGTAATGCTTCTCAACTTCGTCACAGACCAGGCCAATGCAAGGTTACGGATAGCTTCCTGGTGCTCTAAAATCCAATTTAGGAGTCAGACACACTGGGAGGACCAGGATACTGCACGAAAGACATGCACAGCTCAATGTCCTAAAATCCACCTTTGGGTGCAAAATGTTAAGCAAAAAGTGATAAACGAAATCTTCAGATAAAATCAAAAACTTTTTTTGAATTTTTCCACAAATCAAACCGCATACCTTGACAGTGATATTCGTTTTTATTTTATTTGCCATGTCAGCAACTTCGGGGAATGGATCGACAGAAAGAGTCAACATTGTCTGTTAAAAGATATAAAAAAGTGTCACTTTTTATCGACAAAACTTTGAACAGGAGTCATCCTAAACTCGCAAACCCGTCACCAGTATTTGAATTAGCTCCTCACCCCTTCAATGAAAAATCAAAGCCAGCTAACTCTCAACTACCAGTAACAACCTAGAAACCAAGCGAGACAGTGAAGGCAACATAAGCCTAGCCCCCTACAGAAATCGTCTAGTTTTGAAAACATGTTTGCCTTCTTGTGATCATCATCATCATCATCATCATCATCATCATCATCATCATCATCATCATCATCACAATCATCATCATGCTTGCCTGCTTGCTATGATTCAAAAATCAAGTGAAGTTGAGTTCCAGACTAGCTATCAACATAGGGGGGGAGTAACTTGTTAGCAAAAATAGACCCGTGGCATAGGGAAACTAGTTCCTTTCCCCAACGCATTTTAGCCCTAGATTATGCCAGGTACCCATTCACTCCTTGGTAGCCAGACAGTGGGCATGTAGAACTGGGACTCAATTTGCCTGTTACCAAGGATTTTTAGCAAAGTAGACATGTACTCTAAGCACAAAAAGTAAAAAACAGTAAACTTGCAAAATGATACCTTCCAGACTCTGGTGTAAACATTCTCATGAAGCGAGGATAAGGAAACGATGGACGATGCTCTCTTTATTGGCGTTTTCATCCAGATTTCACTCGATTGACTGTCTAAGGACACTAGACTGTTCGTGCTGTTGTAACTCATCAATGTCTTTGCTGCTATAATAAAAACAGTAAGTGTGCACTAATTAATACCTTCCTAAGTTCTTCATTTTCATTCAATCCAAATGAACATGCTTCCACCGATATCAAACTCCACAGAAACATTTCAGCCTCGCTTCTCTGCAATGATCTGACAGTTATTAAGAAGTGGGGTAAAGACAACCTAGTTTCGTTCAACCAAAGCAAGACGAAACAGGCTGTCGTTTCACGCAAACGTAATCAAAACTTTCCAGCTGTCCTCATGAATGGTGATGAACTGGACACTTCAGCTTCTTTCACACAACTTGGTCTTACTCTTTCATCTAATCTCACTTGGAAAACTCACATCCATTCCCTTGCTAAACACGCATCTCAAAAGCTCGGTTTCCTCGCCAGAGCCCGCGGGTCTTTCTCATCTTCTCACCTTCTATCTATATATAAGTCCCAAATCTGTCCTTCTTTAGAGTACTGCTCCCACGTCTGGGGTGGTGCTCCAAAATCTACTCTCTGTCTTCTCGACAAAGTCCAGTCCAAAGCCATTCGTCTCATCAATAATCCTAACCTCACCAAATCGCTCCAACCTCTTTCCCATCGTCATTTAGTTGGAGATCTTTCCATCTTTTACAGATACTTTCACGGACATTGTTCTCAGGAGATCCGGGATATTATTCCAGTTCCTCTGAGGCGTGTCAGGACCACCAGAATTTCAACTCATTCACACCCTTTCCAAGTTTCACTGCCTACTTCACGAACTCTATCTCACAAATCATCATTCATCCCAAGAGCATGCAATTTATGGAGCGCCTTGCCTTCTTCTTGCTTTCCTGAGTCCTACAACTTGCCATCTTTCAAATATAAGATCAATAAACTTGATCTCATCTCTCTATCCTCTTAGCTGCTCGCTTTCTTCTTTCTTCCTATGTTGGGGCTTTGTATAGGCCACCATAGCCTTTCCTCAACATAACCCACTAAAAAAAATACACCACCCTTGAAATAATCTGAACGTCTTTTAGTGAGCAGTGGGAGCCTTTTAAATTTAAGGGAGCCGTATTGTGGCATTGGACCCCACCAATGTAAGTCACATGTCTGTGAGAATGGGCTGATTCCAAGATAAGGTAAATGGAAGGAGTGGCAATAGAAGAAGATACAGCCATCAGAGCCTTAACTATCAGTTTCGATGGATGGGCCGTATCAATCTGCACTGTGGCGACTGCATCACGGGAGTACACAAAGAAAGTAGGGGCCAAAGAAAGAAGAGACAAGGGAAGAAGAAGCCGGAGAAAGCAGCAGCCAGAGAGAAAGAGAGAAAGAGAGAAAGAGAGAAAGAAAGAAAGAAAGAAAGAAAGAAAGAAAGAAAGAAAGAAAGAAAGAAATAAAGAAATAAAGAAAGAAAGAAAAGCACAAGGCGAAGAAGAGCCAGAGATAAAGGAGCCAGAAACGAGGAAAGAAGAGAAAAAAGAAAGAGATGATGGAGCCACAAAGGAAGAAAGGAGAGACAAAAGAAAGAGATGATGGAGCCACAAAGGAAGAAAGGAGAGACAAAAGAAAGAGATGATGGAGCCACAAAGGAAGAAACGAGAGACAAAAGAAAGAGATGATGGAGCCACAAAGGAAGAAACGAGAGACAAAAGAAAGAGATGATGGAGCCAGGAAAAAAGAAGACGAAGATGTCACAGAGAAAGAGAAGGAGTAAGAAGCCAGAGCGAAAAAGGACGAAGAACCAGGAGGAAAAAAGAAGCTAAGAAAGAAGACGCTAGAGTGAAAGAAATGTCTTGTATCGGCAGTGCACATTAATTCTTTTCTTCAAATTCGTTCGTTTTGAACTGCTGAAATACACCAAAACTAAATCAATTTCCTTGGAAACTTTATGAAAGGATCTACACCTCTACGAAAACTTCATGATAACTAGCTCAACGATTTACAAGGTGACTTGAATACGTACAAGGTGCTTTTAAGGAATAACACGAGGACAGCTACTGAGGCACTTACCTGGACCGTGCTGCCCACTGTTTGTTAACACTGATTGATTCGCACTGCCGGAATGACGCTTCAGTGTATGGCTGTCCGTGCTCGCCATAAATGCTTCCTTGTTGCTTTGCCCAACCAAAATCCATCCCTTTTTACTGGAATCACGTGGGCTGCTTCCAAGAAGTTCTCTCTTCCGGTCTTCTTCTAAGAACTGAACAGCGACAGCGCAAAAGTTATTTTCGAATTGGATGATTTGCCCATGGAAGGCAACTACGAGTTCCTATAAAAGAAGACAAATGTTTCGCTATAGGAAATGGACGATTGACCTTCGATTGGCAAGAATGCTCGCAATATTTGAGCGTTCGATTTCAGGAAAAATTCAAACCAACTCATCTTGTTACTTCTAACCAATTCAAAGTATAATGACTTTATTCCTGACATCAAGAGGTGGTTCCTAAGCCACTGAAAAGCTACGCTAATTGAGCAGTGTCTTGGTCTTCTCTCTCGGAGTGATCAAACCTCTCAAGTACGAAGGTTTTAAAAAAACAGAAATGGTAAAACTCCTGTTTCAGATCGATTGCATTAATTGAAATAAGAGCAGAATTGATGGCCATTAAATCAGTGAAAATCACTTCAATCAAAGATCTATCCTTCCAGTTGCGATGATTAATCTAATAGGAGAAATCAGGATTTTAAATACCATTCTGACAAGAGGGCTTCCGTCTTGGCCTACGGTTGATGCTAAAGTTGTAGCTATCCCATGATCCACCATGTTTGCATGATCAGAACGGTCACCTGTGTTAGCAATCAGCCTTCCCAAAGCGAATACTGCTGACGCCCTCACCTGAATAGGGGGAGAGAAGTTGGTGAAAACGAGAAACGAGTCGGAAATGAAGGTAAAAGATCGGTAAAGAAAACAATCGTGAAACTCAGACCGATATTTTTACAAAGAATATGCTATATTTTTCGGAATAGTCAGTGATTTTCCAACTTTCGTTTACATTTTCTTCAAATTTCTTCATTTTCATATATAAATATATAAACTACTAAGTATACAAATCAGAATCTCTCTTATACTAGGGAATTTGCACTTGGCTTGCCTGGTTACACACGTTTTGATATGAGTCTACATCAAAACATATGCTTGCAAGTCATGGGAGAGAATTCCGTTGAGTCGAAGGAGTTCAAGGAAGTATGGCATATCTACGGTTTCCTCCGTATGCAAGAACGTCATACGAATTATTACATCAGCTAGTTACATTATGATTTGATTCACATGCAGCAGATCAATAACTACATAGTACATAACATGACAACAGTAGTAGCAAAAATGACAATACGAATTACAAAAAAAGGAATGCACACAACATGAAATGCTTCTTCGTTAACCGTATTCGTTCAACCAGCACCATTAAGCTGGTGGCTGGAGCTCCACTGCTGAGTCACCCTTCCTCCTATTCGCAACCATCTAACCATATTCAAATCTAAGATCCATCAACTTGTTCTGATCTCTCTCTCTCTCTCTCCTCTTAGCCTTTCGCTTTCTCCTTTCTTCCTTTGTTGGGGCTTGGCATAGGCCACCATGGCCTTTCCTCAACATTACTCACTAGAAAAATACCTCAAGCACGATCAGCCTGTGGTGTCAAAGAGACTAGGTGAAAATAAAAATGATGATGATAATGATATTTTTTGAAACCTCATTTCCCTGAATATAGTTAAATTCTACAATTATGCACCAGATAATAATGATAATAATAATCATATATCTCTTAAAACACAGTCTGTAAATTGGTTCAAGAGGAACTCGCCAATTACAGGAAGAACAAGAGACTGTGGAACTAACCTCTGGCAATGGATCTGTCAGCAATTTGGTCAGTTTCTCAGGGGCACTGTCTCTTACACCGCACCATCTTGCCGCATCATAATTGGTCCAAACCAAGCCCAAGCAAATAGCAAGCCATTGCCGTAGCAAAGGGTGAGGGTCGTTCAATTGCTCCAAACATATGGCTATTATGTTGCCTTTGCAACAGTTTTCCTGTTCAAGAAAAGACATCAGAAAATCAAAACAACCATGGAAGTTTCGCTAAAATTGATCAAAATGAAAATACCGATTTTTTCTATACACATGACTATACCGATGTCAAAGGCAGAAATTTGGACACTGAGAAGCTTTTTCCTTATCGAGCAGTGTCCAGGTCCTTCCTCTCGATGTGACCACACCTCATGATTCCTATGCCTAGAATTAGAGAGCTGGCGACTCTCCTCACCCTAAGTAAAAGTTTAGCTAAGAGGGGATTCGAACCACAGACCACCAGATCAATGCGCAAGAATCTTACCATTGAGCTATCTTGATACCGATGATTTCTATTTATGCTACCGATGTTGCAGTGATTATCGAAATGATGAAACCGATTAAAAAGGAGTGATGCATCCATCCTGACAAATATGATGATTAATGACCGATAATGAAGAAGATTATGATGATGATGATGATCAATGACCGATAATGAAGAAGATTATGATGATGATGATGATGATTCATGATTGATAATGCGCATCAGTCTAACAAAATCATCACGAAACCAAAAATGAATGAAGGAATGAAGATCGATTGAATGGAAGGAGACTTACCTGTCCAGGGGGGTATTCATGGATGATTCTCGCCAAGACAAAAGCTGCCATAGTTTTATGCTCGGCCTAAAATAACATTTGCGAAAGAATTACTACAAACTTTTCTATGGAAAAAAACCAAAGGAAAAACATACTCGAAACCAGTTGATACAAGATTGGACAGCGCCGGTGGGTGTTGCATAGAGATGTTGGAAGATACGAAATTAACTCACCGGCATGTATGGATCAGCAAGAACTGACAAGAAGTACTTGTGACCACCATCTTTCACTAAGTCAGCTTGACAAGTCTGGAAATTGAAGATGACAATGTCATAAAAGTAAATAGGAGTCCTGTGCTCGGTACGATCATATGAATACGTCATATTTTTTGTCTTTTTTCGATATGGATGATTGATTCTACCTGGAAGTCTGGATGACATTTGGACACTGAGAAGCTAATTGATTATCGAGCAGTGTCCAGGTCCTTCCTCTCGATGTGACCACACATCGTGATTCCTACGCCTGGAATTACAGAGAGCTGGTGACTCTCCTCACTCCAAGTGAAAGTCTAGTGGAGGGAGGCTTCGAACCATTGACGGTAGGATAAATGCGCAAGAATCTTACAACGGAGCTATCGTTCTTACCACTAAGCTATCCTGGTACTACCTAGAGGCACGTCACTTTTAGGTACAACAACTAGCACTTTCTTCGCCACACATTTACCCGGGTTTCACGACAGATGTCTCAACGACTATGCTAACTACCACTAAAATATCGTCTACAAATCTTTAGGAATCTAAACAAGAACAAAACTACGATGATGATAGCAAGGCGGGCAAAACATAATTGCTACTCTGAGGCTCATTCAATTAAAACACCCAACCTAATCATGATATGGTAACAAAATAAACTACAGAGGAGAACTAAGAGCAGGAGAAAGGGAAATTTATTTCACAAATGCTTAACGCATATCAATCAGATCAGCAATATGATTATGACAAGCTGAGACAACAAGAGGAAAAATCAAACATTAGAAATTACTAAACCAGTGTTCAATGATTAATAATTTTTTCCTTTATTTTCAACTTTTTTCAAAAAGAATCGGGTGAATAGAAGAAAGGATTGATTTTCAGTTGAAATACTGACAAAACTGCTTAGAAACTAAAATTGAGGAAAAGGGAAAACTCACGCTATCGACTGCAAGGATCTTTGCCCAAATAAAAACCATCAGCGGGCGAATTTCTTTACCAGAACTTTGCAACAGTTTCAAAACGTATGGAAAAATCCCGACGGACAAAGCCTGGAATGAAAATATGAAGCACGTAGGCAATGGAGAATAAGGCAGTTTGTACATCAAAGTGATGTCTAAAATACAAACTGAATGCAATCATAGATCAAAAATTGATTCATATGCTTTCAAAAAGATATCATAGGATAATAAGAGCGGATTTGGGACGAGATTAATCAAATAAGAGTGAAAAAACAATCGATAAAATGTGCGAAAATTGACGCTGTAAAATGAGGTCCAACAAGAAGTGCGAAAACGAAAATTACGGAAGAATTAAAGTGGAAGGCATGTGAAAATTAAGATGAAAGTTGCTTGAGCAAGAAATTAAAACCAAATCGAAATCAAGTCAAAATGAAGTGCAAATGAAAATTGAATTCAAATGCGAATCAAAAAAGAAGAAAAATAAAAACGGAATGAATTGGCCCTTACCAAGCTCACAGCCCAAGGGCCAAGATCCAAAAACCTCCCTAGTAGATCCAAAGCTCTCAGACGGTGAACTGGACTCAATAATACCTTGCAAAAAAGTGGAATAAGTTGACGATATAAAATTTATCTTACGATACTCAGAAATCTAGTTAGAAACCGATCTTGTACTATCTTCAACCAGGTTACTGCTATGTGAATCCGTAGATTACACGTCCCCTTCGATGCAAAACCATGTAGACGTTGATAAAAACGCGAACATGACGTGTAACGAGTGGCATGAATATGTTCCAAAGTGGAAAACTAAATTGGAATGTTTCATGTGTTCTGCCACGCATCCGACCGTAGATTTTATGGCCCTTAAAATCTATTCATATCAGGCAGTGCCGTGGTCCTCTCTCGCAATGCGATCTAATGTAGAAAGCCCAATGATCCATGAATCATGAATCAGAATGTAGATTTTAAGACATTGAGAAGCTGTGCATATCGACTAGATGAAGTCATAACTTTTGGTTCAACACGCCTGGTAAAATTAGAGAGCTACTAACTCTCTTAACTCACAGTAAAACCTAAACTCGAGACGGCCCTTGGAGTACTGAATTCAGAGCCTGTATCTACTGAGCCACCTTAGTCTAAACAGCAACTGTCCTCAGATAACAACACGGCCTGGTAATGAGTCTCACTGTGGATAAGTGCTCTAACAACTCTGCAGACTGCCCCTTATGCCACCTGCCCCTTATGCCACCTGCCCCTTATGCCACCTGCCCTCTATGCCAACTCCTCCTACCCCAACTATCCCCTAGGCCAAATGCCCTCTCTGCCATCTGACATTTATCTCTTCGACAAAGGTGAATAAATGGCCTAATGCACAAAACTTCGATATTACCGCATAAAATGATCTTCACTTCATTAAAGACTATCTTATTCTTACAAGTTCTTCAAGCAAAGTCTCCTTATTCAAAGCACTTTGAAAAACAAAGATGAATTTTTAATGTACGAAACCTAAAAATATTATGTTCTTACTTGAAGGACGATGGGGAGCTGTTCAGGCGGGTCCCTCTCTTCGCAACCCATAGCTAGCCAGACTTGAAAGGCTGTCAAATGTTCAGAGAAAAAGGAGCTATTCTGAAAAGGAATAATGACAAAATGATACATCAAATCATTTCAATGACAATGAAATCATTAAACAATTCAATTAATCAATCTATCACTGAATCGATCACTGACTCCATCATTTAATCAAACAATCAATCTATGAAAACGGGATTTATTCAAAAGAAAGGTAGAAAGGTAGAAAAGTATCTCGGCATTGCCAGCTTCCTCGGCTGCTATCCCGTTGATGAGAAAGGCGAAAAGCGTAGAAAATCCACGGAAGGTGCAAATCTTTCCTAATTCATGTAGGAGCAATGAACGCAAGGCCTAACCTATGCAGAATAGCCGGTGCTGCAAGCATGGTCGAACCGCCAGGAAGCTTGCAATAAAATGATTAGCAATTAGGCCAGATGCTAAACCGAAGTATCAAAAGCTCAACACAGCAGCACCTACATGATTGCATTATGACTGATTTAGAATCACACATGATAAAAATATGAAACCGCTATGCAGAAGTCAGACGGCCAGCGACGTGTGGAGGAGGCCATAGGCCCAGATAAACGGAGAGCCTCAGACGGGCATCAAGCCGTAAAACCCCAGCTAACAGCTTTATGGAACTGACTGAAACATTACAGTTAGTGTAAAAAGTGCATCAAGCCGCTTGTGGCGACCCTAGTAAGGGAGGTGGTCCAGAAATTAGCTTGACTGAACTGACTGAATGAAACGGGTAACGAGTGGAGCGTATCAATCAGTTAAGCAGAAAATGACATTGGGGAAAGGCCAGAGAGAAAATACAGAATCCGGCGGCTTAATAAAGCCGATTGAATGAATACGATTGATGGACGAACATTATCATCTGTGGCGATCTCATTAAGGAAGGTGCCAGAAAGAAGAATCTGTCGGCTCATGTAACTGATCAACGGAATACAGTTAAAGGAGGAACCGTCTCAAACCGTTCAGAGCTGGGTCCATTTTCGAAGAAGAAAGAGAGAAGAGGAGAGTGAAGACCAAGGAATACATATCATATCATACTTGGTATTTTGAGACATCCTTTGTGATAACTGGCAGCTGTGATAAGCATTGGTCAACGGCTAAGTCCCAAGCTTGCCTGTTAAAAAAATGAAACAAAATTAGAACAAGCATTGCCAACAAAACATTTTTGTCATGAAGAAATTACCAGACAAGAACTTCATCCTCCCAAAATGTGGGGGATTTTTCTTGCAATTATCAATTTTATCTTGGGTTCCATTGCTTTTTCCTCGATTAAATGTCATATTTTTGTGCTTTCTGCCTTGCATCTGAAGGTAGATTCAAAGAGACTGTTATTTCTAAGCAGCGCTCTGGTCCTTCCTTTCGACGTAATTAAACCTAGTGATGCATCCGTCTGGAAACACTGTGACCTGCCGACTCTCCTCATTCTAGGTGCAAGCAAAACTCAGGGTTTCCTTCGAACTGACGACCACTTGATCTGTAATGAAGTGCGGCAAGCACTGAGTGGTCGTACCGCCCAGAGGCTTGCAATAAAATGATTAGCAATCAGGTCATAATTGATTTTATCGATGGATATTCATGAATTTCATCGATCGATGCTATTAGACTCAAATGTTTCGCTCTTACCACATGTAATGGTGGTAGGTTGGTGGCAATTTTGGACTTGAAAGAGGCGTACATTTGTACGATCGCATTACTCGCTCGGCAAGAAGGAAGTTTCGAAACAAACTAGCAACAAGCAGGTCTTGACGGAAAAGCTTTTGAAATATATCTGAAACGAAAAAAACAAAGTTACCACGTGATTCTCCACCATTTTACATCCAAGTGTAGATTCGAGACACTAAAGAGGCATATTTATTGAACAGCGTTTTACTCCATCCATTTGAAAGGGCAACAATGCCTAGATCTTACGTTTCGCAATTTCTAAGAAAGGTTCATATAATTGAAGAGCTACACTTGTCAACCAATACCTTGCACCCTTATCTCAGCTACCAGGAAATTACCTAAATATCCGTGCTGCAGTCTCCGAAAAGCGAAAGCATTTTTTTGAAGAGGATTAGAAGTACCTTCTACGGCGTTTGTGCACATGCATCTTGCTTGTTTAGATGTTTCACCGCTTATAGTACGTTCATTTTCCTAAGCATTGAACAGCAGCCACTGCATAGCATACTCGATTACAAGCTTAATAGAAACGAGAGTTAGGGCTCCGAATATTCTCTAGCAGGGGAGGGGATACTTGCGAAGTACTTTTTCGTTGCTCTCTTCAACAAAGTGCTTTTATTGAGAACCGTGAAGGATTCGAAACTACAACCTCTGCATAATGAGACCACGCACCTAAGCCACTAAACTACGGCGAGACTTATATTCAGAGAAAAACATATATTCAAATGTCCGTAAGGGTTTCATTATAACTGTAGTGACGCTCAACTGATGCACTGATTCTAAAATGAGAATTATGTCGCGACGTTGCGACCACTTTTAAAGTTAGTGATACAAGGTGATTGGTCGAAGGAAGATGACTTTCAGCCATCAGCTGATTGGCTGAGACTAGAAACATGAATTGAAGATGAACAAACCTCTAGGTAGCGTGTTCCACGCTATTGTGTCCGTAACAGCTGTAAAAATCCAATTAAGTTCCCCAAGGGGTGTCCTTCTGTCGTTCAACTGGCCTGGAATCCTAAGAAAAAGTCCTCAACCAAATTAGAATCGTAGCATTGTGTAAACTAATGGAATAGTGCAAGAATACTTGAGATGAGCCGGTATTACAGGGCCAGCAAAGAAGATCAATACCACGAATGAACTGACAGGATACCTTCATAGAATTACGCATCCATTCCATCAATTCGGCAACAATATCATAAAGGTTGAGAATCTGATTTGTCTTGAGAATTAGGAAGTTCTTCCCATCGGATTCCACAAATTAGCCTGACACCTAAACACCTTTCATACACAGAAAGGAACAAAGCTTTACAGATAAACTGGCAGGTCTGGAGCATGACGATAGGAACCTGGATTGACATCTAGCATACCAGTTGCAATCCGGAAAGCTAAGCAGACAAGTGCTATTCTTTTTTGGTGAGTTATGGGAAAAGACATGGTGGCCTATTTAAAGCCCAACAAAGGAAGAAAGGTGACGGGATAACAAGAGAGAGAGATAAGATCACGTTTTTTGATCTTAGATTTGAAAGAAGACAAGCTGTAGAATTCGGGAAAGAAAGAAGAAGGCAGGACGATCCATAAATTGTATGTTCTATCTTAACATTCAGTGGTGTGACGTAGTTCAGTACGAACCTTTCAATGAGTTCCAGTGTCATTCCAGGGACCAGGTGCCCACTCTTCTGACTAACAAACCATCTCAAACCGACTTTGATAGGAGTAGTCAGACACGCGGTGAAAAGATCTGCAGGCAGTTGCGGTAGCATTGGCAAAAGCTCGTTTGATTGACATGCTGCAAGCTGTATGCAATTTTTGACAGGTGGAGTGGCAGGCATCGACGATCCCTGATTTAAATAATGCTAGGAGAGGAGATGATTGATTGCTGTTAAAAACTGATTTGTAAATTGGAAGCGAGTTGAATAGACGCTTTTGAATGACACTTACGTGACATAAAATATCAGAAGTTTTGACGGGAAAACCCGTGTGACACGAAGAAATAACAGCAGATTTTTATAAGATAAAAATTGCAGCAAAATCCTTGAGCCAAAATGACCAGTTTTACAGCATTTTACTTATGCAGACATCTTCCAATCTAAAAAATTCGAATGCGATTTCGTCAGATCGCTTGAAGCCAAATTCAGCGAACTCTCATAAAGCCCCCATTCTTTCCGAAGTGCTTGTCAAATCATTCTCTTATGTGTAAGGATAGCTCTGTGGTGCTAATCTTGCTCACAGATTTTTTGGTCAGCAACTCAAGCCGCACATCGAACTTAACTTTCAATTAAAGTGAGAATCTACTTTCGGGTGCTTGGAAAAATAAGCGTAAGAAGAAAAAACCCTCCGCTGTGCTTCATTCGAGATTCATTTAAGAGCTGCTAAAACGTACCTCGTATTCCTTTTCCCTTTGATTTGCGAACTGCTTAAAAGACTCGAGGATAAGACCTGCAGATTAGGGGAGGCTTTCAACGAAATTGATATTTGGTATTACTGTACTATTTCATCAAAATCAGACAACAATGATTAGAGTATTAATCGATAACTAAATATACTTTTCTTCAACTGTTAATTAGTGCAATCATTCTTTGATTTATTGATTCATTGACTGATGGATTTATTCATGCGTCTATTCATTCATTCATTTATTCGTTTGCTTGCTTGTTTCTAAATTGATACACTCATACAGTTTTCCACTATAGCAATACTAACCTGCATTTGAACAGTCATAAACGTAAATTGAAGGGCTGCCCATCCATGTTTGAAGATCGTAAATTGACAGAGGAATGTATTGCGTGTATGACTGAAAAAAATACATTTCATGTATCTTAGATTACCCACATCAATAGACACATTTAGGCAACCATCGAGTCTACTTCATAGCATTTGAAACAGATTACATTGTCTCGATTGAATCATTCAAAAGTTGACATTTAAAAATCAGTGGTGAAGTAATCTTGAATCAGGGAAGTTGCCAGCGTCTTGCCATTCTTGTGAAATTGATGATGACTTCTCAAAATGTTGCAAGGTACGGTCCTTGCAGTGTGCACTAAACTACCTCAAATTTCAAAAGCAAAATGCAACAGGTATGGAAGGCAACAAGAAACCACCAGATAAAAACTCATGTTCCTTGAAAAACTTATAGCCCTGCCTCTAGTTTCTGCTTTCTTCAGAATTCAGTGTGATAGGTTTTCAGCATGGATGTAGTTCACCTTAACAAATACCTTAATGAAAACCTACTGATAGGGAAACGTTAGAGCCCTGCCAGTCTGGTTTCTATTTTGCTTGAAATAACATATGACACGCAGGGGAAAATCTTAACTCAGTAGAAACCAGAGTCAGGCTCTAAGTTCCTTCTATGGAATTGGATTTAATGAGGTGATTCTTGGCTGCCTTTCTCGCCAATGGTGATTTGAATGTGATACAGGTAGGATTGTAACTTGCAACCACTGTGTTGTGGGTTCACAAGCAGAACCACTACACCATAGCACTAGAAATAAGTTCTCAGTTGATAGAAATAAACATTGGAGCAAAAAAGAACAACTTCAAATGTTGGAATTCAGGACAAAATGTGCAACAAAAGGTATATGATAAGCATGCTAAGATACAACAATAATTCAATAAAATTGCATTGGACATGAAAAATTACCTTGTTAAAGACCCAAATTTCCCCGTTGGAAGTAGGCCTTGGAACGCCATGTCCATTGTAATGAAAAAGCACTCTCTCTTCCTGGTAGAAAAAATTAAATCATGATATAGCACTGATTATCACATTCAAACAGCACGAGTGCTGATGTTTGTATGACCTAAACAACAATATAGACTACCCCCTTTCAATTTGTGATAGACAGGGGAAGCTCTTTGACTGAGAAGGAGCACCATACCTATCTTTAGCTACCAATAATTTATCTCACAGATTGATTTACCGGAACAGTGCTATTTACATGCGGTGCTGGGGAGGCCCAGTACTAAAAGTAAGCCACTGGCCCAGAAAACTAGCGAGGTCAATGTTAGTGCATTGATACCCTTTATCATTGGATGCAGCCTTACTGCAGCTTTGGAGCATGCAGTCTACAAGGATCTGACAGCTGAAAGCTACCTTTAGAGACATTCAGCAATGCCAGCTTGGCATCAAGGCAACAGTCATACATGAGGTATTACTCATTATCCTCAATGCATACAAAAACATCAAAGACTGGAGAGCTCAGAGATCATCAAGAAAGGCCTTTGCTTGGCAGTAACAAAGTAATGGCTAATAAAGAATCAATATGTTGTAATAGTCTTGCCAGGAAATTATTATTTTCCATGTTGTTCAATCAATGCAAAAGTATCCAGTCCTTAGTTAAGCAATGGGCATCTAATCAAAAAATCCTGATTTATCAAACATGATTTGGTTACGTAATAGAGCTTAATTTAAAATTGAAAACTGAACCTTGGCATTTCTTCGCAATGATGTACAGAGCTTTTTCACATCGTCAACAGTTGGATCAAGGCTTAATTTGTACCGTGCCTGTCAGATAGGAAACAAACCATGGATAAGTTTATGCAGTGAATAAATAAAAGCAAATAAACAGCAAAATCTTTTGAGATTGTATACAACAAAAATAACATAAAGCATGAAAAATGGAATCATCCTCTATTGTTATTTACTGAATAAATTGATTTTAAGGAATCAATTTGCTCAATGAAAAAACAAACAGAACTTGGTAACAAGTGATCCAAGGGGAATGGATAAGAGCTTGCAGATATGTGCAATAGTGAAATCATAGACAGCTATCATGATGAGCGATAATTATGATTGATGAAGATAATTAATTGTGGTGATGGATACGGATAATCAAATATTATGATTGATGAGGATGATTGGTGATGACTTTTGATGATTGCGATGATGATTATGATGATTGAGATGATAATGATTGTGATTGTGATATTCATTGTGTTAATAATTAGAATGATGATAATTGACCATGATGTTGATATCAACAATAATGGATGCTAATGGTGGTTATTATTGCTTATGATGATGAAACTGATCACTCTGATCTAGGGTTCCTTCCTTTATCACCTTTCTCAAAGTTTGCCTGGCGTTGCTGGAATCCACTACCTCTACAATCTTCCCAGAAATTGCGATTGCAATGGGAACAGACTTGGATATGCTATTGCTCTTATTTTACCGCAAAGAATGGGAAAAATTTCAAGCTCAACCAATTTTGCTAGGTACGTCTTTCTTCACTGAACAAATCAGGAGAAGAAAAGGAAAATTACCCTAGGCTGCCATCTTTCGTATTGTTGTTGAAGACTGCTTCCAATTGTTTCGAGAGCCTTTTGTGAGTTCAGTGAAAATGGATCTAAAATGTTTCAAACATTTTTCAGTGAATGGGGGTGATCTTTCATTATTTCTAGGCAATTTGTTTACACTGCCACAATTAAAACTGAGGGCAGTTGAGCGTCATTCTCAAAAGCATTTGGCATCAGAACGACTTTTTCATTGGCACAATAAAACAAACCCTCCCCCTTAAAAAACAGTTGCTTTGCATTGCGTGAGACAAATATAAGGGCTCAGTGATTTTGAGATTGGCCTTGGTCACCGAATGACAAGGGAGGGGCCAAGCATTATCACCAAGCATTATCTATTACAAGAGGCTATGTTGCAATGCAGTGTGACATCATGGTCATGATGCATAAAAAGGGACTTATTTGGTTGAGGAGCCCTGGAGAAATTCTTGGAATTGTAGCCAGCATTGTTCCTCAGAGCTTAAATCATCTTAATGAATGAAGTTGCCTGGTCCCTTGCCAAATCCATTGAATGGACAAGTTGAAAGAGCTTGATAAGTCAATTAAGGAACATTACATCACATTTCCAAATTACTAATAACTTCGCAAATGATTCGGTCTGATTTTTGAAATGGCAAGCCCATCTTAATTTGACATTCAAATGCCTTATATTAGTTCCCTAAGGAATGCCTGGATTAAAGATCCCTTTGAAATTCAACAAAACATTGGTGTGAGGAAGACAATATGACAAATGTTGAGGTATTTCAGAATTCAAAGCTTACCAATCCAGCACTCAAGCCTAGCACATGGCTCCGTTTTGACGACATCAGGGGGGTCCACCCCAATATTCAAGCAAAGTACTAAGGCGACGCTGACAGTTTTCATCTAGAAGGCAAGGGATATGCCAATCGAGTAACTAAGCTTCAAACTGTAAAATGAATGAGATTGGCATCTGCGGCAGTAAAGTGATACTAACTTACGGCGAAATGCCGGGTTTCCCCTTTACCAGCTGAAGGGTTTTATTTGAAGGTATTAGATGTTGATTGATGGTCATCTAAAATCAAAATACAAACGATTTAAGCAACATCGTGATCAAAACGATATTTTCTTTGCGAGCGGCAAAAAAGAAATAGATGAAACGTGAACATAGCCAACTGAGCAGGACAAAGGATTATTGAAACAGCATTCTCTTAGCAAAGTAAGCTTACAAGATATAAATATCTTGTGCCCAATCGTGCGCGGGGCGGTTAGGCCATTGATATTGCTTACCCGCTCCTTCATCCTCCATGATTGAGGTAGGCATGCAATCCCCTCGATCTTTTCTTTATGACGCTTCTTCATGAAACACAGTGGTAACTGCCAGTCAATAAGCTCTCCATCATCTTCTAAGGTATCGTCAATATCTAATTCTTCATCCGACATGATCACACTATCACGTTCACGATGTCTGTCTACTATGACCCTTGGCTCCTTCGCAGCCCTCTTGTCTTGATATGTCGGTACACATTCAGTGCAGGCTCGAGATAGATGACGTCACTCGTGTTTTCTGGCAGACCACGGCAAAAATCCACCATTGAAAAACAAACTTATAAGAAACTGCAGTCTAGTGCATGAAATCCCTTGTACACAGTTATAGGAAACAACTCAGCCTCAAAACATTTTTTCAGTCTCTTATCATTCCAGAAAGGACATTCAGAAAGACAAAGTATCAAAGCACAGCAGAACAGTGATTTCTTTCAAATACATAAAAATCAAAAAGAATAGTCAGAATATCAGTTTTTTTGGAAAGTGGAATTCATGAGGTGGTTTCCCGTTGCTTTCCTCACCAATGGCATTTTCATTTTGACACACGGAGGAATCGAGCTGACAACCCCTGTGTTATGAGTCCACAAACTTAACCACCACACCACGACAATTCTGACTGTCACATACTTAACTGCAATAAAAGTATCATCATTATTTTTACTATTATCACTATCATTTTCATCACCATTGTCATTATTCTATTGTCAGCTGAGCAGGGACACCGGAGCCAATAAAGGCAAGGGGGGCAAAAATTTAGAAAGAGCATCTACAGAGGCTAGATCAGCGCATACAAGCGATTCCAATATTCCAATGTTCAAAGTTTCCTTTCCTCTTTAAATAAAGAATAGCTGCATTTAAAATTGTTATTTTTTTTGAAAAAGGCATATTTGACCCCTCTGCCCCTCCCAGTGAAGGGCAAGAGAGGCGTTGCCCCCCGCATGCCCCCCGCTCCGATGCCCCTTGGGTAATCCAGCGCATGCTGCTTCATGGTCGAGGCATTGCCGACTTAACTGGCTCCCCCACTCGGCTAAGGCCTTGAGGGGGCACCCAGCAGGACCAGAAGTAAGACCAGTCAATGGCCGGATGAGCTCCCAGGGAGCTAACAGCTATCCCCTAAAGCCACCACTTATGCCAACGTATTGACCCTGTTTTTCTTTAAAGCCCACCAGTGGTGGTCAAGAGTGACTCTTGAAGCCTGGGCAACGCTGGAGTCCATCTTCTCGCCTAGACCGGTGCAATGGAGAGGACATTTCATCATGGCACCTAACAGTACCCCGCAAATAACGTGGAAGAGAAGCAAGCAGTCTATATGCCAGGAAAAGGACAGGAAAAGAACTGACCGTCACAAAATTCCTTTTATTTTGTGCTAAATAATCGCCCGGAGATTTCACAGCCGTTATGAGCATATCAGTATCATAGAGCATCATCCACTCACCATCTCAAGTGCGGTGTATAATTGTAGACTTTAACTATACTCAATGAAATGAGGTTTCCGAAATATCACATGCTCCTCCATTTCCTTCTTCATTCGCTGTTGAGACCAAGTTTATTCTAAGACAGTGTCCGGCTTCTTTTACCTGATGTGCACACGTTTCAGAATCCCTTCGTCTGGAATTGAAGAGAGCTAGTGACGCTTCGGGAAAAAGATAAAACTCGGAAGACGAGGAAGACCAAAACTAGGCTGAGTGACAACGTGAAAGAAACAGCAGAGATAATGATGAGACAACTTAACAAAATCGCACAACACCGGGTTCGCCGGAGAGGTTTTGTGAAGGTCGGAAATGAGCAACCTGTAGAGAAGAAGATGAAGATGATGAAGAAGATGATGAAGAAGTGACGCTCCTCAGTCTACGAGAAAGCAAAGCATGAGCTAAGGATCGAACTATCCACAACAGGAAAATGTAGCAAGCACCACATCATTTCCCAATCATCCATATACTTACAGTGTGTAAGGATATCAAAAGGATCGACACCTGCCTAAACATGTTGAGCTAAAAATTTGATCATACTCATACGGCCATACTGTAGTAGTTAAGTGTTTTTTTCATCGAGCCTTTCCTTCAAATGTGCTTTGAGGGAAAGTGGTTGCAGAATCGGATACGAGCCGACAAAAATGAGTCGAGATCACTTTTAGCGGTCTATATCCAGGGACACCAACGTGGAGGTTTCTGCATTGTCCACAGTGGTTAAGTGTGTGGACTCATAACACAGGGGTTGTGAGTTTGAATCCCACACGTGCCACAATAAAAACACCGTTGGCGAGGAAAGCAACTGGAAGCCACATCATAGATTGCACTGCCCTGTGCCTCTCTTTTGTTTCTGCTACGCCCGAATCGCGTATGGGACGCAGAAGTGGAAGCTCGTCTTGGGGTTCGCGACGAACTACCGACAACTGGGTTTGCAGTCAAGCAACGTGACGACAGAGCCATCCTTAAACCAATGTAAATTTTATACCGATACTTTGTCCTGAATCTGATTTGAAAGGAAAATTGAACAATCTTCTTGGTTCAAAGTTTTCAAATTGTGTTTTTCTTTATCTTTGGGGGGGGGGGGGTAAGTTGTAGCGCACATGTTCACTCTGCGGACGGTGCAGATTTGAGACAGCCCCCTGGGCGTTTCTCCTCTCCCTCTTTTTCCTGGTGTAAAACTGGGGTTGAAATGGTTAAACTGGTGTAAAACTGGGAATTGGCCTCCCCAATTCACAAAGGCCCAGTTGCGGATAACACCTCTCTAACAAGTATTCGCTTCAAATGTTCCATTTTCAGTTTTAGTAGCAAATCACCTTTTTCTTCCAACATAGCTTCAGAAATGCAGGTCTATCGAGGATGGCCTTAAAGATCATCATTGACGACCTCGATTTGAAAAGAAGGCTGGGCTGTCTCTGGGATCAATTGCTTGGCAACAGTGCAATGACCACAGGGAACTAAGGTAGTGCTCTGATGACTGATAGCTTTAGTTGTTTACGATCTTTTGTTTAGATAGAGAATCGGGAAAGTCTTGAAGCGAAATGGGTGGCTAACGAATACGACTGTCGTCGATCTTGCAATCTGGGAAAATTTACAGTGAGCTCGTGGCTGCTAGTTTGAAAGAGGCAGCGCTGTGTTAGTTTATCTGCTGCAAAGCAAAGGCGCTAGTTGGAAGTGGAAGATGCAGCTAGCTGCTGTCTTAAACAAACTTCGTCAAACGACTTTAACATCTCCGATTTTTACAAAAAATGGAGCAAGGCTATATATTTCACAGTCGCTACCAGGGAAGAGAAACTTTGCAGCTAACGAGGGAAGAATTTACTCGAAATCAGGAGCAATCATGCCAAGGCCAGTTAAGAAGAAAAGCGGATTGCTCAAAGTCTTCTCCCTTGTTGTTCCATTTGTGATGTTAGGTGGTTACTTGTCGAGCACAGGAGCAGAACTATTGCACGAGTACGACATTTTCTCGCCAGATGACGAGTGAGACCTCGATAACAGTTTTTGATTGATTAGATCACGTACTTTGTTTGTTTTGTTAGGAATTCAGAGTATTTTAAACCGATGATAAGCTTATGTCACGGTCGCTGCTTTCTCTTGTTCTGTTTAGATGCTTTTTGTCTCCATTTAGAAATTCGATCCCAGCAAGATGCAATCGTGGACTGGATGCAATTCGAATGGAAATTAAAAGCACAATTGCTTTCAGCTTCTATCAGATTACATGGTCCCTGTCACGGAGCAATGCACGAAAGCACATTTGCACGAAAGCACATTTAAATCTCTCTCAAGAACTAGCCTGGAGTTTAGGTAAGATTTTCAAAGCAACGGAATGTTAACCTGATCACTACTAACAGGCAAATCAACAAAAAGTTTAAATAAAATTTTCATCTATGAAGCCAACAGGTTGTTTGCAACGAAACAATGTATGCACCTGTCTTCTAATACTGAACAATGTTTTTGATTAGGAGAAGCAGAAAGACTTGACTAAATAATGCTGTCATCTCTCCGCACTACTGTTGTACCTTTGTTCATAAAAAAGTTAGCTGACTGACTTAGCTGTACATCCAATTTCACAGAAGACAAATACTGGCACTATTTTGAATCCCAAGATAAAATAACTTCGCGATTTTTCTTCAATCATTGAATCAAAAAGAAGAAATAATTCGATACGAAACAGTTTCAGAAAAATTTTTCAAGATTTTCGTTTAACACTCGTCAGAGCTTGAGGCATCCGAAATTTTTGTTCAGAGAAACAGGTAATGCTGTTTCGAGAGAGCAAACACTATCACCCTGAAACAAAAACTTTCACATCTTTTCACTGGACACCAAACGCTACATCAGAAGTGAGTGACGATCGGAAAATTACTTGTCCTTTTTTTTTAAACTGTCTTCCATCAAAATTTTAACTTCTATGCTCTGGTTGGTATCAAGCAAAAAGCTTCACGGCTCTTTTATAATGCTGAGAAGCACTGCATTCGGCATGCCCCAGCGGTTAGATTAAAAGGCAAAGGAAGGGTCAATGAAACGATTGACTCGTAATCGAAAGAGTAGCACAGGAAAACATTAAATCATAATTCTATTGAGTACATTGCCAAATAAAAAAAATGAGAGATTAGCATATTTGTATACGGGAGAAAAATTACAAGGCCTCGAGAGTCATTAAATTAGGCGAATACAGCAAATTATCATATTACAAGAGGAACTTACACATGTGAATTACTCAGAATACAGAAGTGAGTTTGTTCGGTACACGACGGTAGATGTTGCATCTAGTCAGCTCTGTTACAAGTCTATCGTTTGTCCAAAGGAGCGACATACGAGGCTGGGAACATTCCAGACTTGCCACCGACGCTTCCAATCCACCAATTTTCGTTGTATTTTTGGGCGACTCGAATGATGTCTCCCCGCTTGAATGAAATCTCTTCAGCATCTTGAGCAGCAAAATCGAAGGAGGCTCTGTAGGCCTGTCCCGGAAAAGAAATCATATCTCAAAAAAGTAATGCTAAGCTGTCAGAATTTATTACAAAGAGACAACTTATAGAGAAATACAGATGTGAAAAGGCGACACTAAGCTATAACACAACGAAACGACAAAACGAAGAAACCACAGAACAGAAACATCGAAAGTAACATTTACGCAAAGTAGCTCCCAGCAGCAAATAAATAATTCCAAAAAGGAGCAGAAAGTTACCAAAGGACAACGGAAGAAGATTCTTTTCATTCAAAAATTGCAAAATATGGAGTGACTATCAAACTGAGGCAAAATCGGCATCCTGAATCATTCAATAATTCAATTAACGCCTTCTTACGTGCTTTGTTAAGTTTTGAACCACGTGTAGACTATCCATTTTAGAAAATTTTATCTTTTCCAGATTTTAAATCCTGACATCATAAATTCACATTATTATACTATTGATTTAATTGAGTAGGCTTCATGCATGATTCAGTTAGGTCTTTTCCTTCTTCTCGTTAAATGATATCAAGATAAATTACTTTATCGTTGATGGAGGGCCGTTGTAAATCAATTTTTGTTGAAGACCCTCCTTTAACTTACAAAATCCAACGAAAGAGATGAAATATTCTTGATACGAAGAGGAGAAACTCGTCAAAGAGAAAAAGATGAATAAGTTCAGTTGGATCGCAGATTAAAGCTTGCATTGACAGGGATGGTCCTTTTGTAACGTGATGGTTGAGAAACAGTCAGTTCTTGATGTATTTTTTGCATGAAAATTTTGGAAAAAAAGCAAACGCATCGATTGCGAATTCTGGAATTGATACTGATGGATTTCGTAGTAAGGATAGCTCAGCGGGAAAGCGCCGTATGATATGCTAGGAATGATTACGAGAGATCTAAAAGAATACTTCGGTGCAAAGCTAACTTGCGAAGACACGGTGGAAATGACCATGGCCCACGATGGATAACAGTTATGGTTCGAGACGTGAAGACAATGTAATCTTCATTTTTGTACTCACATATACAAATATATATTTATCTTCCTTTAGATATGAAAATAGATATATACACATATTTACACACACATACACATATATATGATAATAGTAATTTTTTTTCAAATTTCATTCTTTTATCAAATACTTAAAACGTTACAAATGCAAGTCTCGCTAAAAAGGTAACTTGCACTTGGCTGGCTTACAACGACTAACAGTGATTAAAATTAAAGAGAGAAAAAAAGAACAAGTTGTATTATTTAGTAAATATCTGTTAATATGAAAGAAGTTCCGGGTTAGACTAAGGTTTGTTTCTCGAGCAAAAGATGTAATACTTGGTACGAATAATGATTGATGAGATTTTGTTAAATACATAATTGACATGGCTAATAACAATAATAATGATAACAATGATAGCAACAGTGAGAATGATTAAAAAGAACAAGTACGCCCCTCTCCTATCCGAACTCAACAAAGAATTTAAATCTGTCCACTTTGTAAATCTCTCCATCAGCGCTTTAGGTATCTTCAGCACCTCCTGTACTATTTTTCTTGAAATGTGCACCTCCCTTTCCATCGAACAACGACATAGACGCTTCCCCATCCCCAAACTTTCCACTATAGCCATTCGTACCTCATACTACATCTTTTGCTGCAGAAATATACTGGGACCAATCCTAACCTTCTTCCCTATTAGACCTGCCCCGTTCTATCGATTTAATATCCACCTCATATGTATTTCCATTTATTTCGTTATTTTTCCCGTTGTATTAGTTTTATATTGTAAACCCCAAGCCAGGCAAGCCAATTTCAAACTACCTATGCATTAGAGAGGCTTGTAATTGTAGTTTAAATTCAATTTGAATGAAAGGTTGCCATTATCGCTATTGTCATCATTGTCATTAGCGCCATTCCAGTGTCAAAAATATGTAGCAATAAAATATTAAGGATTTTCGGCTGATACCCATATTACGCCCACTCCAAGGATTTAATACTTCATGTGCTCATTTAAAAAGCGTGCTAAATACAAGGTACTTCCTTACCTCTCCTTCTTCACTGCCAGCTACCATGTCCTTCAGGTAGATAGTTTGGGACCTGCTTACAGATGCAGAACGATGATAATCCACTAACATGTTCAAGGAATTGAACTTGACGACCCAAAGAAAGTATTTCCCTGCACCATCTCTTAATACTTTGAAATGCTGCACATTTTTATTATGCCTAAAAACAAACAAAAATTCAAGTGAAAAATGACGGACGATTCATAAACAAAGCCCGATGAGAGAGAGAGAGAGAGAGAGAGAGAGAGAGAGAGAGAGAGAGAGAGAGAGAGAGAGAGAGAGCGACATCGTCATCACCGGGCAGGACACTGCTCATGGCACTTCAGTGAAGTAGATCGAGTCAATTTTATGACATCTTCACCGAAACGAATAAAGTAATTAATCTTGGGCCTCTTACTTACAAGATTCTGCTAAACCTCACGAGGTTCACGTTTCCTGTTGATGTTCATCATATGGGGGAAGGGCATGAAGAGGTCAACGGACTGGATGAAAAGACTTGTGTCCATTTTATATACGAAGTGCTGCCCATTCAAGCAAGGTCCATAAACGATTTTTCTTTGTCGTTTCAAGACCCTTCTCCACTGCAAAAGGCTTTCACATTTACTTGACAGTAGTAGCCATCCCTTTTCATAGGAACGACCAAAAGGAAGACACTTTGAACCAAACCTTTAAGACCGTGCATGAATTGCTTATTCAGATAAACTAGCATTTGTCAGTACACCCTACTCGCATGAAACACGTATCCTGTGTGTAAAATGCCAGAAAAGGTCAAGTGATGGGACAATGAATGACCCCAAGATAGTGATATCATCAGATAGAAATCAAAACATATTTTAAGAGGCAAAAATGGCAAAATCCTTCAGGGAAACTTTCATCAAGTCAATGAGGAAGTCTTCGTTTGCGGTGCTGCTAACCACATTTTGGGGAAATTTGATCCAAATGAGGAAGATTCAATTTACGGTGCCACCTAACTAAGAGCTAGTTACATCTTGGGGAAGATGCAGGCCTGGAAAATGGTTAAAATATGGATGCCAAGAGTCAGCAAAAAACCATATGCACCAGAACAAAAGTATACTGTTGCTGCCCTTGCTCTTCTTAAACATGACTTCAGTATATTCACAGAGTCTCACTATTATCATGTTTACAAAGGTCCTTGGATTGGGGCCGCCCTCATGCCCAATTCAAAATGCCCTCAGTCTGTCCACTCAGCAGTGACACCTGGTGTAAACATAGGGGTTAAGTGTGGTGTGGAAAGAAACTGGCCACCCTGCCTCAAAATAAGGCTCTGGGTGGTACAGCAAGATGCAACTAGCCAGGTACTCAAGATGCCCTTAACAAGTATGGGACTCAACTTAACTGTTATCATTGTGTTTGCCAAAGTTGAAACAAAAAACCTAACATGATAATACCACACTTTTCTAGATCTCCTGCAAGTTTATCCTAAATTTGAAGCAATCAAAACATTCTCATCAAAGCCTAACAGCTCATTATTTTGACATACCTTGACCTCAAATTATTAGAAGAAACAAAATTGACTTCTGGAGTTCATTTGATTGCAAAAATGCAACGGAAAGGATCAAACAGCACAATTAAGCATTTTACATCAGGAAATTTTTTCATACCATTATCACAGGGGCTTTTGGGCAACAAACCCCTTTCTCACATGGCACTCATGCTGTTAAGGTACTTGATTTGTACTTAATGTTGGAAAACCTTGTTTAAAAAATAAATGAAAACAACTTACTTTACAGAGAGTGAGAAATCCCCTGGAAAGAGAAAAAATATTTACATAACCACCAAAAAAGAAAGCTACCTGCTGTTGCACAATGGTATGAATCTCTAGCATTTACAAAGGCATTTAATTTTCAAAAAAATTCAGGTCAGTTATGAAAGCATAAATATTATATTCGAAAATTTCCAGTAATTGACAGAAATTACAAAGATAGCATTAAGAGCTAAAAGTTTAGAAGATCAAAACTTGATAAAACATACCTTGGGTGGACTCGCTGTCTCTTATCAAATATGCGCCATCATGTGGCTGCTCCAACAATTTTGCCTCTGCGTCTTTTCTTGTTATCTTGCCCCCATACCAACTAAAAATATTTTAATACACATGCTAGTTAGGATAAGAAGACAAGCAGTACAGAGACACTGAAAAAAGAAAATGACCTTCATTCAAAAAAGCATCCTAAATTTTGGAGAAAGAATCAGCAGCTGAGACTGTTCATTGTGATTATTCAACAAAATCTGGTGGAATGAGAACAGTTTTGGAATGCCATTTATCATAGGGACCATAAAGAAATGAAAAAGGAACTCTTGATTTCCAACAAAATATCTGAAGGTAGATTATAGAACAAAGCTACGCTTATTCCACACTCAAACATAGAGAGCAGAGTATGCTTATGAGCTTAAATGGCTGGCGCTGAGTTGAAAACATGAAGTTAGTTGAAGTGAACTGGCCAAGAAATAACGCGCAATCTTCACATGGGGCTATGGATAATTCAAAAGTCCTAACAGCATTTATCAATCAAATTATTCATTATGGTTTTGGGGAAAATGATCTTACTCATGGTCTTTCATTTGAACGTAATTTTTTGGAATGAATCCCTCTCTTCCATTCTGTTCCGCTTTGTACCAGTTTTTGTCTTGATCTTTTGCCAGAATCTAGAGATGAGATATTTAAAGAAAACAAAATGATTGATACAAAATAGCAAATAAAGTAGATACAGAAAATGCTTTTACCATCCTCATATGGTATGCAACATACCATGTACCAAACAAGATCCTGAGTTTAGTAGAAACCAGATACAGGGCTGTGAGTCTTTTCTAGGAAAGTGGGTTTTTATAAGGTGGATTCCTGTTGCCTTCCTAATGGATAGATTTTCATTGTGAACTGTAAGCCCTGTGTTATGATCTGCAAACAGAGCCACAAAACAGTACTTAGTAGTAAAGCTAAATATGAAATGGGGATCTTTGTCGCAGGGTTTAAAGTTGCAACATGGTGGAGGTGTAGATATCACATGCTTAGAATGCATCAGGTAAGCCAACAATAAGACTATGTGACAACCTAACAGAATAACATGCATCAAATTCAAGCATTAAAAGAATAATAGATAATAATAATGACATTAAATTTTTTAACAGGATGAAAACTACAACAATTACAAAATTGCTGTTATCAATGTTTGTCCTGTAAAAAGAAAGGTGCTTAAAAAGAAAACATAAATATATTACAATTGTGTCTAAAAAAAGTAAAAAAAAATTGCACCTTGTTTTTGCTCCAATAATGATCTTAAGAATTCAAAAATGGTAGGAAACCTCATTAGATGTGAAAGCAGTCATGACTGATAGGAAATCAGTGGTCTCCAATGCTAGCTGATTTTATAAGCTTGCTTATAGCAAGGTAAAACATAAGAAATTAAACAGAGAGCCTTTATATTCTTATAGAAATCTACAAAGACTTATGTACATCCATACAAGCCGTTTGTGTTTGAGAAGATGAAAAACCAAATGAACTGCAAGTGTTTGAAAACAGTTTGCATTTTGTTTTGACACAATTTCAGCATTCGTGTAAAAAGTTGGTTTTATGAATCACTGATTATCTCTATTTTTGATGATTCCCTTTTCAAACAAGGGACTAATATTTCTATTTCAACTTACTCTTAGGTCTTACTATGCATCTACTTTCATAATACTTTCATATTATGCTCATCAATGTTCTTAGCAGATCTGATAACATAAATTGCTTTTACTTTGGTGAAGTAAAACTATAAAAATACACATTAAAAACTATCATTGATACTACTAGGATTAATCTTTGAAGCAAAACATTCGATTAAAGCGAGCATACCACATCGTTTAATTATAGGAAAAATATCATGTCATCAAAAATTGAATCAATGAAGTTTTACTTTGCTAACGCTGAGTTTGCAAATTATTACATTTCCTGCAAACCCAAATAGATCTGTATGCACCAACGCAACAATTCAAGGCGACAATACACTTACTTATTGGACAATTGTCTGCGAGAAGACCGTACCAGAAGGGAGATGCCTGATCATTAGCATCTTGATGTGGGTATCGATTTAACATTGCTAGATAATTCATTTTTCGAATCAATTATACCTATGTTTCCAATAAAATTGATGGCATTTAAATCGTAATTAATGAAACAACGCCAACAGCCCAGACTTAAGACAACACTGGCGAAGGGTGTCATCAAAGTATAGTTTCAATATCAAGGGCACGATCAAAATACCTTAATGATGCTGCCTTTTTTAAAGGGAAGCTCGTCTGTTTCTGTTGTATTGAAATCGTGTAGTGCAACTGCTTCCATCGCTCTTCTTAATCAAGGTAAGACTTGGCACTTCTTCGATTCTACTTTCGTAGGATCTTTCCTCAATCATTACAAACCTCGTTCCCAATTCTCTTTTTGCCCTCGTTTACCTGCGTGTTTCCTGCAGGGAAGCCGAGTGAAAGTTCTCAAAGGACTCAGCTCACAAGGCCCAGATCCGTCATCGTTGAGGGATGCCCTGTCAGACTCTAACATTGACTGTCAAATCAAGGAATGATTTTCTGCTTTCAGAAAGTTGGATGAACACCATGTGCATGCTTTACCAGTTCTTTCGTATACAGTAACCGCTGTCTACCTCTGGCTCTTCTCCCGTCTACCTTTCCTGTGTTGACTCAGTGTCCCAGCGTCTATTAACAAAATATAAAAAAGTAAAGACAGATAGCGGTTTCGAGGAAAGCCCCTAGACAACAGCTAGAATAGTTACTTGCTTTGAAGCGATGTGCATCTATGTGAAACGCGCTTCTAGGAAATATCTGGTTCAATTTCATTGGTCTTGTAAGATGTAAGAGTGCACAAAACCAATGCAGGTCCACACCAACCAATCCTGGTTGCCTCAAACAGACCTGCCTTATCAAAAATGACATGTATGTATGTGAAACCCCTGCATTTTAATAGATTGAAAATGATAGTGTATGAATGCTTTGTACTTGAATTCTGCCATCATGCGAAACACATGTCGTGCTTGATTTGCTGAGCCTTGTCTGCTTAAGTCTTGTGTCTTGATCGCAGCAAAAAGATATAAGAAAATCTAAGCCTCCTGTGCACCTTTATGCGATAAGGATTCAACCGATGTGAAGAAACAGTGAATAGGGTTTACTCGTATAACACAAGGGTTGATAAACAGAGGTACTCCGTTGAGTTCCTTGTCTTTAAATAGGACCTGAAACTGGTATGCTAAGAACTCGGCCAAGTTATTGCAGAATGGATCGGATAAATACAGCTTTTAGATGAAGCCATTTGATTTTGTAGGGAAAATTACAAGAAAGCCTAAGATGTCAGACCTTAAGGTGTTCTGATTTTGGTGAATATATTCATATCTGTGTCCTCTGTTATTAAGAGCCTATTATCCCTGGAGATATATGGCATTATAAAAATGCTAATATGCCATAATCATTATTTGTATCACTATCATCTATGTTCATCATTTAATGGTCAAAGCTTCCAGGGCGACATTTATATCCCTCTTTTTTCTCTCTTCGGATCTTTTCATTAGATTTTGCATTAAACTTTCTTTCTCCTTTTTGATATCTTCTTTGCAAGTTTTCAGCCTTATAGATTCCTTCTTCGTCATTTTTCGCTACAGACACCCTCAAGATCTCCCAGGCTTGGCGCTCATCATCTCGCAAAGAATAATTTTTAAGCCCCATTGTAACATGGCAAACAGCTAATGGTACTGCTGTCTTCACTGCTCTTCTGCCAGAATCTACTGTTTGGAGACATACCTTCCAAATGAGATCGTGAAATGCTTCAATTTGATATTGTGTTTTGCTTCGCAAGCAGCACTTTAAGCAATGATTCACCCGATAAACGCGGGGGAAACGGTACCAAACTTTAGCTGATTTCTGACGGCAGCCAATTATAATGCTTATGTGGGCTTGAGTCTTCGACCCAGGCTCTCTGACAGAAAACACCACGATTGTCCTCTTTCTGTTCAGCGTGCATGTTTGGGATCCGTTTATGACATACGCAAAATTGTCATGATCCCTTTCTTGACTGTATCAACATCTGTGGAATAATCATTTATTGCCTTCTCAAACAAATTCTGCATTTTGCGATTTTGCTAGCTTTCCTTTTCCAGATATATGATATTCCCAGACTTTTTTATAGTGCTAAAAACTTTGTACGGTTGATCTCATGCGATTTCATCTGCAATCTTCTACGTTGTATCTTATACAGTCTCATCAAAGTTTTCAGAAAGGTTTTTGGAAATGGACAGTTGGGGAATTGAAAATGTAGTACTGTTGAGACGCCCTTAGTTTAAAGAAGAATCACTAAGGCAGTGTCTTAAAACGTTTTCCAAATAAAACTGATTATGTCACAGAACTAACAATAACGCAGATCGCATTTTGAGTTTATCGAGATAATCTGAGACCCACAGCAGGCTTTTCAAAGCAAGCCTCTTGTTGCAAGCAGGGCCTCGGAGAGGATTTATGGGCCCCGGGTCAGGACGAAAGATTACCAGCAAGGCACACTAATTATTTTAAATTGAGTTATCATTTATGGGCCCCTATAGCCATGGGCCCCGGGGTTAGTGACCCCTCTGACCCCCCCCTCTCTTCAGTACTGTTGCAAGTGTGCTGCATTCGACGGGCATAGCCTTCCTCAACCAAAGATGAAGTTCCAGAATCGGCTGGTACTCATTTACAGATCTTGGGAAGATGGAGAACTGAGTAAGCCTTGTGGCACAGTATTGAAGAGCAAGCTGGACTTTGCCTCAACGCAGGATCGAGCCAAGGCTTCTGGAATGACAACACTGGAGAATAGACCGCGATTTCAAGACATCTCCTAACACCAAAGGAAGGATAAAAAATATTCTAAGAATTTCCAAAAGGGAAGAGAGAGGAAATCCAAGATGATGAACCTGTAATGACTTCAATTTCTTGCATTGTGAGCATCTTGCTTAATCTAAGCTTCGAAGCAAAAAAGTTAGCCAAAAGTATACTGTAATTTAAAAATGGTTAAAATTGATTTAAACACTTCTTGATCAGTTTCGTAGAAATCCATAAATCTGATTACTTTCTGTTAAATATCTAGGACGACATAGCTAAGCTAGCAAGGCTTAGTACTCCGTTTCCATGTAACTTTCCCTAGTGAGTGACTCTTCAGCGAGAGCATCCCAATTACAGTTTACTCGTCGCCGATGTACCGGCAATGCGTCACCAAATAAGATGATTCATATGGAAACCAGGCTTAACAAATCTATCAAAGACTTGCTACATTACCAATTACACAAAATACAAAGATGTTCATATTTCAAGTTACATTATTAAAGATTAAAAAATTATACCATAATCATAGAAGGATGCCTAAAAACATTCCTTGATTCAATGATTCTGGATGATCTAAAGACGAATTATTAATGATTCGTCTACACATTTTTTGAGGGCATTGGGATTTACATGACTTTTACGGTTCACTGATTTGATGATGTAATTGTGCTCAAGAAAGCGAATTGTTCGAACGTTCTTTCCAATTTCTATGATCTATAATCAGGTCAGCTAACGATTCCGGACTTGTTCCTGAGTGACTTGATTTGATCATTTAATGGTGCAGAAGATGACAATGCGTTAAGATGTTCTTTGCGATTTCTATGATCTATAATCAGGTCAGTTATCTACAATTTAATGACTTTCGACTTGTTGATGAGCGATTTGATTTGACGATTTAATGGTGCTTAAGATGATGATGTGTTCCAAATGTCTTGACGATTTCCATGATAGTGACAGTCATTCCCATCACCCCACCGACAACACCAAAGACTATCAGTCCAACATCTTTAGCAAGGATCCATTTAGACATGGTTCGTCTTTGAAGAATGATGTGAAACGTGCAGGGCAAGATGTAAGACAGCAGAGAGCTCCCAATAGAGCCAGTAAGTGCTATGAAGTAGGCGAATTGGGATCTGAATATCACTGCAAGAGCTGCTGTTAGCAAAACCAACGCAGTGCGCAACAAGTTACTCTGCCATGTCGGTATCTGCAAAATAACAACAAAATTCATCAAAAATCAAAGTAATCATACTGTCCAAAATATCATAAACTTCCATCAAATACCCTGTCGCAGCTTTCAATATCATATTGATTCAAAAAAAGTGCTACCACTCTAAAGAAAAAACCTTTCATTCACCGTCAAAAGTTTCATTAACCCAAGGGACACTGAAATGAATCGAGAACTTAAACAAGATGAACAAACAAAGTTGGAAAAAACAGGTTGAAAGCGTCGTTGATAACGTTGGATAAGTTACGATACAATAATATTGTATCATCTTCAAGACGGCAGCCCGATACAAGAGACAAAAGACTTATCGCTGAATATGACTGATACTCTAACTTTGAAAAATAAAGCTGACAAGAGACAAGGGCAACTTAAGATGTTAACACTGATCGAAATGCGCAAAATCAAAACGAAAATAAAGGAAAAAAAGGAAAAACCAAAATAAAGAAAAACAGGCAAGAAATAACGACAGAAGATTGGATCAACAAATTAGAAGCAAACTCACTTTAATAGCATGACGTAAATCAGTCTCTTCCCCGTCCAAAATGTCTTCACCTAAGGGATCTTGCACGCCTCCGCTTAAGGTGGGACTCTTTCTATACAAGCTTCTACTGCAACGACTATTCGGGCCGAAGATAAGACCCTCAAAAATTTGAATGACAGGGTAAATCTGTAAAGGGTAAGTGAAAAGAACCCCGAAGAACAGAAGGCATCGTAGTGCTATGACAATCGCGGACCCTTCCAGGTTTTCAGTCACAATTTGGTTCGTCTCCTCCCCATAGCGGAGGTACCCTAAGACCCCAAAAGATGCAAGAATGGAGGAAAGAAGAAACAATGAGATGTGCAAGTAGCACGGGTATCGTCCCCTGTTCTCAGCCATGCTTCCTTCAATTGGTATCACCTAGAGAAAAAAGGACAAACAATTCAATTATCTAACTTCGGAATCGGCAACGCTGAAATATTCTGAGAATTAAAGATCAAGCAAAATAAGTTGGTGTGCCATCCTTGAAACCAAAGCACTCTGCCAGAGCAGAACCACTGCGAGCCTGGTGCTTCCCTTGCAATACCCTACTCCTATTTTTACGCTAGGTACCACCAATTAACTGTTCGATGAACCGATGGAGGGCATCCGATGGAGGGCATCCGATGGAGGGCATCCGATGGAGGGCATCCGATGGAGGGCACGAGCGTAGCAAGACAAGGAAGAGAATTTGATCAAACCTGCACAGGACGGCAGAAACCTAACATTGTGCACTGAAGATAATTTCATCTGACACTCATCAGCGTATGAAATGTGTAACAATGGACGATACAGGACTATGAAATCCACACTATAGTGTCATCTCACTAAAGATAATTGCGTCTTACACTCATCAGAGTATGAAAATGTTAGACCAGGAAACTTAAACCCGCATGCGTACAGTAACGTGTAAAGCGAGAAGCTAAGAGGATAGAGAGATAAGATCAAGTTCATTGATCTTAGATTTGAAAGATGGTAAGTTGTAGGACTCAGGAAAGCAAGCAAAAAGGCAAGACGTTCCATAAATTGCATATTCTAGGGATGAATGATGATTTGTGGGACAGACTTCGTGGATTAGGCAGTGAAACTTGGAAAGGGTGTGAATGAGTTGAGCTTCTGGTGGTCTTGACAAGCCTCAGAGGAACTGGAATAATATCCCTGATCTCCTGAGAACAATGTCCGTTAAAGTATCTGTAATAGATGGAAAGATCTCCAACAATAAAACATATCTAGTAAAACAAGTAATTTTTCTGCTTTTCTGTGCTACATTGGAATTTTTCACATCAAAACGTTTACTCACAGACTCAATGTGACGAAGACTGAAAATATCAAGATAGAAATTGTGAAACAAACCGTTCCAATTCCCTCAAATGCACCAGTGACTTGTCCAAAGAATACAGGGAATTTGAAGAAGTTAAACCAGGTGATGGTTTCATGGGGAGATTGGAAATCTGTGACAATCAAAAATTCAAAAGATCAAGATGCGAAATCGTGTCAAATGAAATAATTGAAAAAGTAATTTTTATGCTTCCTACCTAGAATTCAAAGCTAGACTTAAGGAATTGAGAAGGCATGGTCATCAAGTTATGCCTAGGTCCTTCCTCTCAATTTGACCGCACCTCGTGATTCCTACGCCTAGAATAACAGACTCTTCTCACTCAGAGCTTGAGGTGGGCTTGGACCGCTGACAATAAAAACCAATGAACATCACCCTTCCCGCTGAGCTATCCCCGTATCTGAGTAGACCACGATGTGGTTTGCAAATAAGTCCGGCCACAAGACTTCATCAAATTACCACCTGGACGAAATAATGAGGACTTGTTTTTTGAAATGCAAGAAGTATAGTAACTTAGATTTAAGTTTTCAAAACAAAAGCAACATGTTGTAAATCGTGCCATGGCTAAACGCAGGTCCTTGATTCAAAGCTGCTATCTTTAGCAGACAAAGCAGACTTGTACCAGTGCTTATGTTTTATGCCATCGTCATAGTAATAATAGAAAATCAGTCAAACTTTTTGAAATTTGTTCAAAAGGGTAGTTCGATTTGAACTAATGAAGCCCAACTGTCTAAATACTAATAACAAGAAAAATCGAAATAGTAATTACAAGAGAAAATAGCTATAATACAACACTGTTTCGGAGAAGCTCCCAAGGAGTTCTATCTAAATATTTTGCATAAGCAATCATGAGCTATCCAATCCTTAATTGATCTCTTGAAGCACCATAATTGCAAATCAAACTCACCTACTAGGATATAAATACCAGTAGCTAAGAATGCACCAGTAATGGATCCATTTGCCAAGACGCTTATTGGTCCAAGTTTGCGCAAGTTGCGAATAAAGGCAATCAAAACAAGAAGTGGACCAGGAACAGCCAACAACAATGTGAACGTCCACGCTTTGTTCTCTTGCAGTGTGTTGTGCGTAATAGGACTATCCATTTTGACTATTCTATCCTTCAAGCTTTTCACTTTGGAAATTATCGCACTGATTATACCCTCGTGCCTTGTTGCATTTCCTAATGTGGCATTCAGTGGCACAGGAGTTGTTAAATTGATTGGATCAGCATGCAATGAAAAATTTGTTGGACCAACAGAGATTCCCTTATCTGAGATATTTACGACCAACGTTCCTGGCGAAGTCAGGTCTCGTGCGTTTGTGGTGGTTGTCCAATGTGTCGTTGGCATCACAGCGGTTTGATACTTGGATGACGTCGCCAGAACAGCTGCTTTAAGCACAGTTGCATTAGTTGTATTAAAGTGGAATGAGTTGCTCGTGTTTGTAAAAGCAACATGCTGGTACCGTAAAAATTCAAACACAACAGATCTCGTGGTGTTACCAAGAAATATGAAATAACCAACACAGAAACCGATTTGTGTTATGACAATGGAAGTATCAACAAGGAACGTTCCAAGTGCACCCATAGAGACTCGCCCAATTTGACCAAACGTCAGTGTCCTTCCAAGAATCTTCTCTTTCCTCTCTATATGATTGTCAACATAGCCTTCTGCTACCATACTCTGACACATCCTTCTTATGACAATCCTTTTGCACTTGACAATTAAGGCGCAGCAATGATCAGTTGCAATTGCGATGAAGGTGATGCCTATCAAACCAAGCTAAAAGAAATAAATTGAAAATAATGAAAGAAGGAGGCCTGGTTGCTGATAATGGGAGCAGACCAAGACAAAGAACAACAGGCTAAGGGCAGGATCACATTTTACAGTGGATGGGTGAAGATTTGGTAACGTGCATTAGAGAAGCTCAGAACCAACTGGGCTCCCAGAGAAATTACCCAAAAGCCAAATTGTTGTCAGAAAAATTCGAACCCAATTTTTATGTCCACTAAGCAAATCTCTGGTCTTAAGTAGAATTTTACAAAACGTCATTATGAAATGAGGAATACTTTGCATGTCAAGATAAAATATCACTTCCAGTGCAAATTCACATGCAATTTAATCAATATCATATTAGCGATGTTAGGTATGGAGGAACCTTGATAAAGCTGTTGCCTCCATCTTAACAGTTTATTGATCCTGTTTTCAAACTTAAATTATAAGAAGAACACACAATTTTAAAATCCAAAAATTTGATATCCTCATAAATCCCATCAAATTGTGCAAGCTAGATCCTTTGCCAAATTGGGTTCTTAGAAAGTAAGAGGATGTCTTTATCAGAATCTCCACCCTTTTCATACAAAAATCACTTCAAGACAGTAGCATCCACTGATTTAAAGCTTGCTGTGCTGATTCTTCTACTCAAAAGAACTGGTCTTGAGTAACTAAGGGTAAAATCTGGACCTATATCAAATTCACTGCATGTATCCAAGATAATTGAGAGAGCTGCTGCAGACCAGATTGAAGTACACCTGATCACCAATGGATTACATGAGCTGTCCAGTCTGCCTACAGACAATTCCATAACAGTGGGACAACATTTCATATGATTCAGAACGATATTCTAATGGCAACTGATAAGTAACAGGTAAGAATTTTAGCACAGCGTCCTTGAACTTATTACAGCTTTTGACATGGTATATCACAGCCTGCTGCTAAGGTGACCGTCAGCCAGATGTGGTATTCAAGGTCACACATTTATGTGGCATGAATTTTCCTTGTCCTAGCGCTTCAAGATGGTACAAATTGCAAGCGAAAATGTTCCAGAAGGTACCTCTTTCCTGTGGAGTCCTTCAATGATCAGCGAGTGGCCTGCTCTTCTACACAAATTACACTTTACATCGATAGGATCTTATTACAAATGCTATAACATCAATTTTCATCTCTATGCAATAATGCAAAATTATATGTGGTATTCACTCCTACTCCAGCTGACGAAGAACAATGTATAGGGACATTGTAAACCCTGTATGCATTAAATACATGACTAGTTGCTATGCAGTAACTTGAAACTGAATGGTGATAAAGAGAAATGCTAATAATTGGCACTGGCAAACAACATGCAAAGGTCCAATGTCTCTCCATTACGATCAATGGATATACTTTAGGGCCCAAAGACAAAGCACAGAACTATTAGCTTCATTCAGTCACTAAAGACATATATATTTAGACCATGTTACCCTTAGATGATATTACTGTATGTTGCTAAGTTAGCACCTTTTAGATGTAACTATCAAATTTTAGAGAATAAAGGCAAAATTATGTCTCAAAAAAGTTTTCAAAACTATTACTTAATTCTAGTTCATTCATGATGGAGTTCTTTACTGAATCAGTTAGCAACCTTCAGTAAATTTCTTTCATAATCCCATGTAATTATATTTTGGACTCTAATATCATGTTAAGTAGCTATGTTGGAATCTTGGGGATAAATGATAACATAAAGATTTCCATCCATTATCAATATTTAAACAGTATTCATGATTTTGTAAACAAATAGATGGCAAATTGGCAGACCAGAAACATGCATGGCCATCAAAATACCAAAGTAGGCAAACATAACGTCTCCCAATCTATTGGATGCAACTGAATGATGTAAAAATTCTAAAAAATAAACCACCAAAAATAACTGAAAAAACTTGGAAAAGTGACTAAGAGCATTTAAGAGGGCTATCAATGACAGATGACAAACAACAGCATCACAAAAAAACCCATCAAGATGTTAAGTAGAGAAATAAGCATGCAAATATTTTAACACATTTTTGAGGGATCAGAAATTAGACACTTGAGTAACAGGCAAAAATTACAATTGAAATCTTGAATATACAGAGCGAATGAATGTGTCTCCTTAAATCGTATTCAATTCATATCATATTATGACATATTTGAAAAAAAGCAACTCTGACAAAAATCATCACTGTATAGCTGCTTGTGAAAAACCATGCATGCTACAAAGCACACAAGATCAAAAGAATAGCATCTGAAAAAATGACACTACTCACACCAATGCCAGCATTTCGTATTGCAAATGGCAATCCAATAAGAGCAGAGCCAATGAAAGCTTTAAATACATTTGAGAAATCAGTAAATTGCTGATGACACCTAAAAGAATCAATCAACTTTGAAGTTCCATGCAAAATAGTATTAAACAGCAAAAGAAAGCAAATTTGAATCCTGTACTTAAAACAGGCTTTGAGGAGGACTTTGTTGGAGAGGTGTCATCCTGCCCCACAGTAATCTGCGGTGGGTTGGCCGGTTCTTTTCCTGTCCGCAATTCAGCCTTTGCTTTATGCCAGGTACTGAAGTACTGCTAGGTAGACAGTAAATAGTATCACAACCAGACCAAATGTGGTTTGAATATGGGATGATTGGTACAGTAGACAGGCTGTGGTGTAATGGTTAAGCATGGTGGACTAATAACACAGAGGTTGTGAGTTCAAATTCTGCACGTGTCACAATAAAGACACCATTGGTGAGAGAGGCAACAGGAAACCACCTTATTAAGTTCATTCCCCTCGAGAAAATTCAGAGCCCTGTCTTTGGTTTCTGCTACACTGAAAATTGAATGTTACACAGTAAACAGATGAGTGTTCTGACGGCAATACTAACAACCACTTAATAGCATTATGCAGTCATGTAGTCACAGGCCCATACAGATTGAATATACAGCTTCTGCTGATAACGATATTCAAACAATGAAGCTTTATCAGCTTGCATCAAAGTAAATAGAAGTTTTTTGATAGTTCATGCGGATTAATGATGAAGTTTTGCCAAGACATCGTTTATTGGTTGGTCCATGAAGTTTCATTTAAGTTGCAGAGCACATTATTAAAATCATGACTTGAAAATGATTTATCCTTATCATTTCTCTCATCATTAACCTTCGTTATACATTGATTCGTTCCAGGAGGAAGCATAAAGAAATAAGTCCCCGAAATAAGTTAAACAACTCTTTTTTGACTGATACGGGTAGAGTTCTTTTATTGAAATGGAACATAGTATCTTCATTCAGTTCTTATCTCATAAAAATACTGGCCTCTACTGTTTACGAAAATCCAGTATAACACACCGCTTAATTATTGCATATTTTCCTTTCTCGACCATCAAAGGCTGGGCCGAGATTTGGCTTGAATATGCGGCCTAACGTCAAGTTGAATATTCCGCTCAAATCCTTTAACGCAGTTACTCTAAGCTTATGCTCCATTGAATTTTCTGATGAACAAGACGAGGAAAGAGGTTCAGCAGTGTGGATATTCACTGCTGGACGATATTCAGGCGAGAATGTTAGCTTTTACGAAGAGATACTTACGAAGCATTTGGCCTTCGGAGCAAAGTATCAATGTCAATTTCATCATCGCTTTCTCCACTTGATGAGACAAGTTTGTCAGTTTCTTTATTGCTTCCATCATACAAATGTGATGACTTTGTGTCTCTGTACATTAGGCCGTCTTCCTCATTTTCTGCATTACGACTATTGCTGCCATTTCTGATCACAGCACTCATTTTGAAAAAATGATAAATTCATACAATATAAAGAAACCAAAAAGCTTTCAAAGGTGACTATTTATCCAGCAAAATCAAAGTGTAACAGTTTGCCACGTAGAAACAAATATAACTTGAGAGATAATCGGCATAACAAATCTGTTAACCTCCTTTTCATTGAATGTGTTATTTCCGGTCTCGTATTCATTGAGTACTGATCACAATATGATAATAATAATTGATAATCGTTGCTCCTAACATGCTATAAACTGTTGACAGTATGAATGCTGGGGACAATGCAGAAACCTCAGCATTGGTGTCCCTGGATATCGACCGCCAAAAAAGTGATCTCCACTCATCTTTGTCGGCTCGTAACCGATTCTGCAACCACTTTCCCTGAAGGCACATTTGAGGGAAAGACTAGATGAAAAAAAAGTATGAATGCTAACGACAATGAAGGCAACAAGCAACAGGTTTATAGACCCATTTTTAAAGCAAAGCTATACGAGAAAAAGAGACTCCGAGAGAGAAACTCCAAGGGAGACAGAAAGAGAGAGAGATATATATATATATATACATATATATACACACACACACACACATATGAATATATATATGCATTTATATATATATTTATATATATATATATATACATATATATACACATATATACATATATATATACACATATATACATATATATATACATATATATATATATATATGCATATAATTATAATTATATATTTATATATATATATATATATATATATATATATATATATATATATATATATATATATATATAAAATTATAATTATATGTAGATATATCTTTAAAGAGAGAGAGAGAGAGAGAGAGAGAGAGAGAGAGAGAGAGAGAGAGAGAGAGAGAGAGAGAGACGCTGAGAGAGAGAGACACTGAGAGAATATGCAGCTCAATGAAACGTTGATAAGAACATTATATAAGCACGCTCTATAAGCACATTTATTATCGTCAATGTGCTTAATAACTCAAGCACATGAATGGCAATATCATCAAAATAGCTTAGATATTAGTTCCTGCAGCATTTAACATTTCATCAAATATTTAACTATAAAAACAAATTGGAAATGATTGCTCTAATCTACAGTCTAACTCGGAATCGTCATTGCTGTATCAATGCAATTGTCATTAATTCATTAATTCTTTAACTGGAATTTTTGTGATCAAACTACATTAAACCAACAGCTACGTTTCTCGCCGTTCTCCATGTTTCAAGATTTATACTTAAGCTGCAATTTCCTGCTAATGCATGAATCGTCAGGCCCATATATGTCAGTCGCAAAGATACACATGAATATGAAATAGAGTAGCTCATACGAATTCAGGCCTAATTTCCGTCGACCTACAGTGAGTGTGTTATCACTGAATGCCAGTAAGAGTTTCAATACGGAGTCACAATATGATGACATCAATTGTTCTTCTTTCAGTGTGGCAAACTCGTTTCGGAGCTCAGCAAAGCTAGCGTAAGGGGTTCCGAGTTTTTTTTCTAGGAAAATTGATTTCATGAAGTCATTTCCCTTGACCTTGCTCAACAATAGTGCTTTTATTGTAGCAGTGATACGCGTGCAGGATTGGAACTCACAACCCAAATGTGCACGTTGAACCACTGAATGATGGTAACATTTTCCTCCTCCCACTGTACTGCAATCTAGATATGCCAACCTCGTTTTGGAACTAATCATTCAAATCTCCCGCGGTTTATAGCGTCATGGCGGATAACAACCACGTAGCAAAAGAACAAGCTCTAAAACCTTTATCTATATTGTAATTTACTGCCTTTTTAAGCTATTCACGATGTCATCATTGATAAGAAAACGGAAAAAGAGAGTTGACAGTAAAAATAACGATGAAGGAGCAGGCAGTCCTAAAAACAATGTTCTATCTGGGCCGACGCATCAGTACGATAGTGTCGAGGAGAGTTCAGGGTATGAAGCAAAATCGAGAGAGGAAGGTCATGATAGCCAAGATTTAAGATGTGGCACTTACTGGATAACAAGGGTTTTATATCTAAGATATATAGCGTTTATTTATGGTGAGATGTGATTATCATTATAATCGTTTCACATGTTATTATTAGTCTGCAGCAAGTTCTACTGTTTTTAAACAAAGGTTTTGGACCATGTGTACTTGTTTAACTTTTAAGAGACTGTCACTTCCTCCGTTTGGCTTTCATTTTGATTAGTTCTGAAGTATGAAATAAAATATTAAAGAATAGAATATAATACCCTCATGAAGCGCACTTCTAGTAACTGAAGCCTTCCTCTTAAAATGTTGTTATTATTACTCTCTCTTTCCATCGAACCACAACATAGACGCTTCCTCATCTCCAAACTTTCCACTATAGCCATTCGTACCTCCTACTACATCTTTTTCTGCAGAAATGAAACCTGGACCGATACTGACCATCTTTCTTATTGGACCTGTCCCATTCTATCAATTTAATATCCATCTTCATATATATTTACATTTATTTTGTTCTTTTCCCATTGTATTAGTTTTATATCGTAAACCCTAAGCCAGTCAAGCCAATTTCAAACTACCTTTGTATTATAGAGGTTTGCAGTTTTATTTCAAGTTGAATTCAAATGAAAGGTTTCCACAATGACATGTTTAAGTGGTTGCCCTGCAGCAGTGCTGACTTGCAAGGGGCCCTATGCAATAAAAAAGGACAAATGTCATACAAAATTGTTAAATATAGTAAAAATTAAGTACATAATTGATATAAGAACCCTGTTATAGTTCAAAATGATTATCTATGATAAAATAAAGTCAAAAAAGGCAAACCCCATATTGACAACTTATCAAGATGTGGCTGCTTGCAACTGTTCATAGAGTATTCCTGGTTGTACTCAGCCATGAGTTGGTCAAATCCATCCACAAAAATATTTATCACAACTGACAAGTTCTTTGGAGCTTTATCATCCTTCACAAAACTTTAGCAACATTTTGATAAATTTAACATTATTCTTAATTAGGACATTATTCTTAATAATCTTCTATGTTTATTTTTTTATTGGAGCTTGTTGCCATCCGATTCTTAATTTGAACATTTAATCATTTCCATTACAAGGTGCACAACAATTCCACTAGGTAGAAAATTGAATCCTAGAATGCTATGTTTTTGCAGGGATTGGGTTTCTTGTTGCACTAAATCAGAATAAGCAGCTTATTGGAAAGAAAGGACTCCTACCAGCTGCCAATCTGATAACTTCGTTAAACAAGCATTTCGGAGAAGACTCAAAGGCTGCCTTCATAGCTGTACCATCATTGCTTATATTTTTGGATAGAGCTCACATTGACTGGTACCTTGATGCCATTGCATACCTTGGTGTTGCTTTAGCACTTATTGTGCTTATAACTGGCAGCTGTAACATGATCATTATGGTGGCCTTTTGGTTGCTGTACCACTCTTTGGTTAACGTTGGACAGAGATGGTGAGTCAACTAGCATTTAGTCTTTGAGTTAGTCTGCTATATTCAATCTAATTTTGTTATTCCTATACCATGACTTTAACAAGAACATGTTTGACAAATGTTTCCTATTTTGAAATGAATCAAAAAATCAATGGCTGCTCATGGGCAAAGAAGCAGAGAGAAAAAGATGCAATGGGCTGAGACAAGTGGAAACTACACAACAGAAACGAATACCCTACTCTTACTGGGATAAGTCTAGGAAGAAGAAAAAGAATGACTTTTTAAGAATGAAACACATGCTTCTTGTAAGACATTGCTGTTGTATAAGAACAACCAGGCCAAGAAAATTTGCTTTACAATTTGAGATTTTACAATGCCAAATAAATACTTACATGGTCACATTTTTCACTTTTAGGTACTCATTTGGTGAGAGAATTTTCCATGTTTGATGCTTCACGATCAAATTCAATCTCATTATTCAAATTAAAAAATCCTGTCAGGTCAATTTTACAGCAAGAAGTCAGGCATCAATTTGAATTGAGAATCATAGCATAAAATTCATAAAACATCAATGTACATTTTACTAAATTGGATCAATACCAACAACACTTTTCTCCTTCAAATAGTTTATTCTAATTATTTAAATGCAATGTTCATAAAAAGGTTTAGTATGATATATTATACCTTACATTGCATCTTATGATATGCTCTTTCGTATTCAAGGCTGGGAATCTCAAATATTGGAGACTGGGTTCTTAGCAATTTTGTTTTGCCCTCTGATTAACATGCAAAAATATCCCAAGAATACAAATCCATCCTTGGTTGCAATCTATGGAAACAGATGGTTAATTTTTAGAATAATGATTGGAGCTGTAAGTTTTATTTAGCAGCATATCATTCTTTCAAATCTTTGAAATGCAGAAATTTATCATATTTCTTCATTCTTAGTTACATATTTTTCAACAATTTGTAACTTGTTATAACATTTTTTTTGCAAAAGAGCTATCCAAATGATCAAGTTTGATATGATCAAAATTTCAAAAAATTCAAGGGGCTGATCAAGATAAGAGGAGATAAATGTTGGAGAGACTTGACATGTATGAACTATCACTATCAGGCAAGCCATTATTTGTTATAACTCTATTTGTACTTCCATTATGTTCTTGGAGGAGTACAGGGTATTATTTGGGAACAGAGAAGGGGCTCACTTTAAGTATAGTCATTAAGGGTGGACACTCTTTAAAACAGATAGCACTGACAAGATTCAAACTGTATACTCTCTGTTTGTGAGTGATACAAGGAAAATTATCAAACATCAAGTTAATATACAACAAACAGATTTCACTACCTTGAGAATACCTTTCTAATAATTGTCATATTTACTTTAAAAAAGTTAGAAAAATAAAGCACAAACGAGGCAAAAAATGAGTTGATTATTAATCCTTCAAATGGCAATTCACATAATTATTTGACGCAATACATCTTTTTTCAAGCAATTTTGTTCTTATTTTGTGACTTGTCTTGCTCATAAATGTTTTTTTATTCTGTTTACAGACACAGCCAGTTCCTAATCCAATGAGTTATTACTTGCATCAATCTCCTGAAATCATTCACATGATTGAGACTTTTGGAAATCATTTTGTTGAACTCATTGCTCCGTTTTTCATATTTCTAACCAGACCATTTAGGATTGCTGGAGGGGTGATACAGATTGCTTTCCAGGCAAGTCAGAGTAAAGAGTTCTTGCAAATTATCAAAACTTTATAGCTTTCTTGTTTACAAATAGCTAGACTTATGAAAATATTTTTGAAAGAGTTAATGAAGGTAAGAAAGAATGAATGGAAAAATGAAAGAAGCAATAAATTGATGAAGGAATGAATGAAGAAATGCATGAAAAAATGCATGAATGGTCAAAGAAAGTTTCTAGATATCTTCTATCTATGCAGTATCTGGAAAGTGAAATGTGGTAAGAAAAGAACCGGTCCCATACTTCTCAATAACAATGCCAGGGACCAGTAAAGCATCTCTCTCTAGCAAGATGCTCTTTGACACTCGTATTGGGAAAATGACTAAAAACCACTCATGCTTTTATCATTAAAGGTCATCCTTATCATAAGTGGCAACTTGAGCTTTCTGAATTGGCTAACAATACTACCGAGCTTGTGCTGTTTTGATGATCAATTTTTGCTCACTATTTTCCCATCAAAGAAAGCTAGAAAAATTGTGATGCAGTTACAAAATGAAAAGGCACAGAAAAAATGGGGTAAGTTTGAAAGTATAGATAGAAGCTACCTAATTAACCTATTTTTGTAGAAGTTTAATCCGAGCATTGCTTGCCCCTATTAGGAAGACTTCAATGGCAAAATGAAAATGGCTGACTCAAGATATTTCATACATTTTCTAGGTGAAACAGTTAGAAAGGTTTGCGAAATCTTGATAGCACTTCTGATTGGGTATCTCAGTATTCCGGTGGTTAAGAATTTGCTCTCATCCAACCAAGCGATGAATACCTCATTTGATTCATTCAGAATAGTCAACACTTATGGTGCTTTTGGAAGGTAAAAATTTTAATTCATGCAGATTCACTTATGGATATAGACCTTTAAAGAAAAGAACCCACTGAAGGCACCTTTTGCTTCAAGCGTAAATTCAGCAAATGGAATGAGGCAAATAAACAAGAAAGGAGAGTTTCATTCCTAACTGACCTTCTCAATGCCACTTCTATAGCATAACCTGCTTCCCTGCTACGCAATTAGTTCTTTAGGTAAGAATATGGGGTTTGGAAGACAAACATGCAGTGCTACCAGCTAGCCAACTCCTGATTGTAGCATTCGCTGCACTTGCACAGCTGTGTGGCCCAAAAGCAAGAGTAACAGTAACACACACTGCCTTACTCACTAAATACAGTAAGAGAACTTGGACTTGGATTGACTATAGCCAAAGAGAGCCATTCAGAGGGCTAATATTGAATTTTGGAATAACTTTGAATGGGTAAAATCCTCTTTTCAAGCATAACAAAAACAAGAACAGAAGTAATTCTTCAAGGAACACAAAACAGAACCATACTGCCAGACCAAAATGGGGGGATCTGGCATGAATATGAATTCAGATGTAAACCAGGTGACTTGAAACGAAGGCCGTGTATCATTTCCCCCTATCACTACAGACTTGATTGGTTGATGTGGTTTGCTGCATTCCAGGTGATTACAGCCAATTTAAATCTTTAAACTGATGTGACCTTCTGCTGGATATTTTACATTTAAAAGTTCTGGAGAAAACTTATCATTTTGAAAAAATCATAAAATGATAATATGATATAATCAATATGTAATTTTAGAGGTTTTCTTTGTTGTCTAGCTGCTATAAATCAATGCGCTGTGTCTAACTGGAAATATTTGCTATTTGTGTGTCAAAATTTTAACATCACACTTACTGCTCTTAGTCAAAATTAAAAAAATGAATTGTGATCTTATAGCTTAGGTAGTAATTTATTGGAGACCTTTACACCATGATAACTAAATGCTTTTTCAGATGGTTTCTGTTTATCAGTGGAGAACAATACGATTTTGAACTTGTCAGTCCCAATTGTTATACTATCAACCCTCATTTGAGAAATATAACTAGCAGTTTAATCCTTGTCATTGTACATTCATGATTTTATGACCAACTTTTTGCTTGATATTTAGAATTATCAGTATAACCCATGGCTGATACACCTTGCTGCAAAGCTGCTTGCAAACAGAAAGGAAGCCATTGAGTTGATAGAACATAACCCATTCAAAAATGAAAAACCCCCAAGGTATGGAATCAATTACCACTTGTTTCATATTTCACAATCAGTCTGTTTAACACATGAAGGTGGATATTGACCTACTGAGAAAGTTTGCTTATCCAGAAGTGTCTCCTCCCTTTCTTTGAACAGTGATGATTTAAGGGACTGGGGGCCTGGGGCTGAAATCATCTGCAGGGCCTTTGTTTGAAAACTTGTTGTCAACCAAAATTATTCTTGATTCTTTTTTTCTTTTTTCTTTCTTCTGCTTAAGATACAAAGCCTTTTCAATTTTCTGCTAGGTCTTCACCCTTAAAACCACCACTGCCTTTGAATCTTACAACACATCCTCATTTGTATGAGTTGAAAAATAAAAAATTTATTGTCCTCATTTGCCTGGTCAAGGCACTTTAACTTTCCTGCCCCCTTGAAGTGGAAACCTTCCTTGCTCCTGGGCAAGGCTTTTGTTCCCCTGTGCAGCAAAAATGATGTAAAAACAAGGGCATCCTTCTCAAACTTGTTGAGTTGCAGCTATCACCAGTCTCAAGAGGACAAATGTAAACTATTCAATTTCCAGGTTCATAAGAGCAGAGCACTATCTTTATGAATTCACCAAAATTGGCAGCAAGGAAGCCCAAAATGGCCAATGGTGGACAAGGAAAAGGGTTGGCGAGTACTTTCCAATAATAGATTTGCAAAGTGTTGCTGGGTATATCAAAGCAAATGGATGGGAGATTCCAAAGACAGATGAATGAATGAATCAACAAATGAATTAAAGTTGTAGAGCTAGAGGACATTTGAAAAGAAAAAAGACCAACATAGTTGTTGTGTTATACTTTCAAATTGATATTTTATATTTACATACCCAAGGGACTTTCGTCATGGGTGCTTTGGCGTAAACAACTTAAAGGTATAAATTAGACGGGCTCAAGGGCGTAAAGGAAGATTGAGAATTGTTGGCTTATAGTACAGGCGTATTTTCTGTGTCTCCTCTCAACCAACTCAACATGGTGACAGAAGTGTAACGAGCCTCAAAGCGACATTCTGGAAGTGAGCTTGGAAAGCTACAGTTGGGGAAGAGCGGTCGTAAGACTACGGTCGAAGACTTACAGGCGCCGCGGCTGTGAGCTCGAATGGCAACATTTCAGGTTACACCTCCAGAGAGGTTCTCGTTCAAGCCCGAAGAATGGTCGAAGTGGATCAGAAGATTTGAACGCTTCAGACTAGCGTCAGAGCTGAACAAGAAAGACGAAGAAAGTCAAGTGAATACGCTTATCTATTCCATGGGAGATGAAGCGGACGATATTTTACAATCATTTGTAATGAGTGCAGATGACAAAAAAAAGTACAACGCAGTAAAGAGTAAGTTTGAGGAGCACTTCATAATCAAACGCAACGTGATATTCGAGCGTGCTCGCTTCAACATGCGTGTACAAACGGAAGGTGAGTCTGTTGATAACTTCATAACTGATTTGTATGCCCTTGCAGAATTCTGCAACTTCGGCGTTTTACGCAACGAATTAATCCGAGATAGGATTGTGGTTGGAATAAGGGACAAAGCCTTATCCGAGCGACTCCAACTGGAGGCAGATTTGACCCTGACAAAGGCAGTTAACCTGGTTCGCCAGAAGGAAGTTGTCCGCAAACAACAACACTTGATGACCAATTCACTTTTCACATCGCCCGAAATTGACGTCCTGAAAGATGTAAAGCACGCAAGGCAGAGATCAAATCAGCAGAAAGCCATGAGAGGGGAAAAACAATCACGAGCAACTTATAGAGAACAAATTTATACGAAGCCAGATGCAAAGAAATGTGACAGATGTTTCGGTCCTCTCCATAAAAGAATTCACTGTCCGGCACGAAATTCACAATGCCATTCATGTGGAAAAACGGGACACTGGAAAAAGGCTTGCAGAAGTAAAAGAGTCCGTGAAATCTCGGGTGAGATCTTTCCAATTTATTCTGCTGATAATGATAGCAATCTATTTCTGGGTGAAGTGCACATCAATGTGATGAAAAGTGGTTCTCCTCGTGATTTGCCTTGGCAGGCAGAGGTTTGCTTGAACCAAAATAAGCTGCAATTCAAACTGGATTCAGGGGCAGATGTCTCTGTGATTCCTCTTTCACTTTATGAAAGGCTTGCTGAAAAGCAAAGTTTGAAATTGGAGCCAACAAATAAAATATTATTAGGGCCATGTAATTATAAAATCAAATGTTCAGGAAAATTCCTAGGAAATTTAAGCACAGACAGCAGGTCTCTACAAGAAGAAATTTATGTTGTAAAAGGTCTTCAAACACCTTTGCTAGGAAGAATGGCTAGTTCTCAGCTAAAATTAATTCAAAAGGTTGAAAAATTGACAGCCATTCCCCAAGAAAATGATGAACAGTATACCGAAAATATCACTAAAAGTTACCCTTCTCTTTTTAAAGGTCTTGGAGAACTAGAGGGTGAATACAGAATCCGGTTAATAGATGAGCCTACTCCTTTTGCTTTGACTGTACCTAGAAAAGTACCAGTACCACTTCTTAAGAAAACAAAGGCAGAAATAGATAGAATGCTTGAGATGGGGGTTATTTCTCCTGTCCATGAACCAACTCAGTGGTGTGCACCAATGGTTGTTGTTCCAAAACCAAGTGGTGATGTTCGCATATGCGTTGATCTGACTAAGTTGAATGGAAATATCTTAAGAGAAGTCCACCCCTTGCCTTCTGTGGATTACACCTTAGCCAAATTTGGTGGGTCAAAGATATTCTCCAAAATGGATGCTAACAGTGCATTTTGGCAACGAAAATTATCTAATGAGTCTCGTTTGTTGACAACATTTTTAACTCCTTGGGGGCGTTTCTGTTTCAACCGTCTACCATATGGTATCTCCACTGGCAGTGAACAATTCCAGAGATGTTTGAGTGCAAAACTAGAAGGTTTAGAAGGGGTTGAAGTACTTATTGATGACATAATTGTCCATGGTGCTGATCAAAAACAGCATGACAAGCGACTAACTGCTGTCCTGAACAAATTAGCTAATGCTAATATAACCTTAAATAGAAAAAAGTGTGAATTTAATGTGAAAACTGTGAAAGTTTTAGGCCACATAGTTTCTCCAAATGGAATTACGGCTGATCCTACGAAAGTAAATGCAATTATTTCCATGCAGAGACCTAAAAATGTAAAAGAATTGAGATCTTTTCTTGGGATGGTCAACCATCTCAGTAAATTTCAAAGTCATTTGGCAAATGAAACAAAACCATTGAGGGACTTACTTTGCAAAGAGAATCAGTGGTTCTGGGGCCCGAAACAAGACAAATCCTTTCTAAATGTAAAGCATTCACTTGTATCCACACCTATTTTAGCTCTTTATGATCCAAACAAGGAAACAAAGATTAATTCAGACGCATCTTCTTATGGCATTGGCGGTGTTGTTCTTCAGAAACAAGATGATGGAAACTGGAAACCAGTGTCATACGTTTCAAGAGCACTTACACCTACAGAGACACGATACAGTCAGATCGAGAAGGAATGTCTTGCTTTCACTTGGACATGTGAGCGTTCAAGTGACTACATCCTGGGTAAAGAAATCATTGGTGAAACTGATCACAAGCCACTGATTCCCTTGTTGACAACATACATGTTGGAAAAACTTCCACCAAGAATCCAGCGATACAGAATGCGACTCATGCGATTTCAAATAAAGAAAATGATTCATGTTCCTGGCAAACATATGTACACATCAGACACGTTGTCACGTATGTCAGCAATTGCGCAGTCCGCAGAAAGCCTGATTGACCATGATGAGATGACCCAATATGTAGCAAGTATAATTGAGACATTGCCAGTTTCTGATGTGAGGCTGCAGCAAATAATCCAGGCCCAGGGCAGTGATCCTGTCTGTTTCAAACTGAAAGAATTTATACTAGAAGGATGGCCAGAGAAGTATAAAATATCTGATTCTCTTAAACCTTATTGGAATTTCAGGGGGGAACTCAATTTGGTTCAAAACGTCATATTGAAATCTGTGCAGATTTTGATACCATCTGCAATGCGACTTGATGTTTTAGATAAAATTCATCAAGGACATCAAGGTATAGTGAAATGTAGAAGCCGAGCTAGACAATCAGTTTGGTGGCCAGGCATTAGTCGAGAAATTCAAGATATGGTTCAATCCTGTAGAATTTGTGCAGGGTATAAAACAAATACCCCTGAACCGTTAAACCCCACAGGATTTCCTGAAAGACCTTGGCAGCTTGTGGGTATTGATTTCTTTCATACCAAGGCATCTGATTATCTATTAATTGTAGATTATTATTCTAGATACATTGAAGTTGCAGGTATGAACAAAGGCAAAAGGGCACCTGATGTTATCAATACATTGAAGGATGTATTTGCTAGACATGGGATACCTGAGGAGATCAGATCAGATAATGGACCTCCATTTGATAGCAGTGAGTTCATGCATTTTGCCAAAGAGTGGGACATTCACCTCAGCCCATCTAGTCCATATTATCCTCAGTCAAATGGTGAAGCAGAGAGGTCAGTGCAAACAATTAAGAAAATTTTGAAGAAGGAAAAAGACAAATATCAGGCATTGCTAGCTTACAGATCAACTCCACTTCAGAATGGTTTCTCGCCTGCAGAATTGTTGATGGGAAGGAAGCTCAGAACAACAGTTCCTGTTTTCCACACACAGCTTCAACCAAAGTGGCCAGATCTCGACAAGTTGAATGAGACTGAAAGATCATACCGGCACAAGCAGCAAGCTTATTATAATGCACGACATCATGCTAAACCATTACCTCAATTATACCCAGGACAGGAAGTGAAAATAAAGACTCATGCTCAACCTGGCATTGTTGTTGAAAAGTCACAAAGTCCAAGACAATATGTCATAGCAACACCTACCACAGAAGTGAAACGCAATAGAGTTCAGATCACTCCCTTACCACCTTCAACACCTTCAGTCAAAACAGCAACCACACAAAGTCAGTCAAGCCCAGTGTCAGTTTCTGAAAGACCAGTAACTCCCCCTTTGAACATTCTGAGCAGACCAAAGAGGATTATAAAACCTTCACTAAAGGCACGTGAAAACATGAACAAATAATTTCGTATGAACTTTAGAAAGGGAGGTGTTGTGTTATACTTTCAAATTGATATTTTATATTTACATACCCAAGGGACTTTCGTCATGGGTGCTTTGGCGTAAACAACTTAAAGGTATAAATTAGACGGGCTCAAGGGCGTAAAGGAAGATTGAGAATTGTTGGCTTATAGTACAGGCGTATTTTCTGTGTCTCCTCTCAACCAACTCAACAATAGTCATGGAAAAGATGGCAGGAATGGTGTGCCAAAGATTGCTTTATACTTTCATGGACAACTTAATACTTGAACAAATTTACAATGAGATTTCCTCCATCAAATTTTTCTTCAAAGCCAGTTTTATCTAATATTTTGTGATCTGCTTCATAATGTCACTACTTTGGAAATATTTCATCATGGAAAGACATGATTAGGCAGGGAAGTTATGCATCTAAAATACTTCCTATCTAAGTTTCAAAATACAAATTTTCCAACAGTAACAAAATTTTCATTTATAAAGGGAAATATCAAATCTAACAAAATAAATAATATCTTCATCATTGTGATTATTGTTAAAATATGATAAATTGTTTGAGCAGATGGTGAAATGATTTCTAAAGCAGTCCAATTTCAAACTACCATTATGATGACATCTAAGGCATCTGCTTGTAACACAGAGTCAGAAAACTCTAGCTATGTAAAATTGAAACTGACTTGAAGAAAGAGTCAATGACAAGGGGAAAAAATTGAAATATCACCTACAAACGTCCAATGGTTAGGCCAACTGACACCTGACGCTCCATTGTCGTCTCGTTTTCTCCTTCTTCAGCAGTATCGCTTTCATCTTGCATTGAAATGTGGTGCTCTTTTGCACTGCATCTTGGTGTAGAAGTGGGTGAGACAACATTCATTTTAAAAAGGTCAAATCTGTAGCCTTCATCCTCTGACCAATCAGATGGTTCAAAAATATCAATGAAATCGTGTCCCCAGATAATCTCATCACCAAGGTACGAGGTTCTGGCTTGAACCGTGCAGCCTGTTGCTTCCACAATTCCTTCCAAAATGATCACAACCTCCCAATCGGAATGGCTAAGCTCTTCAGGGCCAATTTCATAAAAGGGACTTTTTTCGTCTATTATGTGAACAACTGTGACAGGAAACAGTAAGAAAAGTCTATCAGGGGTGACATCTGGGTCATATTTACGATGGTCGTGACCCACTTGCAAACTTTCGTGGTAAAATGGAATGACCCTACCCTCTTTTGTTTTAATCGATCGATACAAATATGCTCTGACATGGCTCTCAGGCAACTGTCGTTTACGAAGGTCTGCAACCTGGAACATGAGGCAGTAATTCCCATCTCGTTTGCTAATGGCAGCATTCTCTGAAAACACTATTGTACTTGATCGCTTGTTGGGACGTGCTAGCTTTGCAAAAACCAAGCCGAGGAGTACCGAATCAACAGCCATTCCAAATATTGTCTGCACGATTAACAGAAGCGACCCTTCAGGACAGTTCTTAGTAATTGCCCTTGTGCCATATCCTATCGTCTGTTGTGTCTCAAGCGAGAAAAGAAATGCGGTCGTCCAGTCCTTCACTCCAATTATACACTCATTCTGCTCTTCCCTCAGTTCGTAGATTACCCACCACAGAGTTGCAAATATTGTCCATGAAAACAAATAACAGACAACGAAAAACGTGAACATCCACTTCCATCTTGCATCTAAAATAGTCGTGAACAAATCCTGTACATACCTTGTCCTTGGGATGTACCTTGAACGGACATTTCGTTGGCCGTTTTTCTCCACAAGGCGCTTTCTAACAGGTTTGATTGGTAATACATCAGTAGACTGTTCCTGAAAAACAGCTTCTGGCTCTACTTTCTCAAAATCATCGCAGATTTCCACACTTTTATGCGACCGGCTGAAAGTGCCATGAGTATTGTGCCGTTTGAAAGAGTGCTTTTTTGACATGGCATCCGCACTTGAGAGTGTTAGTGATCTTAGTTTAAATCGACTATTCTTCAGTGCCTGTTTTTCTTCCTGCATTATCTTCAAGAACAGTTTGTTACAGTTTGAGTTCACTATAGTAATGAAAGCGGAATCGAGTCCACTTCAAGATGGTAGTCCTAGCAATTTATTATGCTCAAACAGTACTTGCTCCTTTCCTAGACCATGCAAACTGAATTCGCTAAATCGACTGTTTGAAAATCTAGGTCAACATGATACAATATTGAAGGATACAGAGAATAACAGCATGTGCAATTGGTAATTCACAGCTACGAAGCAGGAGGAAATAAACGATTCCACATGAAAATATAAATCAATCCTTTCAAACGGGATTTTACTGCCACTAATAGAATTTATACTTCTACATTAACTATTAATTCCAAAATTTAAGCATACGAGAACATCAAAACTAGCGACGAAAATGTTATTCGTTTACTTGCTTCTAAAGATAAATTTTACAAAAGAGTTTCACGTTCTGTTAAGCAAAATGAAATATCAAATCGCTTCTTGAAAAATTTCAAACTAAGGCTACAAAATTTTTCTTTTTGGGAAATCTTACTTTAATACAGTATGTACAAGATTTTGATTCGTTAGTAAGAAATGATCATTCGCCAACTAGAAACAATTTAACGAAAATCTAGCAACACAATTTAACAAGGGGATCGAAGCGTTGGATCAAGCCTTTGAAATTTGAAAAAGGAAGAAGATTACACAAGCGCTACTAAAATCTACGCTTCATTCACACTAAAAGACAACAACGGCTAGAAAACTACGGGTCTAGGTCTAATAGCGAATGACATAAAGTAATAGAAATAACAAAGCGAAGAACTTCCTAAGTGACTGAATTAGGGAAAAATATAATAGGTCACATAATATCAACTATTGCTCAATGTAAAGATATACTAAATCTGATAATCAAAACGAGGAGAAGTGAAAAGACCTTGTCTCAAACTATGAAAAAAAATTCAATCTGGCTGCAACTGTAAAAGATTGTTAACATTAGATCAACCAACGGTTTCAACGGACATCAAGTTGATATTGAAAATGGAAAATTTCTGACAAAATAATTGGCTTTTACGAGCACACGTAGAAATAATTGATATAAAATATCGATTAGTCTTTCAGTAATTAACCGGTAGCCCCAACATAAACTTTGGTCAGTTGGAAAGTGGGGTTTAACAGCCTAAAAAGCAACTAAAATTTATTGAAAGGATTAACTATATTCAGGACCAATGGTACACCAAGCAAAATATCGTAGAATCATAGATTAATGGAGATCCAAGGTGATAAAAGAGAACAACGGCTCTGAATCAACATGCAAACTATGTCTGCAGGGAAGCTACGAAAATGTTGATAAGTAAAGGAAGTAGCTGCTCATTCGCAACACAACTCCTACTCGAGACACGTAAGTGACAAATGGTAGTTCTTCTATAAAAATCTGGGTTTCCATATATTATATTCGCTTTCCAAGGGAAAAATGAAAACTTTTGTCGAAAATTGACTGCTACCGGTCACTTTATCCATTATTGAAAATGACGACAAAACTATGATTTCAGACAGAAATATTTGATCATTTTCTTACTTCGTTTAAAAAAACAGGCCCTTTCAGCCAATTTTTGCGATGTAAGGGCGAGACTTTCATCATTGTAATCCAAAGGAGACTTCACAGTCTTCCATGCTATTGTCCAAGGACGTAAACGTTAGATTAGAATAAATTCAAATTACGTCACTTTTTCATGTCGACTGGTCTTATTGATCCTGTTCTGTTGCCATCTACGAATGCCTTGCGATCTGCTGAAGGGTTTATTTTCTTTACCTCATCAAGTGTCTTTTTCAGTTCCTTGAAGAACGGAAACAAGGATATGTAATCAAAGTTAAGCTTCGTGGCTACAAAGCTTGATTATGGACCCAATACCTGCCTGATACGCATAGCTGTTTTTGTTTTAGTACATTCTGTTGAGGAAAGGCCGTGGCAATCTATACAAAGCCCCAACACAGGAAGAAAGAGAAAAGTGAAAGGCTAAGAGGAGAGGAAGATCATATCAAGTTTATTGATCTTAGATTTGAAAGAAGGCAAGTGGTAACATTTGAGAACGCAAGGAGGCAATACGTTCCATATGGAATTAGATTGCATCTTCTTGGGATGAATGATGACTTGCGAATAATAATAGTAATAATAATAAAGACCATATTTATACAGGCAAACTTGTTCAGCAAAATGAATTTGCTGCTATCAACCAAGGACCTGTGAGATTGTGGGATAGAATTCGTGGATTTGGCAATTACAATACATCGCACGGTCACTAGCCATAAAAAAAGATACAAAGACGATACCTTGGGGAATAAAATATACGCTGACTACCCCATGGCCAGGACAATCAGAGAATACGGTGAAAATAAAAAGAAAAGAAAAAATCAATAAGGAAGCAAAGCTTTTCATCGTTCTAAAATCTACTTATCGATGCTGGGTAGAACGCATAGACGACAAATGCTAATAGTTCAAGTGATGCTATCAAAATGTAGTCGAACGTAATGCATCATATATTTCAATAAAAAATGCAGATCACAGAAAAGAATTTCTAAAGAAAGTCAAAATTCTTGTAGATTCTAGACGCAAACCTGTGACGTTTTAGACATGGCATCATCCCCTAGCTCAGTATACATTTCCAACTTCTTCTGTATAAACTGCAGTCTCTCTGTTTCTCTTTTTTCCAGTTCCTACGACGATAATAAAGAAAGGAACACTTAATAATCAAAAAAGAACTAAAACGGTTTTTGCATCATGCAACTGCAACAGATTTTAGGGGAGCGAAAATTTGGAATGGCCTATCTGCTGCTGCAAAAGAGGGGCACCATACGTGATCTATTTTTCAGTAGCTATTTAAAGATGTTTCGATTTCGATTTGTTTTGATTTTTCCACCTTGTATTGGGACTTTTATAATTTTGATAAACACTTGTATTTCCATTCTTATATACCGCCAGATTTATTTGTTAAATTACTCTGTAGATGGATGGTCCCTGATAAATCAGCACTGCTGAATGGGGTACCTTTCTAAAATGAAGCCCAATTACTATTCTTATTACCATCAATACAACAAGTGATATCATCATTAGAGCTAGGTTACTAGAATTGCATTGAACTTAAGATTTTACGATAAAGTTTATCCAGTTTAAGCATTCGTATATCATTATCATTATTATCATTATTACAAATGATGGTCAGTCAAGAAACACAAAAAGATTGTCAAGTCACATGTCAAGGCCAAATAATCATTTCAAGGATATTTTTCATGCGGAACCGATGATAAATAATAATATCATTATTAACATTAAATTCCACGACATGTTGAGAATAAAGATGATGAAAATAAAAACTTAATTGGACTTGATCGATAGATTGATTGATTGATAATAATAATAATAATAATAATATAGCCACTTCTATGGCGACATATATCCCCAGGGCTCATACGGGCTTAACAACATAACTATTAAAGTTAACATAGCTATTAAAATTAGTATCCAGGATATAGCTAATTTACTAACGGTTATAAAAGAGATCTACTTAGAATTGCTAAACAATTTAGCAAAAACTCTATGATTAAATCAAATTAATCAATACTTTTAAAAACTTAGTTTTTACGTAATTGTTCCTTTTTTGATTGATTTATTGATTGCTTCATTGAATGGCTGTAGGAAAGAGTGTTATCGAAGACTAGACCATCCCCTGAATGATGAAAGCCTGACCAAATGGCTGTCAATCAATCGATGTTGATCGATTGAAGGTTGACTGCATGGATAAAGGAATGGTAATTAAGACTGGATTGAGCCCTGATACGATCAACAAGGTGGTTAGCTGGTTGATCGAATGATTGATTGACTGAGAGACGGCTCAACTGATTAGAAAAATTGAAAGTATAAGAAGCATTGCTAATTTGCCAATTGATAGCAGCGACCAAGTAGCAAAGCTTACCACTAAACCAAGGATCGTGTCTTCGACCCATTTTCGTTGTGCGTCATTGTATTCATCAATCGAGCGTTTCAGATCATCAGCTAAAAGTTCAGAGAAGACATATTGCAATATCGAAAAAGATCAAATACTAAGATTGACGACAGAGCATGATAGTAATCAGAGGGAAAAGCAATCATACTGAAGCACAAAAAGTCGAATGAATTATAAACAAAAGATAAAGAATTAGGAAGAGTGCTAAGTACATAACAGAGTCGAGGTACAATGGCATAAAATTGCGAACTCATACTACGAGGGACATGGGTTCGAATTCTGCACAATAAAAACAGAACTGCCAAAGAAGGCACCGCAAAACGACCTCATCGAAACAAATCCTTCTATCTAAAAACTCTCAGTGCTGTTTCTAGTTTCTGCTAAATTCAATAATGATTACGCTGTGCAGCACACGAGCCTCAATAACAATACCTTTTGTCGCATGAAGGATACCCAATGAAATGATGATGTTTGACAAAATAGATAGAAACGTAAAAAAATATATACACTTATACATGAATATAAAGACATATCCAAATCATGCAATCTTACCCGCAATAGCCATCTTTTTTTGTGCTTTGGAAATTTCGTTTGGCTGAATAAAAAGACTCACATTGAATGAAACAATAAATTACGATGAAATGATAAAATAATGATTTAAAAATAATGATTGAAAGATCTCGATAAAATTTTAAAATTTCATGAAGTTAATGACGCAGAGGGTGAGAGAGAAACCGGAAGAGAGAGAAAGACCCGAAGGAGGGAGAGACCTTGAGAAGAGAGACGCCTAAGAAAGAGAAAGACACTGAGATAAAGAGACACCGCATGTGTGTGTGTGTGTGTGTGTGTGTGTGTGTGTGTGTGTGTGTGTGTGTGTGTGTGTGTGTGTGTGTGTGTGTGTGTGTGTGTGTGTGTGTGTGTGTGTGTGAGAGAGAGAGAGAGAGAGAGAGAGAGAGAGATGTGTAAAAGAGGCCTTGAGAAAGAGCGAGAGAATATAAAAAAGACGGGGGAAACCTGAGCAAGAGAGAGAGAGACTCTATGAATACCTGAGAAAGAAAAAGCGATTGAATCTGAAATATATCTTTAAGTTTCAGATTCTTAATAATCCTATCATTTTTGAAGATAATCACCGATACATTTCTTTATTGAAAAAGTACAACAAATCATTGGAATGAAATTAAAATAAAATAAAATAATAACAGCAATAAATGTGAATAAAAAGTAAGGTAATGAAATATTGCTTACCTTAGAGAGGAGGCCAATCTTCATTTGCCGATCTGCCAAAGCATTTTGTAGCTAAAATGATCAAGATACCCAACTCAATAAACACGAGGTGAGGAAATTCTAAGGCGTGATGTAAGCTCAGTTGCAAGGCGCTGACTCACAGATCCTATCAATGTTGGTTACCTCAATAGTTATTCAGCTGAATGATGAGCTAATTTATCTGCCAATTAATCAATTGACCAACCACTTTCTACTGAAGTTTGAGGATAGCACATGGGAAAGCAAATGGTCCAAGTTTGCTACGATCAGAGTTTCGAGCCCAAAACCAATTTAAGTAGTTTATTTTCGAGTGAGGAGAGTCACTAGCTCTCTGTAATTCTAGGGGTAGTAACTGCGAGGTGTGCTCACACCGAGAGGAAGGACGAGGGCAGTGCTCAATAACGTATAGCTCTTCAGTGGCTTCAAAATCTGCATTTTGAATCAAGAATAATATGGGTTTCAATCAAGAGGAAGAGCCAGGGAGCCGCTAGATAAGCATAGTTTTTCAGTCTTTTGTCTTAAAATCTACATTCGAATGCTTGGTGAAAGGCTACAATGTAATGAAAAATTTCATTCCGTGGCTGAAAATACTTGAACATGGCAAGACTATTTTGTAATTGATGATTTAAAATCGTTAATTCTGTACACGAGAAGATCAATGACATGGCTAACCCTCCATACTGATACAGGCGAGTTCCTTAAGAAGATAAGATTACTTCTATTAATTAAAGACTTATAGATTGATGTAACAATATCAAATAGTCTTTTCAAATGATTACAAATAACACGTTTTGTTGAACGAACTTAAAATTGAGCAGTTTAAAGTTGCCTAATTCAGTTACACTACAACCTTGCTTCACTTTCTAGAAAGCTGATTATAAAAGCAACCTTACATTGGTATCTATGATTCGTGAAATATCCTGTATAGTGAGTAGAATATTTTTGGAAAAATTAATGCACATGACAGAAGAAAGCATTAAGTCAGTAAAATACTAAAATAAAACCCACCCACGATGGGGTTAATTCAGTAAAATATAAGGAAACTATGATCCATAATAGCCTTATCTTCTTGTTGCATTACCAATATCTTTAGTAAGAGAAAAATTATGAAGATATTTACTTTTTCAACATCTTTAAATCTCTGTGTCACCTTCTTTCTGTCATCCTGTATAACAGCATCGATCTAAACATGCAAACACATAGAGTATAGTTTGTGCATGCTATCCAAAGCCATTCGTCTCATCAACAATCCTAACCTCACCAAATCTCTCCAACCTCTTTCTCATCGTCGATTAGTTGGAGATCTTTCCATCTTTTGCAGATACTTTCACAGGCATTGTTCTCAGGAGATCAGGGAGATTAGTCCTGTTCCTCTGAGGCGTGTCAGAACCACCAGAAGCTCAACTCATTCACACCCTTTCCAAGTTTCACTGCCTAATCCACGAACTCTGTCCCAAAAATCATCATTCATTCCTAGAACATGCAACTTATGGAACGTCTTGCCTTCCTCTTGCTTTCCTGAATCTTACAATTTGCCATCTTTCAAATCCAAGATCAATAAACTTGCTCTAATCTCTCTCTCTCTCTCTCCTCTTAGCATTTCGCTTTCTTCTTTCTTCCTTTGTTGAGGCATTGTATAGGCTACCATAGCCTTTCCCCAACATCATAAGTCACTAAAAAAAATGCTGACAAATTAGATTGATTAATAAAATAAAAACGGAAAGAATAATTGTTGACTTGAATTAAAAAAGAATTCACCTGACGTACTTGGTAACATTAACTTTTTCTTCAACAAAACTGAGTTAATCATAGAAATTTAACTACTTAACGAAAAAGTTGTTCTTTCAATTAAGATATCAATAAAAGTAGATGAATTGAGGCGATTTTCCCTGCGTTATGAATCCATCAAGTTTAACCACTACACTATGGTACCACAAAAAGCTACCTTGTGGTTAAAAAATAATAGGAATCTTGATACAACGTTCAAATCTTGAGGATCTAACCATAGCTTTTCAATGTCTTGAATATACCTTCGGATACTTGATGTGAAGTACATTAACAGGGGTGTAAACGTTCAACACAGTACCTTTTTTGAATCCTTCATTTCGATGAAAGTTGGTCTCTTTGAATATTCGGTAAGGGTCTTTTCTAAGCCCTGCAAAAGCTACAAAAACACAAAATAAGACTCAGCAAGATAAGCTACAATAAAAATTCAGATAAGAGTTAAAAAGAGACTTGACAGATATAAGTCCTCGATACATGACGAAAATATCACCAGAAATCAACATCGAAATCGCTATGATCAATAAGTTAAATTTTCTTTTTGCATCGATAGCCAACCCCGTGATGGCATCCAAAAAGTTCCCTGTTACGAAACATGAAGCGAAAATTGAGAGTCTTACTGCGGAAGAGAAGTCAAAGTGATGTTTTGCTTCTTTTTCAACTCCTTTTTTCAATTTTTGCCATGCCTCTCCACAGGTGCTAACGAACAGAAAATAACAAAAATTAACATGGAAGTATGAAAAGAGGATTGATTATAAATAAGCAATGCGACCAAGTTCTCAGAATCGCACTGCTTTCAATTATAATCGAAGTTGCGACTTTTACAAAAAGTTTACAAAAAATCGAAACAGGCAACCAACCCAGGGAGCTATGCACCAATCGCATTTACAACACTGATTTCAAAGCCGGAAAATGGGAACGGTTGACGGAAGGGAGGGTATTTGTTTCTTAAATGCGCAGCCCCCCTCCCCCCATGCAAGACTGTGGTGCAGGTGCATATGAATGCTAATGCGCACGAAAGACTCCACTTAAGGCGGGACGAAAGCTACAAAAACCAAATTTGGGACTAGAATCGCTATGGTTGCAAATAAATTGAATAAAACTGACTGACTGACATCGCTTCAGTGAAACAATCAAATAAACATGTCGTATTTCTAGGCCTGATTATTTCAATCAATATTGAGCACAATAAGTAACATGGTTACCCCCTTTCTCCATTTCCATGCAGATTGTGGGCCAGTTTGGCGAGACTTTTAGCATATAAATCCTCAATAACAGCCCTGCAAATGAAAACACAAATGCAAGATCTGAGATAGTTTAACAGAAAAATCAGTATATGAAGCCTTTTCTCAACTGCGTAACAATCTTGCAAGACTTGGTAGGAAAATGAAAGTATATTTGAGAAAGAAAGCATCACAAAAATGCCTTAAATCTACTTCACAGTTACCTTTCATGACAAAGGTAATGACCAATAACAGGTAAAACTGCGAACCCAATATAATATTGTATCTTGATAGCCTGCTGAATTTATCTATCGCTTAACCCTCTTTAAACAAACAAACTCCGTCCTCCTGGAGAACTCCCTGGAAAAGCTTACCCTCCAAGGGCTTGTCCCAGGGCGAAGGGGGCGAGGGAGACAGAGGATTACTCTCCTTCAGAGTATGGCGTTGGCGGTGGGTGTGTTGGCGCAATAGCTGTGTAGGATAGCAATGGACAAGAATGGTTTTATGAGACTGGTTGCCAACGCCAGACTCTGATAAGGCGCACAGAAAGAGAAACGAACAAAGCAAAAACTGATTAACTGAAATACAATAAAATACTTTCTTATAAACATCAGATATACGACAAAGATCGAACTCACCTCTCTCTAAAAAAATCAGCCATTTCTCTACAGTTTAATTTCCCCCTTTGAATGTATGCTTGAACAATATCAAAGCCGGTGTTCTCACCTAGATCATCCTAAAACACGATGAGAGGATTAAAATTATCCTTAAATCATTCTTGAAGTGATTCTGGTGTGTCAATGACCCTCCTAGATGAGGGAACTGATCTACTGAACATTATGATCTAAAAAAAAAAAAAAAAAATGATCCAATAATCGCAAACAAGATGTCTTGAGAAGTCCAGCAAAAATGGAGAATGCTGTCCATTCAATAAAAACTAGACACATATCAACCAAGAATAACCACACAGCAACTGCATAGCATACTCTATTCGGACTGTAGCCAAGACAGGGCTCTGAGTTTTCCTCACCAATAGGTTTCAATAAGGATATGTGTACAAGTTAAGTAAAACGATGTGAATACTGCCAAGCATACTCTATTTCAAGTGTAGTATAAACCACAGTGAGGGCTTTGAGCTTTCCTCAGCTAAAGGCTTTAAATTGGGATGTATGTATTAATAAAGCATAACGATAAGTAAACTGGATAGCACTTTAAATTCCAACCTATGCAGAAATCAGGCTGAAAGTTCTTCTTGGGAATTGGGTTTTCATGAGGTTTCCTGTTGCCATCTTCACCCATAGTGTTTAGCAAATTTGATTTCAACCTTAGCAGAAACTAGGGATTCTAGGGAAGTGAATTTTATGATGGCTTCCTGTTGCCATCTTCACTATCTACCACATAATCCTGATCAATGAAAGGAGGAGTGTATTTACTCTAGCATCAAAAACTGATTCCCATCCCTTCTTTTTATGTCAATATAATTTACTTTTAACTTGATATTTCATGAAAATTCAGACAAGATTTTTCCATCAAAAATTGAACAAATCTTAAAGAAATGAATCAATAAATCTGTAGGAAAAAGATGAGAGCAGTTTTAAGTGATTAAATAAAATACTGATATTTACCCAAAAGTTATCACAAAAACTGACATCAAGTTGGTTCAAAAGCGCTTGCTCCTTGCTTTCTTCAATTGTCGGATAATTTAAGAACAAGGGGCGCTAAGAAACAATTCAAATTAGACAACATAACTTCTTTGATCAATTTTTTGTGTTGGAAAAATGAGAAGATCTGCTGGTAAAAATTCCAGATCTGAAAAATTGTTGTTTACTTTAATAGTATTATACCTAATTGACCGGTGGGATGTAGTTGCGATGGTGGTTATAGCACATGACTACTGCACTGAGAGCGTAGATTGCCTCCCATTTCAGGATCCCTCTATCTGTCTGCCCAGCATTACTACCTAGCTTAAAACTGATGTTGATGTGAGACGAGGATGGGAACTCACCACGCTACATCACGATAGTTGGCTTAGAAAGATACAATCTTCTCAACTATTAACTCGTTTGATATCAGTAGCTTATACAGGAGATGAAAAGGCAAAACTATTCTGTGGAAAAACTCAAAATAACAGTGTGCAATTATTCCTGTCTTGTACAATTGGATATAACCTTGCAATGAACCTAAATCTCAAGTCTTTTCTTAGTTGTTCTTAGAGTTGCAAATCAAAGAGCCAAAATACAATGAATTAGACAAAAAGCATGTTACTTTTGCATGACTTACAGATGGCGTTAGGCTCATAGTAACAGTCTTCCCTCTCTTAAAAAGAAAGGAAATCATTTTCAACAACAAAGATCAAATAATGGTAGAAGAATAATACTTAACAACTAAAATTCAATTGATAACTGACAACAGCCATTAAGAACACTCATTGAGGGCAATTTAATGAAAAGATGCAGTTTACAGTGTACCTTTCTGATACCTCCACTGCCCGTACTACCAACACTTTTGGCATCAAGAGAATCCCTTGATGGTGTAGGTGATGGTGAGCCAATCGATCCATTGTACCCACTGTCAACTAAAAAATCACAAAAAAGTTAACCATGTAGTCCTTCTGCAAGGTTTGTAAAAATAAACAAAAGGCATCATGCCAATATCAAAACGAGATCTTCTAGAATGAGCATGAAAAAATAGCAATTCTAATGGGCTCTTGCAGAGCCTTGCAGGTGTAAGTTTTATGACACAGAATCAAAACATTTATCTTACACTCCCAGTAGGATAAAACCCTAGAGGTTGAAATCTTTAGTCAGCTGCTACTTCTCAGACCAGAAAACCATGGCTACATAAGGAAGGGGAAAATAAGAGACATTACCAGTGATATTTGATGCAATGCTACTGCTCCTTGGACTTATCTGATCACTCATCTTTGGGCTCAACCCACTCTCTTCCAAACTTTTTCTTTGGGCAGATGGTTTCTTTATATTTGAAGACTGTGCAATGGTATGCCTTTTGGGGAAAGTTGCTGGGGGAGTCTTTGAAGGCGTGGTGTGATTTTCTTCTGGAAACTTCCATGTTGTGTCTAGAGAAAAAGTATGCAAAAACGTCTAGAGCAAAATTTCTTTCAAAATGGTAAAATAGGGTTCTACTGTAAACATACTTTTAAAAATTAAGGCAACACCTTGATTGGACGTGAATACATGCCTTTTTTTAATTGTTTACATGAAGACCTACATCAAATTAACACAACTGGCAACATTTTCATAAATAGATAATGCCTAGAGACAGCATATAACACCAAGCCACAAGTGGGGCAAAGTTCTTTCCTTCTAAATTTTCATCTTCATGCAATGCTTTGAAACACCAAAGGAGTCTCCTATCAACTTTCAGTTCATATTCTGATTTCATTTGCTACCAGCCAACATATGATGCAAACTTGAGTTTCACACTCAGTACATGGATGAGAGGTCACTTTGTCATAGGGATTGCTTAAGCCACAGCATTGTGAGGTTGGGTAACAAGCTCTTCCTCACCTTAGATTACCCCCAGATTTCTGTCAGGTACCTATTTACTGCTGAGTGTTGTGGTTAAATGTGAGGACTTATAAGTGAGGAATCATAAGGGAGGGCTTGTGAGTTTGATTTCTGCACGTGTCACAAAAAGCACCATTGGTGAAGAAGGCAACAGGAAACCACCTCATAAAGTCAATTTTCCTTGAGAAAACTCTGAGCCCTGTCTCTGGTTTCTGCTAAGCTTGAAATCGAGTATGCAACGCAGATAAGAGGGCTTCTAGAAATGAAAATGAGCATGGGATTTTAATAGAAAGCTTCTTTGCTGGAAACATGTGACCTAACCACTATGCTTAATTGCATGCATATGCTTGAAATGAATTTCCGAACTCTTTCCTTTTAGTGTGGTCTGTTATGAAAGTGTCATAACCCTACCTCCTATCTACAAATTTCACTCTGTATTGAGTACCTTACCATGGGCATTGCTTGTTTTTATGATACACTGAAGCTATTAGTCATTATATTTCTTTAAGGACAATATACAATACACAACACAACATATTTTAAAGAAAACAAAAACTTCTTTGTTTTGATATATATTAATCATTATCATCACCATCACCATTATCATCATTATCATCATCATCATCATCATCATCATCATCATCATCATCATCATCATCATCATCATCATCATCATCATCATCAGCATCATCATTACAATCATCATTGTCACTATCAATGTATGAATAAAAATATTTCTAATGCCAGGAAACTCATTTAAGGTTCGCCTGGTTAAAAACTTTTTCGATCAATGAGTGTATCAAAAATTTTTACAAATCAAAAATCAAAAACAATTCAATTGGAGCCAAATAAGCTAATGTAGAAGCAATTAAGCAAAGAAAACTTGAGTTCCACATTCAAAATGAGCTTTAGGGAGCGCCTTGTTAGAGAGGTACCATCCTAGCAACAGAATTTGAAGGTAGTGACTATATTCCTTCATTGCTATAATTTAGCCCTGGCTTTTAAGCCAGGTACTTATTTACTACTGGGTAGACAGAGAGGGCGAAGAGAAAGATGTGTGCGAGAACACCTTAAACATAGACTGTCTGCACAGTAGGTATGTGGTTTAACCAATATGCCAGCTGCCCATGCAAATAATGCAGAAAATGCAAGTAATGTGGTGTATGTGATAGCAATGGCAAGGTCAACTATCTGGCTTAAAAACACAAAATCCCAAAATGATGATAATAATAATAATGATTTCAATTATTTTACAATGGTAACCCATTCAGCAGCGCCGGTTTACAAGGGGCCGTCCAAACTTGTACAAACTTATACACCTACTTGTAATGCCATTGGTTTATTTTCAATCAAAAGAAACAATTACTACAAGATTAAAAAAGAACAAAAATTCATTAGACAACATGCAGGCACATGCTGGGTTGATAGACCATATGAGCACCAAGGAATTGGAATAACATACCTTGAGTCAATTCATTGTAATAATATGTCTGTCCATTTGGAGCTACAGCTGCTCTCCAATTTGGTGGCAGTGCTGGCCCTGGTGACGTTGGTGGTGAAACTGTAGGAAATTCAGCATTTGTCCCCTGAGAAAAATAGAAGCATTTTGAAATTTGGATTATGAGTAGCAAACTTGGCAAATAGACCTATGTGTTGAGTCGGAAACAATTGAGGTTTATATAATAATGTGGCAAAATTGGCATGCATCTGGAAATGCAATAGAAAGAAACTGATAGCATTTTCAAGGTCAAAAAATCCTTCCATTCGATTTACCGAATAAATATTCTTTGCATAAAATTTCAATGGTGTATAGTAGGCTATTCAAAATTTCGTCACACTCAATATATTTTCGTTTGGTACTCCTCAAAGCAAGAAATTTTGGATGATGGATAAAATAACACTGGGGAAGGGAGGGGGTAGTGAGGTGTATGAATTCCCTGATATAAAACTCATTAATTGATATGAATTCGGTCCGGTTTAGAATTGGTTGATAAGAGTGGCAGCCGATGAGCCACTTATCACGACAGACTTGTTTTCGGGTTACACAGAGTGGGGATGAATTAGATATGTAAATAACTCCCTTGAAGATATCACAGGTGGCATAAAAATCAAAACACGACGGATGCTGGGTGCATGCATTCAATATAATCAAATCAATTAAATAGTCTGACTTAGAAAGGGCAGGAGACAGACATATTGTGCGATAAACTTTCATCTTATTCTCCCTCCCTCCCTGCCTGTAGATAAGATCAGGTTCGGGGCTGTCAAAAGTCTTCTATCGAATTTCCGCATGACGAATAGCAATAGGAAAGAAAAACTGGTGACATTTCCGTGAAGGGGGTTCGTTTGGTGGCAGTCTTTCACGCCTATTTGCTTGTTTGGTAAAGGGTTTAGGACACGATTGTTTCATTTTGTCATATAGGCGCGAAAATCCGCGGGAATCCTGCAGAAAGTGATTGTTTCCGACGACAGCTTTTGTTTCGAGAACAATACTAGTTGTTTTGTCTCTCACCCGTCTCTAACGGTATAAACACTGAGTTTTGAAAACTTGAATAATGACAGAAATGCTGTGAAATAATTCTACCATAAGGCAAGAAGAAAAAGTTCTATACCGATGTATTGAGATTGTCCCTTTTTTCGACGTAACTAGATGGGAACCAGCCTTCTTTCTCTGACATTTTACCGTCTGTTGAATCAAGCAGCGTTCCTCTCCACCATCCATTATCCCCTCGCTCTTGCACATTAATTTTTTCTCCTGCTTCAAAATCAAATCCATTTCCCCCTGCATAGGAGTATAGCGTCTCAACAATATCTGTCATGTCGAAAAGGAAACTTGTTTCGTAAAAATCCGACGAGAACGAGCAAATTTTGATGCTGCTACTTTCGAAAATCTCCCGCTATGAATAAGGCGAATTGCTGCGGATAAAACAAATCAAAACGTTCACTCCTCCGAGCGATAACCAGTCAATATTTGGTTTCTTTCGATGTTAGAATAATTGATTCTAAACCAGACACCGGTCCTTGGCAGTTTAAAACCACGCAGTTAGAAGATTGTCCTTTTCGTAAGTTGAGTCAACTGCTCATATCCGCTCTCTTGCTTACTATGCTCAATCTCAGTTGAACGCCGACGCTGTGTAAATGATGTAGCTGTGAAGGAGAATTATCCAAATTCCATCTTGTTACGTCATATCTGTGGGTTGTCGAAATGATAAGCAAATAATTGCCTAAAAATTTGAAGACGGGGGTAAGTAAAACAACCCTCCGAAAGTGGGCATTTTTCGGATTCTTATTCGATACGAATATCCTAGAAAATTAAGAGTAGTTGATATGGGTGCGTCCTTGTGTTATATTTTGCGTGCAATATTTTGCGTGTCATATTTGTGGGAACAATGCAGAAACCTCCACGTTGGTGCCCCTGGATGTCGACCGCCAAAAATGATCTCGATTCATTTTTGTCAACATATTCTGCAACCACCTTCACTCAACGCACATTTGAGGGAAAGACTCGATGAATAAAATTCTCCGTGAACGTCCCCCTCCCCCTGATTCAGGGGTTAAGAGGGAGCACACCCCGAAGAGCAGTGTTTGACTCACACAAACGCAGTTTTGGATGGATAATCTTCCAACACCAGCGATAGCACCAACGAAACTCAAATTTTGATATTTCCTCTTATAAGTCACATGCTGCTTGCAAACGACAGCCTTCGCAAAGAGACTGTAAGATTTTCTGAAAAAAATAATTCGCCTTTTGTAGAAAAGAAGCAATAGATAGGTAATGATGATGAAAATGATAATTTTGAAATGTATGGAAAGTCCGTGGTAAGATGCTTACCCATTGATCCTATGTTAAGTGGTTCGAATCCACCCTCAGCAGTGATTTAGGAATCACGAAGTGTGGTCACTTTGATAGAAAGGACCTGCGTTTCGCTAGATAAGCAAACAGCTCAGGTGTCCAAAAATCTACCTTCTGATGCAAGAAAGAAATCATGAAAAATAATGATCGGTCATCTTCATACGGGCTAATCTGGTCAGGATATAAAACATACTTTTTCAGTCAAGAGCCTGTGAGCCATACAATATGCGAGAAGTGGATTTAAAAGATGTCCATCTGCCCGTAGTGAGAGCTTCATAACAAAAGCCGAGTAGATCACGGCATGTTCTCTCCTCGATTAGTCTAGCCTCTGAGAGTCATCAATTATCTCACAACAATTCATCTCTTGTCTGTGTTTTGTACTTACTGTATGAAGTGTTCGTATAGGTGTTGTAATTCTTCTCTAATATTGCTATTGAAGTTTAGTTCACATGATTGCTTATGGCGGCTTCTCCCGCAAAGTCCACAATAAAACGCTATTGGCAAGGAATGTAACGGGAAACCACCTCGTCAAATTCACTTCCTTGGAAAAACTTCGCGATCCTGCATTTTGGAATCATAGCATCTTTATTACATGTAAAACATATTTCACTGCACACTCGCCTTCGAGCGTAGCAGAAACCAGAGACAGGGCGCTGAGTTTTGCTAGAAAGTGAATCTTGTGCGGTGGTTTCCCTTTGCCTCTCTCACCAATGGCGTATTTATGGAGACAATTGTAGGATTGGAACTCAAGAATCCCTGTGCTTTGAGTCCGCACGCTTAACCACTACACAACGGCACCACTTTATTGTATGGAAAGGCTTATGAAACTGATACTGAAACTAAAAGGTTAGCATTTCATATCTGAAATCCATGTTCAGAGTTGGTGAAATTGACTGTTAGGGTTGAGATCAGCTAACGAAATCGAGTCTTAGACTCGGTACAAATGTCTGGGCGATTACTGTTAGCTACGTACAGTCTTAAACCATAGCATGGTGAGGTATAACGATCAGTTCCTTTCCTCTTCAAACATGACCGAATGCTTTACGGCTGGTGCTCATGCACTGCTGGATGGACAGGTGACGTCTTGAAGCGGGAATAACTTTGCCTCGGACCTAAGATCTTGAGCAGAATAACCCCGTGGCCTGACCCGCCATATAAAAAACCAAGGCCAGAAATAACAGCAAAATTGCAAAAGTACTAGTCTGTGCCGATCAGATTCTGTTAAAGATGAGAATCAAGACGAAGCACTTTGATGCCGTGATCTATCTGATAGCGATAGGGATGTCCAAACGGAATTAAGCTAACAAATCTGCTATTGCTTATTTTTGCATTCAGGACTAACCTCATGCAAAATAGGACCGAGAACTTTGCTCTACACATGAACAATATAAACTATCTCGTAGTAGTATATTGTCTTGAAATACCTGTTAAATGCTTCTACGCTAAGATCGATTAGCCACTAAGGCTGCGTTTACACTGTACCGGATCACTTTTGATCCGATACAAAAGTGTCCCTTTTCCTTCGCGTTTACAGTGTACCGGTACAGTTTCGGAGCAGTACAGGTACAAAATTGTTCCTCTTTCCTAGCAGGTACGAAACTGTACCTGATAGCAGGTACAAAGTTGTACCGGATCACTTTATTTAGAGTAAACGCATGGCTGATCCGTAACACTTTTGTATCGGATCAAAAAGTGATCTGGTACACTGTAAACGCAGCCTAAATGACACTGGTTTGATTTAATACTAATCTACCAGTGCCATGTTTTCTTATCTCGATGCCACCAAATCCAGTTATTTCTCCGCCTGGAATTACAGAAATCTAGTGAATCTCTTCACTCTACGTGAAAGTTGAGTTCACCGCGAGCAACCGAGGATTGTGTCTGTAAGCAAGTCCCATAACCGCTGAGCGATCAGAAGGCCTATGAGTACAAAATAAAACGCCTACTTCGGCAAAGGTATGGACATGAAACCGGAAAATTTGGTCAAAGAGGAAGAGGTCAAGGGTGGGGTACTCAATCACGATGTCACAGGGAAAACAGATGCAAATCATACCAACAAACGCAAATAAATCGTGGCATGTCGCCAAAAACATCTACATTGGTTTAAAACAACGCACATCCATATATATGTGGATCAATGCACCAAATCGTCATTATCGATTAGAACAGCGATTACGCTGATTCCGATGATGACAATCGCTGATCTGTTGATCATTTGTTTACAAAAATGACTGACTTCAGCTGACTATTACATTGGAAAAGGCCACAAGTCTGTCTAGTCCGCTGGGGGGGGGGGGGGGTTCGGCAAAGCCACTAAAATAAACTTTTCAGAGGGTTACAGGACCTCCAATAGTTTCAACCAGTGGAATCATCCGTATTTTTCACCAGAACTTTACATAACGACAAGGTTGGTGCAGCATGGTGCAGTAAAACGGGGAAACAGCTATAGCAGTATCAACCCAGCAGGTTTCCTTGCAAGGGAACTACGATAATTTCTCACAAAAAGTTGTTCTGCTCCAATTTTTAGAGTAATTTGACCCTCCAGTCCCCGGGATGTTCAGCCGTGACATTCAAACTAAAATGACATCAATTTCATCTGAAACAAGATTACATAATACCTGGGAATCTATACGTAAAAACATTATAAGATACAGTTCACATTTAACAAAGCTACTCTCGCTTGCGGGCACCGCCATTGCACGCCTCGTTCCGGGATCGGGCTTCTCAGCTTGTGACAGAGTGAGGCCGGCCAGCGAACGACTTTGAGTTATCAAAACACTTCATACAAATAGATTTAAGCTTCTATTTCCTAATTAAAAATGTCTCTACTTTCCAATACTTTTCAAAAAACATAGCATAGTCGTCTGTACACTTTTTCTAATTACACGATCCTTCTGTGTCGACTCTATTAACATGATCTCTGGCCCCAGAGAGTATGTCTCCGTCTTCATGCTTATACATCAACAATTGGTCTGCTAATCGAGGGCCAGATTCGGGGGCGCACGCAGCACGACATTGGGAGGGCCCAGGGCTATAGGGGAAGGGGTTGCTGGAGTGATATCGTTGAGCTGAAAACGGAACCAAAGAGGGGCAGAAAGAGAGTCAAAAGGATACTATGGCAATGATTTAAATTTGACAGGAGGTGAACACCATCCAGCAAACGCTTCAATTTTTACCAGTACAAAGGGCTCCGCTGGACACAGGCTGACGATGGGTATGATTTTAAGAAAAGCCTGCAGAAAATGGAATTAGGTAGCTGGCACGTGATGATGACATTAAGAGGGGGTACACTTTGTCGAAAGGGGAGATAAAACTTACGCACGGGGAAAAAGTTTGAGGTATGCTGCATTGACGCGATGCAGCATCTTGACCGTGTCTTTTTGACTCTAGGACGGTTGCCCTATCATACCTCTGTAAATGTTTGTGACTTTTGTAGCAGATACCACAAAATAGATGTGGTTTCCCATGGCGAAGAAGTCGACATCACGAGTTAGAGTAGCTTCCATTTCCTGTAGTTTGACAAACATTTTTGAGCCAGCATCAAAGAAATAAATGCCCGGATTTGATTGGGAATTTGCAACAGCTAGGTAGGTCTCTATTTTCCCTCGTCCCATCAACGAACTTGTGATGCTTGCGAATCCACGGGCCTAGAGATAGAGTCAGAGAAATCGTTTAGAAAAGTCCAAAAGTAAAGCCAACGATCAACACAGGACCACTGTGAAGCATCCATCATCATCGCAATGAAGAAATGCTTACTAGAAGGATCAACAATAAATGTTGCATAGTGTGGTAACAAGTTTAAAGGAAGTGCAACATCCACTAAAGGAGGAAACAAAGTGGTTTTGGCAATTGACTCTAACAAGATAGCAGCAATTGCTGAAACGATGATGAGCGTTGATCACTTACGAACGGAAACACAGGAAGTGTCCAGTTTTACGCACGTGAACGTAACAGTTGTTTTGAGTTGTTATCAGTGCTAATTTACGTAATTCTTCAAGTTTGAGATGCCGGTGATTAGCTCCCATGAAATATGACCCGGCCAAAGCACTTTAGGCCCCACCCCCAAGAAACCGACCTCCCCCTCGACGACAACGCTTCTGAGCACAGTCCTTGCTAATTGACTATAATAAGATAGCAGTGACTATTTTCATTTCATCAACCAGGTCAGATCGATAGCATTGTGCCATGTAGAAGTTCTGCAATACTGCCAACGGTCTGGTGATACAAGGACAGAAGCATGCACGTTTGACGGGCAGCGGAAGAAGTCCTGATCGAAGAAGTCTCTTAGCTTGTCGCGGCCGGGCCAGCAACGTTACTCTGAAAAAATCGAGGCTGGGTCGCTCCGGGCAGATCCATAAAGTTCAGCAGCGATTTTTGAGCCCGTTCTCTAGAAAATACCAATCTATGAGTACGATACTAGGGATGGCTGTTTAAATGAGTCAACACAGAGAAAATAATGGTTGAACCGAAATGGAAGCTAATTACCCGTAATGTTGGCATCGTTTGGTGCGTTCTAAATGTTCTCCCATCCCATCGCAAAATCAAGGATGGATTGTTGTTAAACTTTGCAACAGCCAAGAAGTGATCATTAGCGATTTCCATGTGATGTAGCGAGTAACCATCACGAATTCCTCTGATAACACTGTACTCTTTGAAATCTTGACCCCCCCTTGAATAATATAGACTGACAACTGGTCCATCTACCCTAGCTGCAAGAAAAATCGATTTCGTGAGCTTTGTAGCTGATGATTTTTTATTGATTAAAATCTGTTTGCATTGAATTTTCCTCCCAACTTTCAATGAAAAAATACTGTGGCATTTACATGATGATTATCATTACGATCGTGATGATGATAATGATGATAATGATGATAATGGTTATGGTAAGAACGATGACAATGGTGATGATGGTTATGATGGTTATGATAAGGACGATGACAACGATGATAATTGCGATGATTGTGATGATAAGGACGATGATAATGATGGATTTTTTTCTGATGGTGATGATGATAACAATAACAATGACAATAAAAATGACAATGATGATGTTTATGGAGAAACAGATGATGATGATACTGATGACAATGGTGATGATGGTTATGATGGTTATGATAAGGACGATGACAATGGTGATGATGGTTATGATGGTTATGATAAGGACGATGACAATGGTGATGATGGTTATGATGGTTATGATAAGGACGATGACAATGGTGATGATGGTTATGATGGTTATGATAAGGACGATGACAATGGTGATGATGGTTATGATGGTTATGATAAGGACGATGACAATGGTGATGATGGTGATGATGGTTATGATGGTTATGATAAGGACGATGACAATGGTGATGATGGTTATGATGGTTATGATGGTTATGGTAAGAACGATGACAATGGTGATGATGGTGATGATGGTTATGATGGTTATGATGGTTATGATAAGGACGATGACAACGATGATAATGGCGATGATCGTGATGATAAGGACGATGATAATGATGGATTTTTTTCTGATGGTGATGATGATAACAATAACAATAACAATAACAATGACAATAAAAATGACAATGATGATGTTTATGGAGAAACAGATGATGATGATACTGATCGTTGCATTAAATTTGGGGCGTACCTGTGAATGCCAAGAAGACTTTGTCGTCAATTTTGAATGTCTCCAATCCTGATCCATATGCATTGACAGTCTGATGTTGAACAAAAATTTTATGTTCCTCATCCCAAATATAAATAGAGGAGGATGGCCCGTGGATTGATGTGTACACAAGATAAAGTTTTGCTCCAACAAAGACTGGCTTTACACCGAAGACACTTTTCACTGCAATTTGTTGGTATTTTTCAACCCGATCGGACTGCTTCACTTTTAAGATAGCTGACTGGGAGTCAGTGCTACATGCAACTGCAATATACAAATAGCCATCCATAACAAACGTGTCCCAACTTCGAGCGTGTCTCATCGGGAAGGTCCTCAGCAAAAAAAACCTGAGGAAAGTAAAAAATATTCTATTTAAACTCTACATTAATTACATGGCTAAAAATTCATTTCATTCTCGGTGTGTTTGCAGGTTGTAATTAAAATTCTGCAGCCAAGAACAACCAGCGATAATTGTACGTAGATCACAGCACAGACTTTAAGATAGAGTCTAAACTTAATTCAGGATTTTTTCTCTGCACTGATACAATCGTTCTAGTTTCCCTACTGAGCACTTTTAGGGGGCTTTATCACTCTCCCTAAGGATGAATTCACATTCTTCCTTTGCTCAAGAGATTCAAATCAAGGGTCCTTGAAAAAGATATTCATTAACAGTAGCCCTGTAATTTCACGAGCTCTATTCTTACTTATACAAAGAGGGAGGAAAACAATATTTGCGTGGAGAATTTCAGATGAGAAGAATCATTTGAAGAGAACCTACACGTCACTGAGCCATTTATAGACAGCGAATTCTCGTTTGAGGTATGAACTAAAAAAGTAGAAATCAGCATCGTGTCTAACGACTCCAACATCCCAGGTATCACCATGGATTGACTGAATCATGTTCTTCTTTTCAAATATTGTCATCTTCTTTCTCGCTTCTAGTTTTAATGAAGCAACAATAGTTCAATAAATAAATGGCTAAATAAATGAATCAAGTAATGAATGGATAAATGAATAAATGAATGAAACAATGAATCGATGCACGATAAAAGGAATAGATGATACAATAAAAGAAATGAATGGATATTCAGCCAGTGAGTAACTCAATGAAACAATGAAGAAATGAATGAGTGAATGAACGAAGGAACCGTCAAATGAATGAATAGACAATTGATTTAGTGAGTAAATTGACAAGCTCATTAGGTAATTAATATAATGATACTACAAGAAAAAACCAGCGATTGAGGAGCAAAATCTATTTTGCATTAAATGAAATGGTAATTTGATTAATCAATGAATGAATGTATGAATCAATCACTTAATCAATCTAGCAATTTGTCAATCAATGAATCGCTGAATCAAACTAGTAGTCAATCAATAAATCAATCAATAAATCAATCTAGTAATCAATTAATAATTCAATTCAAATCAAGGTCATATCACAAATCAAATTTGAAATTTCTAACCTGGAGAAATGGTTGGATTTGTTACCGCAGGTGGAAATGGTTGCCTTGCATCTGAAATAGAGATCACAATTAATTAGATATTTCAGTTACAGTGATAGATAATGAAAGATAACTAGAAAAGAAGAGAAAGCTCTCAAGAAAATTGAAGTTTTCATTAACGACCCTGCAAATGTATGAAAGTCAGAAATAAGATTGAAAGTCAAAAATCAATAATAATCACTGCAGGAAATTGTTTGGTAGAACTTATTTTTTTCCATAATTGTGGTTCATCCAAAGGCCTTTCTGTTACAGATAAAAGGAGATATTTGATTACTTCATGGGCTACCAACATTGTCTTGAACTTTTGGAATAATCAACTATCGTACATATTTTTCTTTGTATTTGAATGTATCGGACACCTAATGTAGGATAAACTTTATTTAAGCTTTATCCATTCCATTTTTACAATTTCTGATAAATCAATTTGCTGCATGGTAAGCACCATTTACCGTTGGAACAAGATGACGTGATGACTTCCCTCCGTAACTGGTGCATGTCAAGTATGCTATTTGTTAGATCTTTGTTTTCAAGAATTTCAAAAAAAACATCATATATCACTTGCCTGTGTAATCTTTGCTGCTCGAGCTCCTAAAATCTAGAAACGATAGAAAGTTTTAGCTAAACTTTGAAAAGCATTTCGCAGGGAATACATGGCCGTCGACCAAGCTGGAGAGAAGACAACTGCGATCGTTGGGGCAATATTTGAGGCAAGGCGACATGCCAATTCCACAGAACACCTGGAAGATGAGGCACGGGTGACCCCCAACGCTTCTTATTCAGCGGGGCAGAGACATATTGGAACCAGCACTCAGCAAAATTTAGAAGAAGCAGTATGGTATCTCTATGTACAAGTACAGTTGAGTCCCGTACTCAGTAAGCCCACAGAATAGTGGTAAGTGTATTTAGGAGCATCTTCTTAGTGGAGTCTTTGCACTGTGAGGCAGGGTGGCCTCTTACTTTCCTCGGCACACTTTACCCCAGCTTTACGTCAGGTATCCATCTACTGCTGGGTTTGCAGGTAGAACACACCCAGACATGGGAATGAACGTTTGATCAACCAGGGGTAATCAGTGCAGTAGACATGTGCTCTACCGCCATGCTGGCTAACCCCTCTACGAATGCATGACGAAATTTTAGTCTAGCAGAGATTTCATTTCGAATACAGATATCTTGTACTTTTTTGTGTTGGGGAAAGGTCCTGGTAGTCTATGTAAAACCCCCAATAAGGGACGGCAGAGAAAATAAAGACAATGAATACAAATGTAAAAAGTAATGAATAATGATGATGATGATAATTGATGTTATAGGTTTGAATCCTAAGAGGAGAGGGAGATGAGATCAAGCTCACTGATTTTGGATTTGAATTATGAAAAGTCAAAGGGTGCTGAAAGGACGATGAGAGCAAGTCGTTGCACAGGTCGCAAGTCCATGGAACTAATGATGAATTATGGGATAGAGTTTGTAGATTGAGTAGTACAACTTGGAGGGGGCATGAGTTGGTCCAATTTCTAGTGGCTCTGACACGTGAAGGATACAGGCACACTGCTTTTGGTTTTCAGGGAGAGCAATATCCTTAGAGAATCTTCTATAGATGGACAGGTCTGCTATCAAACACCCATTAGAAAGAGTTTGATTGATATATTGATTCATTGGTTTAGAAAGATTGGACGAAACAGAAAGACGAAGTTTTGTGAAGGAAGCTGCAGTGTCCATTTCATTGTCATTTATGAGAACAGGGGGAAAGTATGATTTCTGTTTACTAGAAGTGACTACCTGTGTGGTCTTGCTTCAATTGAATAAATTTAAGTCCTCTCCTCCCTAAATCTCCATTTTCGTCAAATCGTTAGTGAAAAATGAGGCTGATGTCCTCTATGGAGTCGAGTTTAATCGCAAGGGTGATTTTTGAAGTCGAATAAAAGAAACAACAACTGGGATAAAGAATGAATACTAAATGAGACAGGAAAGCAGGTCATTTACGAAGAGAATTGATATCGTACAAAAGATGACAGAGCCGTAGGGTGGACCAGCATTGAATGAATGAGAACTAGACAGGAAGCCGTCAACTGTAATGGCAATCGACCTATCAGAGAGTAAGCTACGAATCCACTTCATGGGGATATGGTGAAGACCAAACATTGGCAGTGTAGCAAGAGGACTTTTGCCTCAGATGCAATCAAAGGTCTTGCAAATAATATCACGAGAGGTCACTCTGCATTCTCTATGTCACTTTAGTGCACAAGTCCAAGCACGAACAGCATAATTCCGAAGACCACCAGCAATCTGGTTTGTCGAAAGGAAGAAAGGAAAAGTGCTCCTTTCAAGCTACAATCCTAATGGAAACATTCAAAAGACCTTACCGACTTTCACACAAGTTAGTCTTTGGCCATTTGAAGTAATCAATTCGTCACTTTCACAGTGTGGAAGAACAAATGGAAGAGGCTGTAGAAATGAAGAAATTGCATTTTATACTGACGAAATTTAGCAACAAACAAGTGAATGAAGGTAAGATTTGAAAATTGTATCATAGATTTATCAAGCTTGCTAATATTCATCGTTAGAATGAAATAAGAGCTACTTACCTCAGGAGTGTCACCTGTCTCACCTTTTGGACCAGGCAGTCCCTTGAATGAATTGTATCAAACAATTACAAAGTTGGAAGGAAAACAAAGTCAATCATCTTCTAGATTAGCAATGCAACAGCTGGCTTTCTCTTTTCCCTTTCAAAGCAGGTAATCAAGCCACAAGAGTGTAAGTAGTTGATAAGCTCAAGGGGAAGAAGCTAGATAGGCTTCACAAAGAAGATTTCAGAAAACAACATAGACCTTAGATTCGAAAACGGCCGTGTTGTACTATTAAAGGGTACTCAAAGACGGAAGAGAATCCAGAGTTTAGAAGCACGTTGAACAAAGCTACCGGCATGAGAGTCTTTTTAGAAGAAGTGCAACGGAGATAGATTAACAATGCAGCGACGAGTGATACTTGAGAAGATGAGTCCATAACTCATCTGAAAAAGAATCCTACTTACAGGTGGACCAAGACTGCCGGGATCTCCCTGAAAAAGGAAGAAATAGCGATGAAGTAGCACTCTTTACAGAAACATATCCATTGACATTGGCGGTTTTGGGACTGTGGGGCTCGGCAACGAAATCATCTCCGAGGCCAGTCTCCAAAAATTGGTGTCTAACCAAAATTGCTCTTGATTCCCTTTCCTCGTGCTCCTTTCTTCTGCTTAGAATGAAAAATCTTTCCAGTATTTTTCTTAGGTGTGAGGCCCCGTCTTGCCCAGCAAGAGTGCGGAGAATGGGGCCATGCCCCCTGCCATCCCATAAAAATGCCACTGGCCATTGCACAACAGCCTTCAGATAGTTGAAACAGGTTAAAAAGTGAATATTTAAGGAGATATGAATACGTAATCAATATGTAATCATTTGTGGAATGAAATAAAAAGCACTGTATGTAACTAAATCTGTAACACAGAGCACTATGATTCGAGGACCACATCATGGTATAGAGGACTAAAACAAGGTTACAATAATATATGATAAAAGAAAAACTGGGCAAAGAAGCAACATTTTTAGCTATAGATCGCATAATAAAGAAAGAAAGCTGAATGGTCTTGTTATCTGAAGTGCGAAAAAAAACCGTCAAAACGGGGAGAAAAGATGTATGGGGGAAAATTTAGAGGAGAAAAGCATCAGAAGACGGCAAAAGCGTCGGAGAAATGATATCAAAGAAGGAAGCAATATGACACGCAGGGATTTGCGGATTCATAGGCTTTCTGGTGTTATGGGCCCTCACATTTAAACATGTACTGATGTGGTGACGTTGGGAGGCATTGCGCAATGGACTTAATTCGGTGTCTTTCATCAAAGACAATATTTAGTTTTTGGTCACGCTGTTAAGGGACCAGTCACTACTTATGCCTCGGGTTGGGGCCGAAAAGAAGTAGGCTGGATAAATGGTTTTTCAGGGCAGCCTTCAGGTTGGGTAAATAATTTTGTTTGTCTTTCAAGTGCTGGGTAGCATATCTAAATAGCTCTGCATTGGTTGGGTAACTATTGTTCTTGAAGTCCACAAGGGACAGAAAAATTTACCCGAATAGACATTTCTCCCCAGTCCCAACCTGAGGCATAATAACCAATGGTCTCTAACGTAAAACAGTGGTTACCTTGTTTTGTCGCTAGGGTTTTCCTGACGTTTGTTTGATTCGTACTTAGTTGTAGCGCTACTTTTACTTAGATTTTGTTTGTGTTATGACTTAGTCAATATGATCAACGTCATTTAGAAAACATTTGAATACAACGTTACTTGTAGTAGAAAAAGGAGATGTAACGTTATGATATGTGAGGTTATGTGAGGTTATGTTCAACTTCAGATCATATCTGATCGGATTACTACTTCTAGTGAGTCTTTTTTAGTGTCACTGGGAGTTTTCTGCGGGAAAGCAGGGCTGTATAAGTTTCTCAAGAGGATTCCCTACACTGGTACTGTTCATGAGGTGAAGTGATACTATGCAAAGAATAAGCAATAAAATAATCGACCAGGTTTTTCGCCTGTACATGCCAACGCGTTGACTTTGATACTGGCTTAAGGTGTCAGGATAGCTCGATGGTAAGAGTCTTGCGCATTGATCCTATGGTCAGTGGTTCGAGTCCCCTCACAGCTAAACTTTCACATAGAGTGAGGAGAGTCGCCAGCAATCTGTATTTCCAGGCGTATGAATCACGAGGTGTGGTCACATCGAGAGGAAGGACGCGGACACTGCTCGATAAGCAAAAAGCTTCTCAGTGTCCAAATGTCTACCTTTGACATCTAGGTAGAATCATGTGTATAAAAATCAAAAAATAAAACAAAAATACTGGCTATGAACTATATGATGTTTCTTTAGTTTCTTGTGCAACACAAACGCTCTTTATTTTAAAATTCATTTTTCAACGATTCTTAAAAGTCCATCAGAAGAATTCGGCACCTCCCGCTTGTGGGTCCCTGAACAAGTGCCCGGTGTGATCTGTGGTTAGTGCGGCCCTGGGGTTAGTGCGGCCCTAGGGCTAGTGCGGCCCTGTGGTTAGTGCGGCCCTGTGGTTAGTGCGGCCCTGGGTTAGTACGGCCCTGGGTTAGTACGGCTCTGTGGTTAGTGCGGCCCTGGGGTTAGTGCGGACTCTTAACTGTAAGTAGTTAACAGAAGTAACAGGTTGGTTGGAAGCCGTCCAAAAAAATTACGACCGACTGCCACGCACGATTCTCAATGTATGGCAGCGGAGTACTTGAGGAGAGTAAGAAGAAATAAGAAGATTGAACAATTGGTGGTTACCTTCAAGCCTTGAAGACCTCTCTCTCCAGGATCCCCCTTTTCTCTGAGCAGTTTGAGTCGATCAATCTCCTCCTATAATACAATTTGATACATCAATAATCAGCAAAAAGGCCCCTCCGTTGCATGCTTTATGCAAGGCTAACAGAAAGATCGAGATAATTCTACAGGAGGGCCTTGGTTTACTGAGGGATTTTTACTAGAGCTTTGACGATTTGAGAATTAAAAAACTGGGGTATAACGTAGAAAAAGAGAGGTACCAACAATAAAATCGAAGCAGCCAAAGGGAGGTAGGTTTATGGCGAGAGCTTGAAAGAAAATGAATTTTTTAGGGGGAAGTTGGCATTTTTGCCAGTGTTCATAGCATGTTCCTTGATTCGGACTGTCCCAAAAAGGATTTTAGGGGAGGGGGGGGTGCCCGTGAGCCAATACACAACCTGAAGTTTAGGGCATTTAACAGGAATTTCGACTCCGGGGGAACATTAAAAAGATCAAAGCGAGCAATAATACAAAGTGAAGCACAAGGGTGTGTGCTGAGAATTAATGATGGTTTTTTTATTCTTGAGCTCACTTAGAAGGACAGTGATTGTGCATATTGAAAAGCTTCCTCAGGTAGCTACAATTTCCACGGCTCAAAAGCGAAAGAGACCATTCATTATTTATGCCTCAGGTTGGGAAAGAAGAGAAATGTATATTTAGGTCAATTTTTCTGTCATCCAACCTTGTGGATTGCAAAAATGATAGTTACGCAGCCAATGTAGAGCTATTAAAATATGCTACCGGTACCCAACCCTTGAAAGACGAACAAAATTATTTACCCAACCGGAAGGCTGCCTGAAAAACCATTTACCCAGCCTACTTCTTTTCGGCCCCTACCCGAAGCATAAATAATGAGCGGTCACAAGTTGCACAAAAGGTTCAGGGGTCTGTGCTGGAAACTTCTTGGGAAATTCTTTAATCTTTTTGCACCCACTTTTGTATTCCCCAGTAGCTGCACTATTTACAATTTCCCTGCGCGAGTGGCAAATTTAGTGAAATGCTTACCGGGCAAACGAATCAAAGAGAAAAAAGTTTGATGATGAATTTGTTGGATCATATAAATCCGGCACTGATTTGATTGCAAGTCAATGTGACCTCAGAGGGACAGAATAGTGTTGGGTTTATGGAGGATGCAGGAAGGATAAGAACAGATTAATTAGGGTCACGAAATGTCACGATCATAACTTTGTAGATACCACTGTCTTATTCAGCGTGATATATGAATGGATTCCTTGTTTCCAGCGGGTAACTCAATTAGAGACAACAAATGCCATTATTTCCATAACACAAAACTCTCCCTTGCCTATGCATAAACATATCAACGGGCCTTTGACTTGGTTAAACACTGTTTCCGCGACACGCCTCAAAACGGGAAAAGACGCAGGGGTGATGATGATTACGACTGCCTTGCAGTGTTTGTTATCTATCAAGTAAGACCATTGTGCTTTGGAGCGGTGTCTTTTTGTCATGCATCGGATCTGGAGTGTCTCACTTTGAAGGGAAAGAACTGTAGCAACTTCTCCGTGGTCTGCTGGAGCCGAGCGCCATACTTGGAGGCTCGCAATTTTTGCAAATTGACATGGATGGTCGCAAATGATGAACAGGTCAAAAGGACCAATGGATTTAACATAATACAGAAGACAAGTGCCTTCTGTTTTCGGAGTGATCTTTGAGAAAATTGAGGCAGATATTTTAAGAAAGAGTGTAGTGACAGGCCTTAAATGATATCAGCTGAGTTGTCGAATCTGCTTGATTATTATTCTCAGGTCATGTGGTCTCCTAAAAATTACCACTAATTCCGACCGACTTCAAGAGAGGCAATAAGTACAGAGAAGGGTCGCAAATAAATGGCCATTTTTCCAACAATCGAATCACGAATAAATCCAATCATATAAGGAAGCAATTATCAAAGGTTTATGACCTTGTAAAAAGCCCACAAACATCTCGAGGCACTTGCATTGCGGATAAGAAGCTATGAATATTTGCACAAAAAGTCTAGACAAGATGTATTGAGGTCAACAAAGTTGGGTTAGCATATGTGCTCTACTATAAATTACGGTTCAAGGCATATTAGATGATTAGTAAACGGATCTTTGAAATATGCCGCGTATCCTGCCAACGATATTTTCTGTAGCTAAACAGGTTCTGTGCCACACCGATCAAAGCCTAATCTTAACAGAAGGGCCTTTGATAGGAAAATTGCGACAGCTTGCAGGGGGACAGTACTTCCGATGTGGACATGTCTGCGGGGATGACTTGATAGGCCATGGTTTACCATCATCCTCTTTCTACTACACATGTCTGTGCAATTTTGAAAATTTTTCACAACTGCAAGAGTTTAGCTGCCAAAGACAGGATATTGATTGTACATGTAGTCGATGGCGTAAGACTAGTCCTAGTACCTCCAGCTATCGTCTTGAGTCCTCCTTTCCTAGTTATAGCTTCTACCAAGAGTGCCAGCGGGACGAGCCATCCTTATTCTTCGGGATGCCAGAGTGACTATGGTTGATGGTTTTTAGGGGGGCCAAATCTGTGATGGAAGGTAGTATTTCATGGCTCTTTCTTGTAGCTACCTTCTAAATCTAAGCCAAGGTCTTGCCACGACTAGAATGGGTAGGCAGGAGAGAATTGCCTTTCAATTTTGCTGCAGTGGTATTTTGTAATGAGGCATTGCTGATGAATGGAGAAATCAATAATGGTGATAACATTGCCAACTGAATTGATTTGTAACTGCAGGGTCAGAGTTAAGTAGCATAAGAACAGGAAGGCTAAGAAACTAACGCTTGAACAATGGCCAAGAACAAAATGGGGACGATGATGGCTATGATGATGATAATGATGATGAAGATAATGATGGTTATGATGATGATGATGATGATGATGATAATGACGATGATGATGATGATGATAATGACGATGATGATGATGCTGATTTTGATGATTTTAATGATGATGGGATCACAAATGAATAAACCATTTCCATTGTACCTAATTTCTTATTTCAATCCAAAAAGGCGGATAATTCTTGGATAGCTTCTCCTCCTACATATCCAAAACAACTTGCGGAGAACTTCGCAACCGTTGCAATGCCAATGACTGTCATGGAAGGAGGATGTGAAGCGAAATGCAAGAAGGAATTTGACACAGGAAGCAGAGCGGAGGGAACAAGAAAAAACTATACATCTCTTTGTCTCCTCAACATATGCCCCTATCCAAGAAAATTTTTCATTGTTGGAAGAAATTTGGGGTTAAGAATTCATGCTGGATTCTGGTCTATGTTCCCTCAAAACTTCAAAGCCTTTTTATTTCTTGGTAACAACTTGCTGATACTAGCTCTGGAAATCTACCAAGGCGTTCCAGATAAGAATTCTGAAACGGCGAGTTTTGATTTGAAACAATTTTAGGGCAGATAAGGATTCTAATCAGAAGAACCTTCCATAGGGTACGTAATCCGCTTTATAATTTGGTCTCAAATCAGCACGAAAATATGCACATATCTACTGTCCATATCTGGCCACAGTATAAACGGTGGACTGACAAGATTCGTTCGCATAAATTTGTCTAGTATGTCATTTTCTACCGATATGGTTTTCGATTTAAAGGGCAGATTATAGCAAGGAGGATAAAAGTTATCTCTTAACTTTAAATATGTCATAAACATTTGATATAGTTTAACACCTTAGGTCTCACCATTTTCGTCTTTTCTCTTTTACACTTTATATGTTAGGAACACTTTTCAAATGTTCTATTTGACATTATATGAGATTATCTAATATATGCTGGAGGGTTTCGCTTCGCGTAGAACGGGCTTCACAATGAAACGAGGAAGCAAGAAAAATACCTGTCCCTTCGCCTGCTTTTCAAGCTTCAAATCGGCAGGGGCTGCTATTGGCCAGACACACACCAGAAACTAAATTTGAAATCGATAGAAACTATTCGCCAGATGTTGATAAGGAAAGAAAGAGACGGAACTTTCTCGGGGATTCAATGTTCAAATTTTAAGCATATCGAAAGCTTACGTCTGTTCGGTAAGACTTCCAAGCCGAAGATAATTTTGAAACAGATGGCATTGAGATGCTATACACAAAAACTTCCCAGTCACGCGAATGAAGGCAGTATAAGCGACTAGAATCAGGTAGAATGGCATTGCTAAAGAGGAGCTTGTAGGGAGTATACCGAATCAATCGTTTGAGACAAACCGGCATCAAATCAGAAGTGTTAGTGTAGTATGCCAGTTTTTTTTAAGATAATTGTTTGATAAACCATTAAGACATTGAGATCGACGGTGGATGATTATTGAAACCTGTTTTATCGCTTACTTGACCGGGGTTTCAAATCCAAATTGTTTATAGCAGCGATTCGATTAAGAATATAATTAAAGAATTTATTGTTCTTGAAACAGTTGCAAAAATTCAACCCTAAAAGTTGCGTTTTTCTGTAAAATCGCCGAGACATTTCTTCAGCCTAAAATGAACCACGAAAGGTTCGTAAGAAATTTTAACCGCGTTTATAATACTTTCACTAAGTTTTCATTAATTTCAGTCTTTAAAATTTGCGTGAAGATTAAGCATTACCTTTAGTAACAGGCAGGCTTGTCGAATTTAAAAGCACTCGCTTGCTTTTTCTAATTATCATGATCGCCAGTTTAAGCATTGCTTTATCGCAAATAAAACTGCTTTCGATGAAAAAAGGCCAACACTGTAACAATTGAGAACAGACAACTTGATAGCTACGAGCAAGAGAAAACACATCTGAAGATATCCAGAGAGGAGGATCATGCGGAAAAGCTACCTAACAAACAATGGCGATTTCAAAGTACAAAATGATGGAGACATTTTGATTGAAAAACAACCATTATTTCTGCATTATTAATTACTGAACTGATTGGTAAACCATGATTGAAGGATTAAGATGGAAGGGACGATAAGACAATCTTGCTTACCTTCAACTTGCTATACTCCTTTGACAATTCTCTGAGACAAACCCTTGGACAGCGCCGTCTCTTCTTCTTCTCTCTGTCTTTCATGCCATCGATCGATACTAGCAAATCGTAGAGGAACAGCACCATAAGAAGGTTATATAAACTGTGTATAATATCCATGACTGCAATCAATGTTTGGTTTTAAAGGTATGCCAACTGTCTCATCCAAGGGTCTCTCTCTCCTCCTCGTTATCCCACGACTTCTCGAAATAACCGTCGATGAAGACTTCTGGTCGTAGCAAGGGTCTTTAAGCCCGATCCATCGTTAGCCACTCGAGTTTATTTACCACTATACACTATCGTTTACTTCGATTTCAGAGTGGTGTGCGCGAGCAAGTAGGAGGCGAGTGACTGATTTCACGGTCAAGTGGAGCCTTTGTACTGGCCTTTGATGATTACTCTAAAAAAGTCTATAGAAACAAAGATTATGCTTTCAATTTTGAAAGACAGCAAGTTTGCCTTAAATTTGTTGACGAGCCGTAAGAGAGTTTGCTTTTCTTTACCTTGGAAATTGCACATCAATTTCAATGATAAAACGTTTCCGCCCTTTTTTGGCTTAAAACCCAAAGAATTGCTGTTTGTCAATACTTGAAAGACATTCGACTTTCCCCTTTATTGACGTCATAAACAGAGGGACAAATCACTAGTGCTCTGCTGCTTAATTGGCCTCTGATATTCACAATATTGAAAGCCACCAAAGATACCACAATCACTACCATAAATCATTCTCATCATTACTGTAAATGATCAAAATCACCACAGTAAATCATTATAATCACCACAGTAAATCATTATAATCACCACAGTAAATCATTATAATCACCACGTTAATCATCACTATAAACATTGCCATTGTCACTATGTTCATCAACAATATAGCATCGTACTCGTGCGGAATCACAATGATCATTATCATGATAATCGTAATCATCTCAAAATCTTCTCATCAATCAGAATTGCCATTGCCAATCATTTTAATCACGATTAAGCATTGAAATCATTATCATCCTTATCTCCCAAATATTCCTCATCCTCATAACAATCACATCAAAAATCCTCATCTTAATCACAAATCATGGCAATCACACATTTATTGCAATCGAAGTTCATCTTTGACTACAAAATTATATTAACAGTAGCCTTGAATCAAATGATATTAATAATTACCAAGATGGCTATTTCAAACATTTTAATGCTTAAGTGGGTCAGATAGGATGGACAAAAAGTTCGATGATTACCGTATGGTAGTGATTGACTATCACTCTTATAATTTGATTAAATCCATGGCTTTCATAGCTTCCTTTGGGGGAGTGAGAATGCCTTACAAACCGCGATCCTTTAATCAAATTAACTTGTCTAAAGGTTGCTTGATGATTCCATTTGAGAGCCATATGATGAGCAGATGAAGATAGGAAAAGATAAAATGGAGAATGCTTTAAAACAACACACATCAATCAATGACATGATTTGTAAGATCCTCGTGTTTGATTCTCACTTGAATTGTTTCAACAAGGCGTTTGTACGTACTGGCACCAGGTAAAAGGGAATTAATCTGTTTGCATCCTGTGTTTGATAATGCATATAGGCTCTATTCAGCCCTTGAGTACACTCACAATTTGGCACAAATACGTGACTGATATCGTAGGTGCTTGTCTTGCCTTTAATCTAAGTTGAGTTAAGTACAGTGGGAGTTTTCTGGGAATGAGATTCGCATAGGTGCACGTTTGCCCTCGTTGAACCCTTACAAAATAATAGAAATCTCTCGATTCCATCGCTCGTGTAGATTCAGCACCGAGATCGGCACCGTTTTGGCTCGCGTATCTACTTTGCATGCGGATATTCGAGTAAGAACGGCGTGAAAATCGCAAAAACAACACTCACCACCCTGTCCTGCAAATCCAGCGTAAAAAAGAACAATTTTGAATGTTCTATTCAAATAACGACTGTCTGGATTGGCGCTGGTTAAACAACTTGAAAAAGTACCAAAGGTCACTGTGTTTATGTGGCTTGCCTGGACACGACGTAAAGCCAAGAATTCTGAAGCAGTTCCCGCTGACTGTCCATTGAGGATTAAAGCAAAAAAGAGGAGTTGTTTTAAGTAATCTCCTAGTCTGATGTCGCTTCAATGCTATAAATAGTTTGCGGAGGGGAGAGAAGCACTACATATCCACGTGTCATTGGAAAATGGAAAGGGAACCGATCTTCCCCTAGGACCAAGGCAAAACTGGAGGAAACGCTGGGATGGGATCGAAAGTCAAAGGAAACCAGCTGAAATAGGATCTTACAAAAGGGGAGGGAGAATTTCAAGGTGCGAACTGGTGGGGTGGTTGGGGTAGCAAACTGAACACTAAGCGAGCCACGAGGGTTGATTGGACAAATTTGGATGGAAAGATGAAATTGGGAAGGGATGGCTGAAAAGTGATAGAATGGCGAAAAACAAGATAATTCTTTTGAGGGATATATCTGATAAATGTCATCCAGAAGAGAGGGCAGGCATTCTTGTTTCTTATGCTCAAAATTTCACGCATGCATGAACTTGTCGATATATTGTCGTATCTTTCCCACTTGTTATCAACAGCGATTCAAGGAAAGGTGGAGGCACTTTAAGTGAACATTCCAGCGGCCATTTGCGGACCTGTCCTGACCACGCAACGAGACTTCCCTGAGTAGTCATGTGTTAAACAGCAAGAATCATATTGCATGCTAATCAATGCCTGTGGCTACAGCTGAAGAGGAGATGGACGCCACAGGGTCACTGTCCAACGAAACACAATAATGAGCACATCAGAGGGTGATAATGACATCAAAGTATCTCAACTGCCTTGAGGCTAAGGGTGCGTCTCGACTTGACTTGTGGTTACCAATAAGCAAACATCATGTCACACGGGAACAGAAGCATTGGTCTAACGACAATTACTGCGAGGAATGGGTGACAAGAAACTGATTTATCAACCCAATGTTCAGTTGAGCTAAGACGACCGGAATCAAAAGGTCTTTCTTAACAAACGTCAACAGCAGTGCTACCACTAGCTCGATTCTCAGCCCTACCCTTACCCCTGACCCTTAACCAACACCCCTGGCCCTTAACCGATACCCCTGTCCGCACTCCTCTTATCCAACCATCCTAAAAAACACGCTCTACGAAATCAGAAAACTGCTGAAGGAGGAAAGCAAAACTGACACCATGTTGCATGGAACAATATAGAATGAAGATAACTGAGCGAGGAAGGGGTGGGGGTGCAGAGTAAGAGAGGATAAACAATATAATCGTAGCAAAGAGATGAATTTGGATGGGGACCAAGAATCACAAGTTGTAAAAAAGCAGAGAAAATTGACATACAATGCCCAGACGGCTCTTTGATTTGTATCTATAATAAATACGTATCAATAATTCATAACGTATAATAATATATTTCAAGCAACATTCGTTAAAGAAGGTCTTCCGTAAAGATCCGACTAACTGTAAGGAGAATTAAACCAATCTTTTACCATTAATGTACTGAAAACGGGCTGACCAAACATCTCAATAAAGGGTTAACAGTCGCAACTTGTTCCTCTTCAAAATCACTGGCAAACTCCGTCCGGCAACAAAAAGACGAACAAAAGGGATGGGAAGCTGTTCGCAAACTAAGGCGAGGGCCATGTCCCAGGGAGCAACTCTATTAAATCATCATCACTTGTTAATAATATTACAATTCAGTGAAGCAACAACATTTCTTCTAAACATCAGATTCTTTAACCTCCTCTCCAATTTCGTTGCTATCAGATGAACTATCAACCTCATTATCGTTAGAATTACTTTCTGAAAGAGCTTCTCCTTCAGCAGCCTCTTTCCCATGACTATCCGGTTCCCCGAGAGAGACTGGCTCCATTACATCTCCGCCTGGGTTTTCAACTTCAATGTCAACATCTCTCATTGTCTCCTCCTCAGTAGTAGGTTCTTTAGTTTCCGTTGCTTCTGCCTCGGGTACATCTTGCTTCAAACCGCCTACTGATGTCTCATCTTGCGCAGTTTCATTCAAAGATGATTCCTTCACAGTGCTGTCCTCCGCAGTCTCCTCTGAATCTTCATCATTTTGCAATTGCATTTTGAATTTGTATGTTTTTTCGGTTGAGCTGAGTTTGCCTGTGGAAAAGCAACTCAACTGAGTGATCACTCGCAATAAAAACGTGCCAAGTCATCTTGGCGAGAATCACGCTGAAAATTAATCAGATTCATCTAAGTGATCCTAGTGTTTGCAACGATAGCAGTAATCCCAGTGATCCGATTGATCGTCGTGATTGCAATATTTGATTGAGCAAAGGACACCTATTGAATGAGCGAGAGTGAGACAGGGGGTTATATATAGCATGTAATAGAAAGACAAATACGGCTTGCGGTTGAAGCCTAAATAAGACCAACACCGCTAGCTGCTGTCAGGGGTTGTTGGATCCATGGACATTCATAGAACGGCAGTAATGCCTTGGCTTGCTAAGAATACTTGAGACACACGTCCGTATCGATGCATAACGCTCATTGACCCAGCGGCAATGAACGGTTGCAGAGGATGGTCGACTTAGGCCTGCAAGTTGGGCTGAGATTCGATTCCATTTATGGGTTAATGTAGGATAACGATGGATCACTTGGACCTAACAAGGCGAAAAGAAAGTCAAAATTTGATGGATTATCATGATTCGATATGAATGAACTGTCACCTGATGCGAGATTAAAGGCTCTGCCAGTAACGCCATGTGATTCCTTGGGTGGCGGAGAAAGCCAGCTAAAAACTGATCCAATCAATGGCACGTGACGTAACACACCCTAAAAATCAAATTAAATCCATCTAATTTTGCAAAAAATTCCTAAGTCACTTTGATGGATTAGGGAAGAAAGCCCCAAGAGCGATACTCGAACGAAGTCGTATCAATTCTCAATGGTTGGCTTGAAGAGAACTTGAAAGAATGCAGTTTGCCTGCTTTTTACCGCAAAACTTGATTATTGATATAAATTTGCTATGTCGTCTATAAATGCGAATAAATTAGCTGAAAATTGGCTTTTATGAACATGAAAACCCCGAGTTTCACTCAAATATAATCGAATTTCAACTACATCCACCTCTTCGAAGAACTTTTCCTCTGACTCCCTCTGCAAAACAGCCTCTGCTTCGTGGATGCTCTTTTGTACTGCATCGCTCAGGCTCTCTAAGAACTAAAAAGAGAACCAGATGGCTTCCTTTTAACGAATACTGATGCGAGACAGAAGACTGGCATTGCATGGAAAACTAATTTAAGAGAGCGGTGCAATAGAGACGTTAAGGGTGCGGACTCGTAGAGTAGGCATTTTTGTCTCGAACTTTGCACTGTTCACCATAAAACCCCTTCTTGCAGGAAGTGAAAAAGAATGGCTAAATGTAGAAACAGTACAAAATCAGAAGGAAAATTTAAGTAATTTTTTTGCGATAGAAATAAAGGATAAATCAACTTTGACAATGTCTTTTAAAGCTTAATTTCTCTTTCACTGCCTAACTTTTAGCTTATATTGCAACTTATCTCCTCACAGACTGCAATATTTAGGGAAATCGCATTTCTAACACGAGTTGAAGAGTCACAGCTATCATGGATAAACTCAATAAAATTCCACGTATGTATAGATCGTAAAAACGTATGAAAGGAAGGGATCTCTCACTTTGCTGTTATCTTCTAGATCCTCCGCCAATTGTTTTACTCTTTCTGATAGCATATTCAGGTCGAAAGAAGAATCAACCTTAAGAAAGCAAAAGTCATGTTTTAACGGAAAACCGTAGATGAGAAAATTATTCAAATAAGAAGCAAGAACATTCAAGCATTTTTCTAGTGTTTAAAAATATAAAGAGGGCAAACAAGAAGCAGAAAAATGGAGCCATGCTAAGCAAATGGATTATCAAAGATAACTTGACCAAATTTCACTTGACCACTGATTCAATCACATTGAACTGCCAGCAGTACTAGAGCAAACATGGAGACTTAATTAGGCCTTCGTCAAGCAGATGCATTAAAAATCACCAAATCTACCGTCAACGGCACATACACGTGATTGGGTAAGGTTCCTGGCACAGTGCTGCTAATGCCATTAACAATATGCAAGCTTAACTTGTTTTTGCACTGAGGGATAAAGTGGAGCCAAACAAATGCACTTAGCCTCGACGACGTAAAAAAAATTAGTCGTCGGGCCTTTACAGCTAATTTGCCGCAAGTAAAATAGAGACTTATTGGGATGCCACAAAAAAGACCATAGAAATGAGGTCAGATTTAAATTTATTTGTGCTTGCATGGCGCGTTTACAAATGCGAGCAGCGACTGATAGGAAACTGGGATAATTGGCAAGAAGGGACAGAAAAATTCGAAAACACACAAAACAACAAGGTCACAGGAAACGATTTCGCTTGATGATAATCGAACAAAAGCCTTCAAGAGCTGTCTCTATGAATACATTTCAAAACACGTATCCCAGCAAACATCGGTGAAACTCATCTGATCTGCATTTAACTTGTGTACGAGATCCCTAATGAAGCTTTCCAAAATGTTGACAAATTTTAGTTGAGATATCCACCATTTACAGTTGGACGTAAGAACGTTTATCATCGTCATTACCACATCATCATCATCATCATCATCACCATTATCATCACCATCATTATCATCATCATCACCATTACCATCACCATTATCATCACCATCATTATCATCACCACCCCCACCATCATCATCATCACCATTATCATCACCATCATAATCATCACCATCATCATCATTACCATCATCATCATCACCATCATAATCATCACCACCATCATCATCATCATCATCATCATTACCATCATCATCATCATCACCATCGCCATCATAATTGCCATCATCATCATAATCATCACCAGTACCATCATCATCATCATCATCATCATCATCATCATCATCATCATCATCATCATCATCATCATCATCATCATCATCATCATCATCGTCATCATCATCATCATCATCATCATCATTCCACTTCAGTTCTTGAGAACGTAGCGGGAATGCATGTATGAATGAATGAATGAGAAAATCAAGGAACGAGCGACACAAGAATATATACCACTCCAATCTGAATGAAAATTTGTCCATCTCCTGTTTTTCCTTCTTTTAAATAATCGAATTCTTTGGACAACTGATGAAACATGTTATTATTAAGGTCGTTGATCTCTTTCTTCTTAGTGTCGCTTAAGTTCGACATGTCCTTTACTTGCCAGTATTTTGGAATGCATCTGTCAAAAATTAAAAAGAAATTCATTAACACGGATGGATCTTCAGAAAGCAACGTTTTCTCTTTACTAAGCCTCGCGCTCATAAGACGACTTATTCATCCGGCAGCATCGATTAAATTGATCTCTTTCCAGCACATGCATAAAAAAATCCGTGGGATTCTCTCCGATTCCAAAGCCTCTTCCAGCCTTGTTTCACTGTGAAGACAGACTCATAATTTCTTTCGGCGGTGCTTACTATGAACGACGAACAATCTAAGTACATCAAACACCAGCCTGGGGAAGATGACATTTAAGGATCTTCACGTCAACACTGCATTAACGTTGAAATAAGACGACTGAAACCTGCTCTGGGTGGCTGAAATTTAAGACGAGCGACCCAAATCAACTTTCCAAAGAGAGACTTATGCCAAATGGGTTCAATTCACTTACTGGAATGCTCCGACGGTCGGCGCTTCGGACGAATCGATTATGTGAAGCTCGGTGAGCGCTTGAAAAGCATCATCAAAGAAACTTCGGGCAATCAAGGTGGAATCCAGCTTTGCCTTGAGATAAAGAATGATTATATAAATGAAAGAAGTACTAAATGAACGAAAGAATGATCGTATAAACGAGGGAATAAACATGATATATTATATTGGGAACAAATATCAACACAGCCTTCCTAAGAACGTCAACAGTTAAAAATTAATACCTTAAATGCAGCTCACGAAAACACTATAACGAAGTGAGACAAAATTATGAAACCCTTTGGCACAAAAGGAGAGTTCTTGTGGAGTACAAGCATCATGTTGTGTGGATAAGCGTACACTACAGTGCTATGAAAATTTTCCGGGAGCATTGGACTATTAGCCTATCTATTTAGCTATCATTCATATACATACACAAACTCATTCTTTACTTAATTCACTCGACAATCAATTTTCTACGTAATCTATTGTTCATCCAACCATGGTTGCATCAATCAATCAATTCCTAATCACAATTCATTGATTTATCACTTCATTGGTCTATTCACCAACTTCATAATCTATTCACGTATTGATTTATTTATTCATCTACTTCGTTCTATATTCATTCATTCATTGACAAATGTTTCCTTCATCTCATAGAACAATGTCTTAAAAATCAGCTGGTTCATGTACATTTCGCATCACTACACAACTGTGCATCTTTTCATCTTCGCCCAATAATTTTACCAAAACCCAACCATACGTCGGAGATTTTTCTGTGGCCACATCCAATCTGTAGCTTTATTGGCTTATCAATTGGATGTTTGAACAACGCGAGCCAGTCCGCAATGCGAAGAGATGAAGGTGCAAACAAAAGGCAGTCTCATTCCTTCACGTGATTATGGGAATACACCCTACGGCGTAAGCCAAAGCGTCTCACTCTCAGAGTCTCTCTTTCTCTCTCTCAGAGTCTCTCTTTCTCTCTCTCTCAGGGTCTCTCTCTCTCTCAGGGTCTCTCTCTCTCTCAGAGTCTCTCTCTCTCTCTCTCTCTCTCTCTCTCTCTCTCTCTCTCTCTCTCTCTCTCTCTCTCTCTCTCTCTCTCTCTCTCTCTCTCTCTCTCTCTCTCTCTCTCTCTCTCTCTCTCTCTCTCTCTCTCTCTCTCTCTCTCTCTCTCTCTCTCTCTCTCTCTCTCTCAGAGTCTTCATAATGCAACTTAATGCACTGGGCAGGATCGGATGAACGTAAGCCCAGCTGTTCCAAATCGAATATAATGTTTATTTCCTACTCCGAGATTTGATCTGATACTCACAATGGCATTCGTAAAGATGTGTGCTTACTAACCTACTTACTTTTTATTTCGAATCTAATTACTTCTTTACTGATTAAAAAGATAGAATTACAATTACCCACTTACATACTAATTCCCTCAATTTGATCGCTATTTAACTTTACTAAGCTAATTAACTACTATGATGCCTTCTCATTTCTACTTTCTCATTTTCTTACCTTCGTAATTACTTGCTTACTTGTTCAACGGATAGATTATTAACTAAAAGTCTTCCTAAATTATGCACTTAATCTCCTGCTTGCCTACAAAATATTTGGATACATAACTTTTACTTCACTATCTACTTATTTTCTTACTTATTTTCTTAATTACTTTCTCACTTACTTTTTTATTGATCAATTCATCATTAACTTTCTTATAGGATGCGGCAGACTCGATTCCGAGCTTAGAAGAGAAATGAGACAGGTTTCCGAGTTTTCTCTAGGGAAAAGGATTCTATGAGACGGTCTGCAGTTGCCTCGTTCACCAATGCTAATGGTGTCTTCATTGTGACCCGCGCACGATTCGAACACACCGCCCCAGTGTTGTGCGTCGAACGCTAAAACAGTAACACCAAGGTACCGGCATGATACTATAACCACGGAGGGAAACCATATCGCGAATAATCCTTCCCTTGCGTCATGTTGGGTGGCAAACTGATTACTGTTCACATTTGCGTCTGATCATCTCATTACATGACAATCATCGCATTCATAAATACAAACATATGAGCGCTGCTTATCCACAGGAAATTTGAGGCTAGGATCAAACATCAATGAGGGCTATATTGCTGTTCAACTAAATACTCATAATAGCAGATGCCCCTTTATCAGTTGTAATAGCATTACAAGTAATATGTAACCTGCGATGAATGGTGTAGCTCAACGCATTAAAATATCTCACAATTTCTCGCTCCAGATCATCTATGAACATATCCACATCTCCATTGTTTGTTCCTATTGCTGGAAGAGAATAATTACAAATTTGATTAGTAAAAAGAGGAGAAAAAACGACGCAAATGGTATGAGAAAAAGAAACCCAATTAAGGCAGAATAGATTAGCAATGTATCTCGCAAAGTTTCTTACACTAAAAGCACAATAAAATTCAATCCACTTAACTATTCCTTGACTCCTTCCTTTTACGCTTTCATCATAACATGCACTAGATCTCATATTCTTTCCTTCTTTCTTTCTTTCTTACCTTTCTGGACTTCCTTGTCTTTTCATTTTTTTTCAATTTTTCCTTTCTTCTCTCTGCTTTCTTTCTTCCTTTCTTTTTTTCTTCCTTTCGTTACCTCTTTCATTACTTCTTGTGTGTTTCTTTCACTTGCTATCACTTCTTTTTTCATTCAATCATTCACTCATTCATGCGTTTCTTCTTTCCTCCTTCCTTTCTGGTACAAACAACACAATATTACGTGGAAACACAAAGGCATACCACGAGGTAGATAACATCTATAAGACTTTCATCTATCGGAAGAGCTCTCATGCAAAGATGCGCTGTTTCATATACAAGGAGAGCCGAATTCTACTTTAGACGAAATATATTCAGGCAGTCAAAGACCACAATAGGGAAATCGAGGAACTTAGTCTACATAGACCCACAAAGCACTCCATTGTTCAATAAAATCAGGAAATTTTATGAGTTTGAGCGGATGGAAAGTGTTTCACTTAAGTTTGCTAGAAAGCACATGAAAATTAAGAAGCTTTTTGTTCGACACGGCTCATTGAAAGACAAGAACGGAAATTAGAAAATAAAGATAGACGTAAGTCTTGTAAAAATTAATTTCTTGAGGATAGCAAACGACTTAGCAAGTAATTCAATGTAATATCTATTTGAAACGAAAAGCATGTAGGAAGATTTTTGCAAACTTATTTCAAATATTTTTCAGTTTCCGGATGAGAACTTCATCCCATTAAGAAGATGATGTGGTTATGTAGCTTTGAAAAGCGATTCTTTCATCATAAATACACAAAATAACTTCTAAAAACAGGGCTGTCCAACGCGTGGCCAACCATGTTGGCTGATGTGGCCCACGGTAAAGGGAACATATGATAGAGAACTGTATTTTGGTATGTGAAAAGGGGAAATCAACATTTATGACCGAAATCTCAAAGTGGCCCTCTTCTAAAAAGGCTTGACAACCCTATTCTAGAAACTCAAATTTCGAGAAAATTTTTTGTTCAATTTTGGAATTAAATTTGGGGAGCTATCGCTGCAAGAATTGATGCAAAGTTTAGTTGAAATGCCAGGGATCATTCGTGTTCACTTAAAAAGAATATCGAAAACTAATCTAATTTCCTGTTAAATTTGAGTTTGGTTCGCGTTTTAAGAAGGTGACTTCTCTTAATTTGACTTGGCTCGAAAAGAGATCGAAAAAGAAACAGAAATCTTTGAATAAACAATTCTGAAGCAATTAAAATGCCATCCAATGGAAATGTTATGAAATAAAACTAGAGAACAAAAACTCGTGAAATGGCAATGGACAAACCGATCACAGACGGAATGGCGAAAATTTGCTCCAATTCGAGAGGTCACTTTTTACACGAGCAACACAAAATATTAGCTCGATCAAAGACTTGTTCATTTTGCACTAAACCGATCCACTTACCCCGGGCCGATTTCAAGGGACTGAATAACAAACAACAGCCCTCACGGGATACGGTCACTGCTTCTATCTCGACTTTCTCACAGCTTTTCTGTAACATTGTTGCAAGCTGAAATGGCAAGTAGAAACAGTTCGTGTGAGCAGTTTCATCATGAAATAAATTCAGTTTTGAAATTGAACACTAAAAAATAAACCTTCGCCTGAATGATGAAGATTTTGGGGGATAGAGGTTTAAAGAAAACGATCAGTAAGGTCACGATTCGACTGCTAGGATGACTCAGCTGCGACGGCGTTTGATTACAGGCAATCACCGACAGTTGAGGCGAACTTTGAGCCCAACTTGCCCTTAGAATGAGGAGAGCCACTAGCGCTCTGTTTTTTGAGACGTGCATGAGCCACAAGGTGTGGTCACTTCGAAACGAACACTCAGGGAACTGCTCGATAATCTCGATAGGCACAGCTTCTCGTTGTCCTGAAAACCATCTAATCTGTCGCTATTCACAGGAATCACGAGGTGTGGTCACATCATGAGGACGGACAAGGACAAAGCTCGATAGGCACAGCTTCTCGTTGTCCTGAAAACCATCTAATCTATCGCTATTCACAGGAATCACGAGGTGTGGTCACATCATGAGGACGGACAAGGACAAAGCTCGATAGGCACAGCTTCTCGTTGTCCTGAAAACCATCTAATCTGTCGCTATTCACAGGAATCACGAGGTGTGGTCACATCATGAGGACGGACAAGGACAAAGCTCGATAGGCACAGCTTCTCGTTGTCCTGAAAACCATCTAATCTGTCGCTATTCACAGGAATCACGAGGTGTGGTCACATCATGAGGACGGACAAGGACAAAGCTCGATAGGCACAGCTTCTCGTTGTCCTGAAAACCATCTAATCTATCGCTATTCACAGGAATCACGAGGTGTGGTCACATCATGAGGACGGACAAGGAAAAAGCTCGATAGGCGTAGATTCTCAGTGTCTTTTAAAAACTTACCTTCATAGGGTTCGTCGAAGGCATTAAAGGAAACCCTCGTCCCCTGAAATTCGTATTTTCATTCGCTTGCAAGGAAGCATGCGATTTCGTCTTTATCAGTAACCAGTGAGGCGAAGACTCCCAGTCGTGCGAATGTAATCAGTAAGAATCCCTCTTAAATTTAAAAAATGCAAGGGGGTCACTTACATGTTCATTGAGAGCATCACAAAGCTTTGGCGATACATCGATCGACGGTTTGGGTCCTAACACCTGCGCAGCTGGATGCGAGGGGCTGTCGTCTCCTTCTGAAATTACGAAATAAGAAGGTTTCGTATCCAAAAGGCAAAACACGGAATGAAAGAAAGATATTAAGAGAAATAGATTATTTCGCACGAAAGCATAAAGCATGTTAGGGGGCAGGTAAAATTTGCTTTTCTCAGCGCAAAAATGTCACGAACAGACACATCTTGATATGACATTGGTTCTTACAAAATGAACATTCCTTGTACATCGATTTAGCCAAAAACCGCAGCCACGGTCAAGTGGTAGAGTGCTGGCTTTGCGCGTGGAAGGTCGGAGTCGAGTAATACCATAGAAGGGATCAATGGTACATGTAATTTCCCTGCTTAGCATTCGGGAAAGTGGGAAAGAGCATGCGAGTGACACACACAGTGCTACCAGATGGCCAGCCCCCAACTGTAGCATTCACTGTCATTGTACAGCTGAGTGGCCCAAAGGCTAAAGGAAATGAGATGGCGAGGGATGGATTCTAAGCTACAAAAAAAACTCAAAAATAACATATAAATTGTTAATGGTGGGAGTGCGACCAATTGGTCTAACTAATGATGAAACCAACTGCAAGGCATCCAAACCAGCAAATAGCGAAATTGCTTTCGGAAAAAATCCCTTTGAAGCATCTATTCCTAGCAAAATAAAAACAGCTTCTTTTTTCCGTAGAATGAAGACTGAAACTGGCAATTTTCTCCAATCGCTCAAAGATCGCGTGTAGAAGCTTGACCAGACGGCTGAGAAGATACTTGCTTCGTAAACTCAATAGAACGTAGTAAAATCATCCTGTTTACTGCCAAAGGTCAACTGGTGCTAGGATAGCTCAGTGGCAAGATTCTTGCACATTGATCCGATGGTCAGTGGTTCGAATCCCCTCTCAGCTAAACTTTCACTTAGAAAGAGGAGAGTCGCCAGCTCTCAGCTAAACTTTCACTTAGAGTGAGGAGAGTCGCCAGCTCTCTGCAATTCCAGGCATAGGAATTATGAGGTGGGGTCACATCGAGATGAAAGGCTTGGACACTGCTCGATAAGCAAATAGCCTCTCAGCGCCCTAATGTCTACCTTTGACATCTAGGTAGAATAATACAAAAAATTGCTTAATGATGCTTCTCAGGCACAAACCTTGAGCAATTTCGATTCATTGCTATCTAGATAATTCAAAATGCTCGAATTTTTTAGAGACTTTACTATCGCTCAATCAGAAAATCAGCCTAATTCTTCAATCTACACTAATTCAGCCTTAGAATCGCATTAACTTAAAACCCATCAATTGAACCAAAATTAATTTACTAAACAGAATAGAAAGTAACACGTTTTATAAGAGCATGATCTATGATTATGTTCCCATGGTGATATTTGGATCAAATCATATAAAGACCCCAATCTCGTATCAAACGAGTATCTTAATTCGAAAATACAATTAAAGTAATGGACATACGACGAAATGGATGAATAACCTTTAGTCGCAGCAATGGTGTAAGTTAATATCCTTGAAATTACGGCTTTTAAAATGATTTTGTTATGACGTAACGGGATATAGAGCTAGAGGTACGGCGAGGCGAGGAAAGGGAACTGGGTCTAGTGTTTCGAAATAATGCGGGTGAGGATGGGACCTCGCTAACAAAGTGATCCCCTTACATTCGTATCGAGTCTGAGACTCGATGCTACTTTCTTCATATTGAGTGCAAATCTTAAAGGCAGAGTCCCATAGGCCAAAAGGTAGCTGATTTTGATGTGAGATTTCAAAAAAGAAAGAGGCCAATTATAAGACGCTAGCTTCGCCTTGAGAATACCTGCAGGCGTGACGTCGCGCTTTGAACCTTAAACAAATTATTCATTATTATCATAATAATTATCGATGCAGTTTCAATCAGAACAAGGGAAGTAGTCGCTTTAGACTGTTGTTTTTCGGGGTACACAATAAGATAGGGACGGGTCTAGTTTGAGAAGGGCCAAACACGGAAGACCGTAGAGAAACAACTCCAGAGGAAGGCATTGCCACAAGCCAAGAGGTCTGCTACTGTCATTATCTGCGAAACCACTGAGGCATGAACTATCACTCCCACAGCAGATTTCATAGCCACAGGAGACTCTGTTCTTGATCGGACGACGAGGGCAGGACTCCGAAACCCCTAGCATTGACGCATGCTTACTACTAAAAGCAAAGGAGCCTCCAAAGGAAGGACACGAAATGGAGAGCACGACACTGCGATTGACTTGGAAAGACTCAATGACTCGATTATGGCTGATTGCGACGGATTGAAATCACGATAGGAAAAATGATTCATGCACAACGAAAGCTGACTGTCAACGCTTGCTCAAACACAGTGAAAGTGATTAATGCTACGGCTGTGGTGCTCAAAAGATCACTGTGATATTAGAAATTACGAATGCTGGCATGCGCACATCTATTGATCACTTTATTGATCATGATAGGAATGATGACGTTGTGATAGTGATCAATACTGTGGCTTTGATGATCAAGTGATCATCGCGATAATGGTAGTGATTATACATGCTACCTTGTGCATAGCTACTGATCATTTTAATGGTTGGAATACATGACAGGAACAGTACCGTTGATAAATTCATATTACCTTCATCCTCTAAAGAATTTCCTGAACTGTACGAAATCGTGGGTGAGGCTTTGTATTTGAAAACAACGGATGGAGAGGTCACATTGGACTGCTCCTAGAGTTGAAACACGAGAGCTCATCTCATCAAAAATGAAAGCAAAGAGAACTAACAAAACACAACAAGGAAATTGCGAGGTGGCCAATCAAAACTAAAACGAAACGAAAAAATCTTACTATTCTTTTGATGCCAGAAACCATGTCTACTCGATGAGAAAGTTGCTGGGCCTAACGAAAACAAGGAAGACAATCTTAAGCAATGCAAACAGAGTTCCGCAAAGAATTCTTTCGGCGAGTCTGACTGGACAGCATTTCAGGATGTTTCAATATACATTCAGACAGAGTCAGAAATGTTATTAAATCAATGATGCTGTGGATTGAGCCAACTGTTATTGCTTAGTGGTTGATTCATTTCTTCATTTCTTCATTTCTTCATTTCTTCATTTCTTCATTCATTTACTTCATTCAGCCCTAGGAAAACTTCACGGAATTCGAAGTCTCAAACGAAGAGCACTGCCTGACAGAACCTGAAATATTCAAAAACTTTTCAAACGACGAAAGAGGGCCTACCAATTCGACTGCATTTATGATAATACTTCTAAGTTCGTCCAAGCCTAAAGAGAAATAATTCCCATATTGAGAAAAGCTCCGAAACAAGACAGTGAAATAGATTGAAATGTGGGATCGGAAAAATCAATAAAAATTGAATGATGTTCGTAATTTAGAATGTCAAAGAAATAGGGAATGAAGGATTAGAGAAGATGAGGATATGACATCTGAGAAAGGATAATGTCATCTCCATTTACCAAACATTGTCTTGATATGGTTTTCGCTGTCAATTTGGAATTGATTGGTACACAGACTTCATTAATGTAGAAATTTAAGGTGTTTAGGAGATTATCAAAGTGAACAGTTGAAGGCGAACAGCGAGATGCACCAAAGAAGTCTCTATGAGTCTTATTGCACATGAAAAAAGCTTAAGAAAAATCAGTCATCAGTCAATGAACTAATGCAATTAACAATAGATCACTGTATCAAGCAATCAATTCACGAATCGATCAACTAATCCATGGATCAATCCACCGGTCGATTCATTTAATCAATCAATCAATCAATCAGTCAATCAATGGATCAATCAATCTGTCAGTAAATTGACTAATCAACCAATCGATCTATCAGTTGTTTGATCAATTTGATCAATTTATGAATGCATCGTCATTTCCATTCACACCCACAGGCAGCTGATGTACCCATTTGTATTCGTTACCCCTACACAGCTCTCTATTCTTTGCTATCTTGCACAAAATGCAAAGTTGCAACCCCCGCAAGCACTCATGGTCACCAGCCTAAATATCCAAAGTCCTCCCTCTGCTTGCTTCTGTGGCCTTCTAGCCCTCCTGATAACTAATAAGCTGATCGGTGAAAAGGAAAATGACCGCACCAGTAGACTTGATGAGCATCCAAAATGGCAGACAAGCCAATCGATCAATAACATCCATCGGAACGAGGCCACTGCCTTCAGCCAAAGAAGGGTTTTTTGTTCTGTACGATGTGCAGTAGGGAAGGTTCGCTGAACCAAACCAGTTTGGAAGGTTCAATGTCATGCTGTCCGCACTTATTGCAGGCTGAAAATAAATGAATAGATTATTAAGAATAAAGAATACATCTTGACGAACAGCTAGTAAGTAATGAAGAATGGCAATAAAAATAATAGAGAATTGATATAGATGAATAATGAAGAATCAAAAAAAAGAAGAAGAATGTGGAGTAAATCATCAAGAATACAAAATTAATAAATAATGAAGAATAAAGAATAAATGACAAAGGAAGAATAAGGAAAGGAAAATCATAAAGAAATGTGCATAGCTTCGTTGCAGAAAATAGCAATTCCAGTAGCTGGCGAAATTTTCAGGATAAGCACCATACCGATATCGATATTTCTAACTGAGGCGAAAGAATTTTTTTCATAGCATAGAATTACGAGGTCAACTGAATGCGGAAGGAATTACGACAACTGTCTTACCGATACTGAAGGAGGAACCCTTTTCAGAGCCAAAGTTGCCAGAGAGTCACTAGAAAAAGAATCCTTTACTTAATCAATAATAAAATCAACCAGGTGTAATGATGACTCAGTGGTAAGGTAGTTGGTGACATACCCAAGGAGGAGTGGTTCGTAGTCTACTTCGAGCTTAACTTTCCCTTAGAGTAATCAGAGTCAGTAGTTCTTCATTATTCAAGGCACTTATGGATGAAGAATTACGGTTACATGTAGATAAATGATAATAATTATAATACTGAATTTATACAGGACACTAGATTCAGCTTAACAAAGCTGCTATCAGTCTGGCACCTGCTAAGGACCAGGACATTGCTCAATAAGCATAGCTTCTCAGTGTCTAAAGATCTACCTTATGATTCACGAATCACAGAAATCTCGAAATGACATCACACAATGAGAAAGGACCAGGACTGATGATAAGCATAGCTCCTCAGTGTCTAAAGATCTACCTTATGATTCACGAATCACAGAAATCTCGAAATGACATCACACAATGAGAAAGGACCAGGACTGATGATAAGCATAGCTCCTCAGTGTCTAAAGATCTACCTTATGATTCACGAATCACAGAAATCTCGAAATGACATCACACAATGAGAAAGGACCAGGACTGATGATAAGCATAGCTCCTCAGTATCTAAAGATCTACCTTATGATTCACGAATCACAGAAATCTCGAAATGACATCACACAATGAGAAAGGACCAGGACTGATGATAAGCATAGCTCCTCAGTGTCTAAAGATCTACCTTATGATTCACGAATCACAGAAATCTCGAAATGACATCACACAATGAGAAAGGACCAGGACTGATGATAAGCATAGCTCCTCAGTATCTAAAGATCTACCTTATGATTCACGAATCACAGAAATCTCGAAATGACATCACACAATGAGAAAGGACCAGGACTGATGATAAGCATAGCTCCTCAGTGTCTAAAGATCTACCTTATGATTCACGAATCACAGAAATCTCGAAATGACATCACACAATGAGAAAGGACCAGGACTGATGATAAGCATAGCTCCTCAGTGTCTAAAGATCTACCTTATGATTCACGAATCACAGAAATCTCGAAATGACATCACACAATGAGAAAGGACCAGGACTGATGATAAGCATAGCTCCTCAGTGTCTAAAGATCTACCTTATGATTCACGAATCACAGAAATCTCGAAATGACATCACACAATGAGAAAGGACCAGGACTGATGATAAGCATAGTTCCTCAGTGTCTAAAGATCTACCTTATGATTCACGAATCACAGAAATCTCGAAATGACATCACACAATGAGAAAGGACCAGGACTGATGATAAGCATAGCTCCTCAGTGTCTAAAGATCTACCTTATGATTCACGAATCACAGAAATCTCGAAATGACATCACACAATGAGAAAGGACCAGGACTGATGATAAGCATAGTTCCTCAGTGTCTAAAGATCTACCTTATGATTCACGAATCACAGAAATCTCGAAATGACATCACACAATGAGAAAGGACCAGGACTGATGATAAGCATAGTTCCTCAGTGTCTAAAGATCTACCTTATGATTCACGAATCACAGAAATCTCGAAATGACATCACACAATGAGAAAGGACCAGGACTGATGATAAGCATAGTTCCTCAGTGTCTAAAGATCTACCTTATGATTCACGAATCACAGAAATCTCGAAATGACATCACACAATGAGAAAGGACCAGGACTGATGATAAGCATAGCTTCTCAGTGTCTAAAGATCTACCTTATGATTCACGAATCACAGAAATCTCGAAATGACATCACACAATGAGAAAGGACCAGGACTGATGATAAGCATAGTTCCTCAGTGTCTAAAGATCTACCTTATGATTCACGAATCACAGAAATCTCGAAATGACATCACACAATGAGAAAGGACCAGGACGGATGATAAGCATAGTTCCTCAGTGTCTAAAGATCTACCTTATGATTCACGAATCACAGACATCTCGAAATGACATCACACAATGAGAAAGGACCAGGACTGATGATAAGCATAGCTCCTCAGTATCTAAAGATCTACCTTATGATTCACGAATCACAGAAATCTCGAAATGACATCACACAATGAGAAAGGACCAGGACTGATGATAAGCATAGCTTCTCAGTGTCTAAAGATCTACCTTATGATTCACGAATCACAGAAATCTCGAAATGACATCACACAATGAGAAAGGACCAGGACTGATGATAAGCATAGCTCCTCAGTGTCTAAAGATCTACCTTATGATTCACGAATCACAGAAATCTCGAAATGACATCACACAATGAGAAAGGACCAGGACTGATGATAAGCATAGCTCCTCAGTGTCTAAAGATCTACCTTATGATTCACGAATCACAGAAATCTCGAAATGACATCACACAATGAGAAAGGACCAGGACTGATGATAAGCATAGTTCCTCAGTGTCTAAAGATCTACCTTATGATTCACGAATCACAGAAATCTCGAAATGACATCACACAATGAGAAAGGACCAGGACTGATGATAAGCATAGCTCCTCAGTGTCTAAAGATCTACCTTATGATTCACGAATCACAGAAATCTCGAAATGACATCACACAATGAGAAAGGACCAGGACTGATGATAAGCATAGTTCCTCAGTGTCTAAAGATCTACCTTATGATTCACGAATCACAGAAATCTCGAAATGACATCACACAATGAGAAAGGACCAGGACTGATGATAAGCATAGCTCCTCAGTGTCTAAAGATCTACCTTATGATTCACGAATCACAGAAATCTCGAAATGACATCACACAATGAGAAAGGACCAGGACTGATGATAAGCATAGCTCCTCAGTATCTAAAGATCTACCTTATGATTCACGAATCACAGAAATCTCGAAATGACATCACACAATGAGAAAGGACCAGGACTGATGATAAGCATAGCTCCTCAGTATCTAAAGATCTACCTTATGATTCACGAATCACAGAAATCTCGAAATGACATCACACAATGAGAAAGGACCAGGACTGATGATAAGCATAGTTCCTCAGTGTCTAAAGATCTACCTTATGATTCACGAATCACAGAAATCTCGAAATGACATCACACAATGAGAAAGGACCAGGACTGATGATAAGCATAGCTCCTCAGTGTCTAAAGATCTACCTTATGATTCACGAATCACAGAAATCTCGAAATGACATCACACAATGAGAAAGGACCAGGACTGATGATAAGCATAGCTCCTCAGTATCTAAAGATCTACCTTATGATTCACGAATCACAGAAATCTCGAAATGACATCACACAATGAGAAAGGACCAGGACTGATGATAAGCATAGCTCCTCAGTATCTAAAGATCTACCTTATGATTCACGAATCACAGAAATCTCGAAATGACATCACACAATGAGAAAGGACCAGGACTGATGATAAGCATAGTTCCTCAGTGTCTAAAGATCTACCTTATGATTCACGAATCACAGAAATCTCGAAATGACATCACACAATGAGAAAGGACCAGGACTGATGATAAGCATAGCTCCTCAGTATCTAAAGATCTACCTTATGATTCACGAATCACAGAAATCTCGAAATGACATCACACAATGAGAAAGGACCAGGACTGATGATAAGCATAGCTCCTCAGTGTCTAAAGATCTACCTTATGATTCACGAATCACAGAAATCTCGAAATGACATCACACAATGAGAAAGGACCAGGACTGATGATAAGCATAGCTCCTCAGTATCTAAAGATCTACCTTATGATTCACGAATCACAGAAATCTCGAAATGACATCACACAATGAGAAAGGACCAGGACTGATGATAAGCATAGCTCCTCAGTATCTAAAGATCTACCTTATGATTCACGAATCACAGAAATCTCGAAATGACATCACACAATGAGAAAGGACCAGGACTGATGATAAGCATAGCTCCTCAGTATCTAAAGATCTACCTTATGATTCACGAATCACAGAAATCTCGAAATGACATCACACAATGAGAAAGGACCAGGACTGATGATAAGCATAGCTCCTCAGTGTCTAAAGATCTACCTTATGATTCACGAATCACAGAAATCTCGAAATGACATCACACAATGAGAAAGGACCAGGACTGATGATAAGCATAGCTCCTCAGTATCTAAAGATCTACCTTATGATTCACGAATCACAGAAATCTCGAAATGACATCACACAATGAGAAAGGACCAGGACTGATGATAAGCATAGTTCCTCAGTGTCTAAAGATCTACCTTATGATTCACGAATCACAGAAATCTCGAAATGACATCACACAATGAGAAAGGACCAGGACTGATGATAAGCATAGCTCCTCAGTATCTAAAGATCTACCTTATGATTCACGAATCACAGAAATCTCGAAATGACATCACACAATGAGAAAGGACCAGGACTGATGATAAGCATAGCTCCTCAGTGTCTAAAGATCTACCTTATGATTCACGAATCACAGAAATCTCGAAATGACATCACACAATGAGAAAGGACCAGGACTGATGATAAGCATAGCTCCTCAGTGTCTAAAGATCTACCTTATGATTCACGAATCACAGAAATCTCGAAATGACATCACACAATGAGAAAGGACCAGGACTGATGATAAGCATAGCTTCTCAGTATCTAAAGATCTACCTTATGATTCACGAATCACAGAAATCTCGAAATGACATCACACAATGAGAAAGGACCAGGACTGATGATAAGCATAGCTCCTCGGTGTCCTAAAATCTACCTAGCGATTAATGAAGCATAGCAACCGTGCAACATGACAACGCATTCAGTGTTGATACATATTTGGGAAGCTGGGTATGTATTTCATACATTTCGTTCGGTCGTCATCTTTCTTAAGATTCGTATTCCTAAAAAGTGGCCTATGAAAGTTCTCCTATTACTTTCAAAACACGTGCTCCTACGCGCAGTTTCACCTACCCTTAATTCAACTAACTCAATCTCACATGTGTACGCGTAAGCTTGGATTTTGAGTGTTGGAGAACCTCAGTAGGTGATGTTCCAGAGGCGAAACGAGGCAAAACCGAAATATCAAGCAGTTAATATAGGATGGAAGGAGAGAGCCTTCACTCACCCTTCCAAGTGTAGCCAGACACCAGATTGAGTGCAAATTTCTCGTAATCTGCCCAAATTATCCGTGTGACCAGTTGAAGGGGTTCCTTCAAAGAAACCAAATTGACCGTTAATATCACAACAAAATCTGCGTGCATTTGAAATCAAAGATCACCAAAAAAAGATAACCAATCAAAGATCACCAATCAAACATCGCTAATCAAAGATCACTAATCAAAGATCACTAATCAAAGATCACTATTCAAAGATCCCATATGAAATAACGTGTATCAAAGAAATTTACGACTATGCTAACTGGCAATGTTTAACTAAGACTGTTTTTTACATTTTGCATTGCGTTAACCTTTTTGTTATTTCTCTTCACTAATTATTGTTTATATATTTGGCTATGGCATCGTATGATTGAGAAAATCTTCCCTTTATACACGTCATTACTGGGTTCTCATCTCAACGACACAACGTTTTTCCATGGAAATCAATTAACCTGGAACTTGATCATCCAAAGTTTTCTGTGCCAAATTTAATCAATGATATTTATCGACGATTAAAACTGATTGATGATCACAAACCTGGCCTCAAAATCAAAGTGAAGGCTTGCAACTGATGTTAATAATCAGTGATAGATGAAAAATAATACAAACAGCAATCGATTGCAGACGAATGGCATGTGTGACACATTGTGCATAAAACTGATCCACAAATTCGTGCTAAATCGCGACTCAACATACCTGCATATGCAATGACAATTAATGGGGTTTTCCCGCAAGAAACGTCATCTGTCAACGATCTCTCGAAAGCACCAATATCCTGAAAATGAAATTAGAATTAAGAAGAATTTCAACAAATGACAATGAAAATACAATAGAAATAAACTTAATTGAAAATGAAGCTTAAAACGGCAGGAAAAAGATTCTGGAGCTACATCGGTCTTGCCCTTCGAAGACCAGAAGGAGAAGAAGTCTCAAGCTGCTTGAGGAAATGAAGAGAAAAGAGGAAGGCCGAGAAAGAACCTTGCAGAAAGAACGCTAAACGAGCTTCGCCTGAGAGACCTGACATTTGAAGAGGCATGGCTAAAGGCGGCGGGTCGGGAAGAACGCGAAAGAAGGCAGCATTGGACGAGGTCCCAGATCCTGCAAATGTTCACTGTGAACGAATATTTTTCTAATGAATGAAGCTTAAAGCAAACATAACTTGTGAGTCATAGGAATACAGAAAAAATGATTCTGGAGTAACATTCATGCGTTATAAGCGGTAATGATCGGTGGGTGGAGCTCAAACCGGATTCAGAAACAATAAAAATGCAACAGGAGCTTCAAGCAATTCAAAATCTTTACGATTTCTCACAAACATCATGTGATTCTATACCACGAAAATTAACTTGCTACCCACCATTGTGTATGATGAGCCGAACATTGTATTGCAGGGAACTACAACGAAATAATGAAAACTATTGCACTAAAAAGGAGAGGTTTAAGCTAAAATCATGTCGACACAAATTTTTATTTTGCTTCTGAGAGCCTTCCTACTGTCATCTTCTAATCAATTTTACCAAATTAGAAATTCAAATTCTTGCAATGAAAATACCTACGTTAAGTTTAGTAAAAAACATTTTGGATGCTGTATTGCTGTGGCTGAAGTTTGCAAACTCATAACACAGTAGTTCAATTCCTATAGGGTACGCGAAATGGACACTGCTACTGGGAATTCCTGCCATCTCTTGGTTGCTCGTTGTTTTATCATTCGCCCGCTCATTACCTTAATTCTATTTTTAGACACAATTTTTAACTATAAATAAAAAAACTTAGAAATTAGATTAAGATGATGATAAACAGCAGACCTTTACAGATGCTGGATTGAGGAAGTCCGAGCTGAAAAAAATTCAAAAATTGCAAATCTGTACCTAAAAATGTTTAACTTGGTTGAGAATGCTTCGCAAATGAATGAAATGAAATTTGAAAATATCATGCACGGATGGATTAAAGGCAGCTGGGCTAGAGAACGCCTGGGGATATTTTTGAAAAGTCCAGTGGAGATGGTGACGATGATGACGGAAAATGTCTAGGCCATCTCTACCTTTGCTAAGCGTGACTTAGGAAAACACGAAACCTACAAAACTGGTCTGACTCAACCTCTACATGTCAGTCTTCGTTTTGCCATCGACGGGGGTGCATGAAAGCAGTGTTGAAGGGGCGGCAGAGCGATCAGTAACACGCGGTTGTGATTATTTCTGCGTGAATTCTTCTAATACCATTTGTCAATTCGTCGTGCCAGGCACGTCTCAGCCTTGTACATATGCGTGAATCCGTTGCCGTTTCGTGCAAGTCCGAGGCTACTGTTCAAGATGCGTTGCCACGTTCCCGAACCATTTTCAGAGTCTTTCTCATTTAGCAGTTGGCTGTGGGCAATTACATTTAGGCTTTTTGTTCGATGTACTTTATCTCTTTGTATTGAAAATTTGACAAGCAACTACTAACTGTAAAAGAATCTTTCGCTACATTTTCAATTGATTATTAATGAAATGCAAACGAAAAATACCTGAGTTCTGAGATTCTTGCCAAAATTAGCAGGAGCCGCTGCACTTATGTAAATAACAGGTGGCCTAAAAATGACAAAATATACAAAGAGTGATTAGATGAAAAATTGACATCTAGAACATTTAAAAAGAACATCTAGACACAAGTTAGGAATGCTATGAAATGATTTCGATGAGGATAAAATAATTGTTCTACAATTAACAGAGAATTTCCAAAAGAAATGATGACTAAAGGAGTGGAATCAAGGTCCTTCATGATTATCATCAAGATGCTGAAAATATCACTTTTTTAGTTAAACAACAGATCCTGGGCAAACAGCTTTTATTAGTTCAAGTGACAATCCACATTATAATTGTCATCAGGGAAATCATTGCAAAAATTTGAATGTCAGGATAAAACTGAGTGCATTTAAAAGTTTATTAACAAAGCAATATACCTTGTATATAAGGCAGTGAAACCATCTGTGGCATACTTTGAGAATTTCAGGTATAGTGCCAGTTTGCATACTGTGATAATAAATGTTTCAGACTTAGCTTCATTTTATGGCCCATGCGAAATAAGGGTTCAGCTAAGGGGCTCCTGTCATCTTACCTGCTTCAACAACTAAAGCATGAAATCACAGAATGAATCTAGATATTTGCTGGATGCTTTAAAGATGCATGTAAAACATAGCGATGATTGTTGGCTATGGTGGTTCTACCCTTGAATACCCTTTTCTGCACTTCATTGGCGGTTACAACTGTACTGGGTAATTGTATATGGCAGTGGTAAAGGATTACAGTTGGAAGTCCAGCAGGTATGCTGCAGCATTCTGCAGATGGTTTATCATTTTCTCAAACATGTTTCAATTAGACCATGATAAAATTTTCATTTTATATGGTATCAGGTTATATAATGTGGTTGAAGTTGCAAGACGGAGTAACATGAGAAGATTGGGACACATTCTAAGGTGAAATGAAAATGACAACCTAGGAAAACTATAGAGTATATGGTGAGATTATAGAGAAGATATAGGCAGGCCAAAATATGACATCGCTATAACAAAAGCTTCAAGGAAAAATAGGTGACGCATGGATGATGATGATGCTGATAATAATGATGACTGATGATGATGATGATATTTGACGATTGATTGTGAAGATGATTGATAATGATGGTGCAAGCTAGAATATTGAATCATATAAAGCAGTGATACCTCTAAGCAGACCATGTGATTGTACATCGTGAAAACTCATAAAACCATTCTCAATTCTGCAGAGAAGACAAAATTGCAATTAAGAAGTTACATTGAGCAGTTGATGGTGTAAACCAATCAATGCCAGTGCAATAAACTGCCACAAAGCTAAATACCATGTTTCTAGGGTCAGTTTAGGTTATGAGGTAGCTTTGTGGTAAGATGCCTGCTCATCAATCTTATGGTCTGCGATGAATTAACTACTATGTTAGCTACCTCTTCTTGTAGAAACTCCTGTACAGCATGCTTGACTCAAAGGGACCTAAGTTCTCATCACCCATAAGTCTCAACAAATAGTATATGCATAGATCAAGTATAACCACTTTCAAAATGCATAAATCATTCAATTCTGACCACAGCAGAAACTGGAGGCAGGCCTTGAATCTATTTTCTAAGGATTTTTATGAAGCTGTTTCCTGTTGCCTTGCTTATCAATAGCATTTTGGCTGTGAACCCTGCAGAGTTTAATTCAGCAATGCCTGTTAGGAATTTGCTTCTTTATCCACTTCATCATGGCAACTTTGAATCTCAGAATACAAACACATTAAACACAATTTATATGAGAAAATCACAGGATATGGAAGGAATGGTATCTAAAATCATGGTATTGAATTCTAGATAGTTTTTGCATACCCAAACAAGCTTGAGATGAATTTTGAAGTCTCTTCCTTTGTGACCTCTAGCAAATTCTCAATTTCATCATTGCTAAATAGTCTTAAATATCCCTTAAGGTTCTGTGCAGCCAATGATGTTGCATTAAACACGTCCTCTAACAAATAGCTTGGCCTAGAACACAGAAGTCAGACAGGATTGCTAGAGTGACATTAGAAGTGAGCGTGATTAAGGAATCCATTTGCATTCTGCCAGAGCAACTGCAAAAGCAGGTCATGTATGTGCGGTGTTGTATCTATAGGCAACCAGTAGACTGGCTTTATAAACGGAACAGCATCTCCATAGAAACAGAAGATGAGTTTGATAAAATGTTTTTGTCAATTAAACGAAAATGAAGAGAAGGGCAGAGAAATGCAAGATAAGGTTCATAAATCAATGCAAAACAACCTTTGATTTGATGTATGGATCAAATCTCTGATCTGGTCATAAATCTCAGGCAGATTCCTACAGAAGAGTTGAAAAGTAATATTAATAATAGCATGAAATTTGAAGGTTTAATGAGAAGACGAAACCAGAGAAATCTATCATCCAGATTTAAAAACAATTCAACAGATTTGTTCAAACAGCTGTCTCTATTGTTCCATGAAATATTTTCCCAAAATTTTAAAGCTCCTAGTTACTTTGGGCTCACAACAGCATAGCTGGTGGACCAAGCCAAGGGAGGTTGCTGCATTCCTTAGCAAAAAAATGATCATCTTAAGGTGGATCCTGGGCTACTACTCCTAATGGTATTACTTCCTTCGGCTGTCTGAAAACTAAAGAAAACAGACAACAATAACAGAGACACATGCTAACAAAAAATAGTCATCTTAAAGTTTCCTGCTCTGATTCTCAATTTCAAAAAACGCAAATCATCCAAGTTGTGTGGCAAATGGTTCAGTGGCAAAAAGTTATGTGGCAAATGGTTCAGTGGCTCAGTTGATACATTGCTTGCCTAGGAAAAAGGTTCTGGGTCAAATGATGGTCCTATGAGTTAATCTTCACTATACAGCAAATTATAATGGAGCTGATGGTGGGTGTGGTACTCCACCTCAAGGGAAATAACTTTCTAGCACAGAATGGAAAAATAAATTGACTCTCTTGCCTCTAGACTGAATAAAGATTGTCACAATATGTAAAATTCAGATACAAAATAGCACTAAAAATACATACCAAATAGAATGAATAAAACGTAATAAACTTTTGGGATACTTTACCTGTGTTTTAAATCAGTAATGTGTAAAAATTTCTTGAGATGATCATTTTCTTCCTAAAATCAACCGGAATCATAACATAGGCATGTACAGTACATGTTTTAAGTACATAGAAAATTAAAGCCCCAATACTTAATCATGCACTTAAACACATAAATACGAAACAAAGCTTGGAAAAATAAAAACTGACGAATCATTGCATGTTCTTATCGCCCTAATACGAGCTGCCAACTTTACGTCATATAACTTAGGCCAGAAAGTTCCGATAAGAAATTTTAGCTAATACAACTAAAAAACAAAGCCTATGGTTGCGACAGAAAAAAATTTCGAGACGTTGCATCAAACAGATACATAATTACAAACTTTGCTTTTATCAGTAGCTGCATCGTTCTTATCTTCATGTAAATCCGTGGTTTCACTTGTATTATGTTCCTCCATCTTTCTTCAAGTGGCCACGAAGTCGCTGCAACGTCTACATCAGAATCGGAACCGAGGCTCCGACAAGAATAGGCGCAGTTGCATGGTAACCTATTAATCGGCTAGGGGGCGTGTAACGAAACCACAAACAATTAAAACCCCTTCTCACCAGTCCCTGTCAGAGGCTGAACTGAAGTCCATGGACTCTTAAGCTTTGGAGTTGACATCCTTTTCATATCATTGCCTATCTTCTAGTATCAATCCCTTGGGCCCCAGGGGGAGCGTTTCACTGAACCTTTATCACCTATGGTATTGGGTGGCATGGGAACCATCCCATTTAACAGACGGATTCCCTTCCTACCACCGATCCTTCCCATTTATACGGGATTGGGGCGGGACAGTTGATGCAGATCTGCGGATGATTGGACTTGTGTGTCACATCACTTATTATCTGGTAAATGTATTTCGAACTGAAATGTGTACCAGAACAAAACACAGGGAGGTCGATGAAAAAATTCGAGGCTATTCTGCAAATATCAACATAATACAAGATGAAAGATTTAAATCAGAATGAACAATAATTGAAAGGAAGCGTCAACGGAATAAAGCAAAATTATCAACCGAAGTTAATAACATGAAACTGGCTTTATAACATGTTTCAACTTGTGCCTTTGACTCAAAATGGCAGAATCTTTAACGCTGCATAGATTCAAATGTCTTGCTGTAAAATCAACTCCTCTTTCCCCTTATCGAAAGGAGAGCAAAGGGCAACATACATCCCGTAGCTTATTATTGTACTGTAGAATGCGTTATCCAGTTCTAATGACAGTTTTCATGAAAAAAAACACGATAAAATTCAAAATGATGCCAAAGACAACCACAAGGAATCTTTGTGTACATTACCTAGAGCTTGAAGATGGATATAAGGACTCTAAGCAGCTATGCCTATGGAGCAGTGCAACGACCCCCGTCTCTCAATGAGATAGTTCCCAAGCCTTGGATGAAAGGGAACTAGCAACTCTCTTCACTCTTAGAGAAAGCTAAGTTTGAGGTGACATTCAACCACTGGGCATTAGATCAATGAGCAAGCATCTTAACCACAGATCTAGCAGACATACAGAGAAATTATGAGTGATTTCACGCACCCATTGAAATCCCACTTATGGAGAAGCCAAATAAACAAATGAACTTTCGCCGATCAAAACTTCTTGTGTAAAAGGTAGAAAAAGCAAGGTCCTGCTGATTTCCATTCATAATGTAGCTGGAAGTGCCTGGGTACAACCCAGGGATGCTCGTAAAGAGAGAAACTGACAAATAATAATCTAACATATCATGACTAAAAAAATGATATGTTGTACATCCTCACATTCAGATATATATCTTGATGTTTTGTTGTCATAAAACAAAGCTAAAACAGGGCTAATTTACATTGTGTCACTAAAACCTAGGAGGGAGACCCTGGCTTCTTTGAGGCGGTACCCCAAATCCTGGCATGGGTGGGCCACCTCCAGGGCCCATTCCATGCATCCCTGGTCTACTTGGCGGCATATTGAAGCCAGGGTGCGGGGGTGGTCCATTCGAATTTAGTCTTGGCGGATAGGGACTTGGTCCTGGTCCAGCTGATGGGGGCGCAGATGGTCCAGTTGGAGGTCTTGAGATATGTGGTGGTGCGAATCCAGGTGGTGCAGAAACTGGTGGTTGGAAGGGTCCCGGTGACTGCATTGGCATGGGCATTCCGGGTACTGGCATCCCCGGAAGTGGCATACCTGTTGAAGAAACAGAGATCATAAACCAAAACCCAGAAATCAAAGGTTACAAAAATGGTCAAGAAATACAAGGTCACATGTCAAACAGTTAAGACAGAACGAAGACAAATATTGGGAAACTGGCCTCTTTAAGTTATGATAGTGGAAGATATTCAAATAAATCTATTGTTTTGCCAGCATCAGCATTACTGAGAGAAATAAGGCAGTACCTGGTGGCATCATTCCAGGAGCCGGAATCATCGCTTGTGGAGGCATTGGACTAATGACAGAAGACGGGGGAATGTTCTTGACATCGCTTGTGGTCTCCTGTCCAGATCCATCAACTTTGGTATTGACTGCCTTGAAGTTGTATTTTGGATTTCTACTTCGGATTTCCTCCTACAAATGAAACAAATTTTGCATTAATTGACATGATATGAAACAATCGTTTGACTTAAGTTACATGCTGTTCTTAAGTGGTAAAGATATGTTGAATGAAAAGATAAAAATATTGCCTTTTCAGCTCCAAATAGAAACGTCATGGAAAATCAACAATTGAAATTTCTCAGAAAACTTTGCAATCACAAACAAATAAAGCTAGCAGCAAAATGAAATATGAATATGACAATGGTGTGAAGCAAACCGGTGTCATTTTACTATACATGACAGAGGAGACATTGAAACTAGCAGTTTTTAAAAATTTCTATAACACAAGACTAACAACCTCATCCTTATATCAAGACAAATCCAATATGTGTGGTTTTGAAAGAAAATTGAAATGTTAGCTACAGTGGATTTACTTATCATACAAGAGATAAAAATGAATGTTTGAACAGGGTAAAGATGTTAAGGGACAGAAGTTTGATGGTTCATTAATGCCTGTTAAACTTCTTTTCTTCATGTTGGCTTTCCAATGGAGAAATTACATGGAGCATGAATTAAATATTAACAAAAAAGATCAATTAATATTAAAATCAAATATAGAAACAACAAGGCAATGCGTGAATTCATGTTAAGATTAAAGAAAACACTAGGGATGATTGCCTGTCAGCATTATTTGTAACAGAAATACACACATTAAAAAGGAATATAAAATAATGCAATGTAACACAAAATGGCGTTCGGGAAATTCTGGCATGATTCAATACTATAAATCACTCTAAACATTAAAGTTCATAAATGTTTTAAAGGTAATGAAAATATCATTATTGTTCAATTTCCAGTGTATCAAATTATACCAGTTGATTAAAGAAAAGAAATATTGAATATACTAGAAAGAGCAAGACAATAGTGCATTTGACAGCCATGATCACAAAGGATTTCAAAACTTGTTATAACCTTCAGATTTTCATGTCCACATACAACACAATTAGATTTAAACCCACCTGACACAAGCATGTTGATGGTACATGAAAACAAATAAGACAGTAGAGGGCTGTTAAACTCACCAAGGAAGTGTCTTCTTCGGGGTGAATTATTCGGCTTGTAGCAGACACTAAGGGTACAGTACCTGGTTTTGAGCTGGAGGCCTGCGTGTTAACAGCACTTGAACTTGACTTAGCACCTACCGTTGTTAGCAGCATCAGCATCCCAAGCAAGGCAGCAATGTTGAAAGAAGCATGAGCAAAAATAAATTAGAATACTATTCCATGCAAAGTTTGTGTCGGTTCTCAAATCAGTGCAAAGTTTGTGCCTTGAGTAACAGTCAATTTACATCTCCAGAAAGTGTACCATCACTAGCAAACTGGCAGGGGAAGCATTTACTTCCATTTTGGTAGACTTAGATTATGACATTGTTTCTAAGATACTTATGGAGAGCAAAAAATGCAACATAAAGGCAGCAAACTTTGCACTGATTTGAGCTGATATTGAGTCACTAAGAATTGATAATCCTCCTAGGTATAAGTACTTCATGAAAACACAAAATCAACTTAATATTGACTCACTGCTTGGAATCTGATAGGAAAGAATTGCATCAATACAACAGTTTATTTCTCAGCCACGTTTCCTGCTGGATGCTGTAAAACCAAAATGCAGAACCCTGAATTATGATGTACTATGGTTAACTCTTCAAAGGCTAGCGTTATCATACTTAGATCAGCCCTAGTCAAACATTGGTGTTGACAACACAATTCATGTGCATTGTTTTAATTTTTACACATCAGACTCTGCGTTTTTCAATGAAATTCCTGCCCTTTAGCACGGGACCACAAGTTTTATCAAGGTGTCTTGGTGACAAAAGCATTATTAGCACAAACCTATGGTATTCAAGTCATGGAAAACAACAAAGGAAAAATATAGGAATTAATTCATCCTGTGAACTTTATTAATGTGTGTTACATTACGCCAAACAGGTACAAAGCAACAACATATAATATATTTCTATGTATCATGCAACTGTCTCTATGCAGGATTTGCCAGACTACTGCACTAATTATTTGTCAGAAGCACAATCTTACTTCAGAAATTGCTACCAAAGTATCCTTTAGGTTGGACAAAATTTAAATATAACATTGCTATCATAGGTTTATCAAATCTACCATTTCTATTACTACTGTTGATCAACTGAAGCTACAAGCAAACTAGGCTTGGGTGATTCTCTTTATAAGGAAGGATGACAATGGCTGAGACTGACCAAAAATGAACAACAGAGGAGTAAAAAGCTCAATTAGTAAATACATTGGGTTTTATTTATCCTACTTATCAATTGTTAGTAAACATGTGTACTTGATTATGACTGCAAACTCTTTTGGCAATGTGAATGAGATAAAATTGCATTAAAGATAAACATGCAACAATACCTGAAAGCGATTGCAAGGAATCCGTACTGCTGGAGGCATTCAAAGGCTTAAAATCAGCACCAACAGGTCCAGTTGAAGTGACCGCATTAACACTAGCCTAAAATCAGAGCAAGCAAATACAAGAGTTGGACATGTGACGTGAAATATAATGTAGAATTATTAAAGCACCAGCTGCTAGGCCACAGGTTTTCGGTTCTGCCTCAAGCTTTTGCAAATCATTGGAAGTCTCTTGCAGTTATGTGGCCATCACTCACAAGGAATAGAGACAGCAAAAGTTAAGCAGTATTAATGCCCATAATTGCTACAAACAGCAAGATGGATCTTGCCAGCGAGGTACCATGCAGAGCTTCAGCATTTTGAAGTGGATAGACTAGTTTAATTTCTCATTGCAGTTAACCCATAACAATACGCCAGGTACCCTCTTACTTCTGACTGGACAAGTAGAAGGCATCCAGAAGTGGGCATTTGCATGAGAACAAGATTGGGACCTGCAGCAGAGGGCATTTGCTTTAACCAACGTGCCTACTGCTTCTAAAGTTAGAGCCACTCTTGATACCAGTGAGGTGTTAAGTATCAAGGAACACAAAGGCTGGGTTATCAAGATGGACATGCTCAACAACAAAATTCCATCAAAGTACAAATGATCAATTTTTAACTCACTTGAGCTGCTGCAGCAGGGAAGAGCGGCCTGGATGCATTCACTGCTGTTGGTGCTCCTGACACAGCCACTGCTGCTTGTGATACCTGGGCTATTGATACTGGTATCAGCATACCTGGTGCTGCCCCAGGCATCATTGGTGATGCACTAGAAAAAAAGTTTTCTTGATAAGAACGGGTAATAGAGTATACACAAAAATTCTCCTAAGAAGATTTCCATTATAAAAAACCTGCACGTAAAGATCAAAATGGACATAAATCTAGAGATTAAAATCCAAATCTTAAATTCTGAAATGAACAAAGATGAAATATAAATTGAAAAGAATGAAATCTTACATTGAGCCAGGTGGCATCATCGGTGGCATTCCTGGAAGAAATAAAAATTTGTATCATAGGTTTACGGTTGATGAACAACAGAAATAAAAGGTGATAACAAACAATTGTAGAGAACAATAATCGATTACAGTGATTGCAATTGGCTGAGAATGTAATGATAAAACTTCAATCATATCCATAAAGAAATTTGAGGCACGCTTAGCATTGCCTGTTATATTTGCAGATATAGTAGACAAATCAACAACTATGCTTGCAATCACATCAAACAAATCACCTAAATTTTGCACAAGTAGAGCAGAATGTAAGCCACAAAAAGTAAGAACATCTTGGAGAAAGTCCAGACCCAACAGAGTGCAAACAGATGAGAGGAGTAAGGTGGTTTTCAGAAAAAGAGAAAAGAACAACACCTAATTATTGTTAAAAGGAAGAATATATTGTGAGAAAGGAAGAGCGTGAAGTGTCATTTGGGAGATTGAAAACAATGGCAAGAGGGAATGTGAAAGCACAACATAGCCCAGGCGTGCACATATTTATACTAGAATGGCAGCTTTTCTATACATTCAACCAAACCCGTCGGATAAAGTTACGTTTCTAAAGCGGTACAATAGCCATGCATACATAGTCATACCTACACAAATAGCCATCAATATATACACATATTTTCATACCTACAGAGTCCTGCATCCATAGCCATACATATAAAGTCATATATTGGTGCATTCATAGCCATAGATGGGTATATAAACATTGATTTCTAACTACCTGGAAACATTGGGATCCCTGGTGGCATTCCTGGCATTCCAGGCATCCCAGGAAATGGTGGTATCATGCCCGGCATCATTGGCATTCCTGGTATAGGTATTGGCACTATGGTAGTAGTTGATTCGGTTTTCTTCTTCTTGGCATCTTCTTCCTCTTCATCATCATCATCATCACCAGCATCTAAATCAACATTGAAAAAGTATGTTATTATGTCAATATCATAATTACTATTATCACTTGAAGATTATACCAACAGCCCCTAATCACAGGAAATAATGAAGCACAATATTTGTGGAAATTGATTTGGTCACCTAAGAAAAGTCACTGCAAATCAAGGACTTGTTTCTAACAAAAAATATTGCTTTTTTAGTGTAATATGCTGAGGAAAGGTCACAACGGCCTATTCAAAGCCCCAGCGAAGGAAGAAAGAAGAAAGCAAGAGGCTAAGAGGAGAGAGCAATCAGATCAAGTTTATTGATCTTAGATTTTAAGGCGGCAAGTTTTAAGATTCAGAAATTCAGGAAAGCAAGAAGGCAAGACATTCCATGAATTGCCTGTTCGTGGGATGTATGATGAGTTGAGAAAGAGTTTGTGATGTAAGCGGTGAAGCTTGGAAAGGGTGCGAATACAATATTTTTTTTGGATAAAACATTTGGATAAAAGAAGCAAAGGCTACCATGGCTATGAAACCAACTTCAAAAGGAGCAATGATGTCATGCCTAGGAGGTCAAAAGGTATCAACTAGGGGCAGGGTTCAGCAACCCAGTCCAGATGCTGATTTGCCTGCTTCTTCTTGGATGAGCTAAAAAGTCAGTTTTAATACCTTTCTTCCGTTTCAGCATTTGCTCTCTTTCTTTGATATCTTTATCCGGAATCCCTTCCATTCCATATATTTCTATCTCTGGGTCACCCCTCTCTGGTAATGCATTTGGTATCGATACTATTGGTTCCTTGTGCACTTGTAAACAATGAATCGCCAATCCTGGGCCAGTGTACAACTTTTTGTGACAAACATGACATTTGAAGTGCTTAGCCTTTTGGTGATATATCAACACTTTTTCTTCATCAAATTCTCTATTACAATACCTTGTACATTGAGTTAAGATCTAATAATTTTCAGACTTTATTATTTGCATACATATCTTGAAATACTACCAATAACTATCTCATCAATTGGTCACTAGCACTTGAAAGGGGCTCACAGCTTCCAAAATTCTTCCATATGTAAAAAACATCTTTTCACCAAATTTTTGCTGAAAACAACCATGATTGCTGTGTACAGAGCATTCTTTCTATTAAATGCTTTACTTTGTGGATATAATAATCTATTCCTAATTTTAACGTTGAAAATTTTACTTGTAATAGTTTAGATAGGCAGTAATTGCACATGAAACCAAATTGTCAGGGTGCTGGTACGTGTATCATTACAAGAGAGATTACATAAGGAGCAAATTCGCAGAATCCTCGCCTGAGATAATTGTATATGATTCACATATACTTCAGCCAGAAAATTTATGGAATTAAAGCTTTAAGAATCCACGACTCTATTGACGAATTTATTTCCCAGCAAATAATTTTACCACTTCATGGATGACAGGCCTAACGATACACCTCACTGACTTCATCTCAAAGTCAGCTAGGAAGGACATAAGCTAATGCAAGATTAGATTGTCTTCTTTGAAAAAGATACCAGCACCATGGCTTCATCGCCTTCTTCTTTTTTCGACCCATATCTACTTTGAAGTTTCAGCTTGTCTGTGTTTCTTCCACCGCTTTGGTAAGAATGGCGATATGTAATCAGCGTGTTGTTGTTATGCGCATGCTCCAAAGTTCCTCAGATCTGCGTGTTTAACGCGTCTTTTCACGGGACACAAGTTCTTTTATTTGTTCGGCTTTTCTTAGATGAAAAAGACTGATGGCCTATGCAAGGCCCCATCTAAGGAAGACAGAGAAAGGACGACGGGAAGGAGATAAACAAACTTCATTGATTTCAGATCTGAATGATGGAAGAAGGAAGCAAGATGCTCTATAGATTGCGCGAACGGCAGTGACTAGTTCTGCTTATCAAAGGACTATTTTCCTCCAATCATCTCTATCGGTAATGTGAGCCTTGGGTTCATCATTATCTAATCCTGTGTCATATTCTAGTTGATCTAATTGTATTACCACAGGTCCTAGGCTTTTCCTTTTACTGTGTTTCTGTTCCCATAAAAATATTTTGCTGATCAATTCGTTCCTTTTCTGTCGCTCACTGTTCAGCCGCTGCCCGAGTTGTTAAGGCGCAGTGTTTCAAATCATGCAAGGTCTACTCGCGTGGGTTCGAATCCCCGTCGTCGGAACCACTAACCACAAGCCAACAGTCAACTCAGCTGTCCATCTTTCCGAGGTCGGTGAATGAGTACTCAGAAGTAATTCTGCGGGCACAAGCAGTAATGCAGGCCCACATCAGCTGTATAGCTGCCACATACCCAGCCTGCGTTAACAAATAGAAGTTGCTTTGCTTAGCAGGAGCAGTGTTGACACGTAGTAGCCGTCTGAAACGCAGAGAGTCTGTGATCCTCTGCAACTGCCATACAACTGTTTCGTCGTTTTGGCGTTCCAGGATGCGCACCAAGCACATCTCTCAGCACCTAAGTATAGGTTTTACTCAATCTATCACTCATTTTGTCGCTTCTACTCAGCTTTCAGCTCGATAGAAAAAGAACAGCTGCAACTGTGACAGGAAAGAAGTTCGCCTTGAGCTAATCTTGAAAGATAGATTTCAACATCCGATCCATTTCACTTGGTGCACTCTAAGCTATTAGTGCATTTGAACAGTCTATCAAAAACTTTCTTCTTTCTCTTCTCGTCTTTATCACAAACTATAAACATTTGTTTCGCGCTCTTAGCATTACGGTTTAAAATTGCAGTTAAGTTTATCATTGGTAATTAAAAACTGTATTTTGTTCCTGCCTGGAATTTTATGTAGCAATCAATATTTTGTTGGCAAATATATGTTGCAATCAAAGTTTCGCTTAGAGGACCTCTTGTAAAGAAGCTCCAGCTGAAGGGGTACCGTGATTAATTGAATCCAAATCATTCAAATTTGAAACAAAAATCTTGGCTAATTCTGACATCCATGTTTATTTTTGGCTAGATTGAACCAACTACCAATTTTTTCAGGTAACCTAATTGCTTCAATTTTCCACCTTCTAATGTAGCAAGGCCACAATTAGATTGATCAAAGAACATGCGCTCTGTTTCCTAATACTCAACATATAAGTCCACTTGTTCTATTGCAGTTCTTTATCCAAGCACGAGCGGTTTCTGCCCAGGTTTTTATCGTTGCTTTTCAAGAGAGTCGGGTACAAGTGCAAGGTCATCTGCAAACTCAGTGTCCGTTGCAAAAGTAGTTGGGTAGCGGGAGCTTTGATGTGCAGAAAGCAGGAAGCCAATGTGTGTATTTCTCTTTGTTTCAAATAATGTCATAATGAACAGAAATGGGCCTAACTTGTCACCTTGGAGAGCACCCACAAGAATTTGAAAAAATTCTGCGTCTCCATCAGGCGTTAATACTTGTGCCACAGCATATTGGTATATGGTGTTAATTGCATCAGTGCATCAACAGCTTTCGATGGTATATCAGATGCATTAGAAATCTCCCTCAGTTTCCCCGCTGTATTGAGTCGAAGTGCTAGCCCTCGAAAAACGCAATTTCACCGGCAGCTCTTTACCTACTTTACCAGCAGGGCAAACTTGATGCTTTTCTTATTCTTTCGGTATGATTTATATTCATTTACGCTTCATTAAAAACGAAAACAAATACGTCATAAAATTCTCTTATTTCCTTTGTCAATGGTATCAATCTTACGAAAGGTCACATAAACAATTGTTTGAACAGATTTCTCTCATACAAATTAAGAACAAATCTTTTCATTGGGAACAAACGTTTAAACAGCTGCAAAAGATTCACAAAGCAGCTTCTAGAAGATCGAACTCTTAATATTTGTTCAGATCTAAGCGATTTAGCCCACAGTAGTATTTACGAGACCTGTATGTCGGCAAGCAGCATATTGATGTGTAGTAACTGCACGAATTGAATGCATTGAAAGAATTAACAGATAAAGGATGGATTGAATTGCTTTTAACTGATGAAAAGTAGATTTCAGTATTATTCAGGTATGAAAAGATTTTATTTATAAAAAAAATGCGCAACGATTTTCAATTCATGGTTTATTTCTCTCATACAATTGGCATAAAGTAGAAGTGATTTGATTTGCTCAGTTGGTATTGTACAATGTGTCAAGGGATGTGGGATGATTATAAAAAGGACCAAAATGACTACCTCGATAGACATACGATCTTCGTGACCTTCTTTTTGACAGTGTGCGAAATTGATTACTTATATATATTCTATTTCGCATCCGAAGGTGCATCTTTAGGACACCGAGAAGGGGTGCTTCGTGAGTGGGTTGCTTAGTCCTCTTCCTATCGATATGACAACAGCTTGTGATTCATACACCTAGAATAACGAAGGGCCAGCTCAAAATGAGCATTAAGCTGCAAATGGGCTGGAAGCGTTGACCAAAGGATCAATGGATCAACGGATCAACGAACAAATGCATTAGCCTTTATCTGTCATTGCACCTATCAAACGATATCAAGAGGACTTATGTCTGCACATGTTTTGCTAAACCTCTCGGTTATGATCACATCACTGAGAGTAATCTTAAAACGTCAAAATGATGAAGGCTAGAACCCTATGCTAGGCCATTCTAGCCTTAATAGGCCTTTCTATAAAAGCGAATATCTTTAGTCACGCAGACTAGTATAAGTGGAGATATCATCGTTTATTAAAGCTCTTATGTCTTGATATGCGTGATGGGGCTACGCAACCCAGCTAATAGCATTTTTTGAGGAGCACCAGTAAATGAAAGCCGTTTACAGGAGTGGTTTTTAACAGCCCACTTTCATTAAGATCTTGGACTAACTATGCCAATTTTGATTACAGTTGTCAATTAGCAAATGTTGGCAGTGAAGATGATAGATAAGCTATTTTTTGCCCTGACAAAGACAAAATTCCCAGTAACATGCGCTATAGGATAATGACACGTGATGAAGACCAAACAAAAACAGCAAAGAGCGACAAAGATGAGTGAATTCGGTCAGAACTTCTTACTTTATTGTCAACAGCATAAGCTGAAATTTCATTGTTTCGGCATACATGATGAAATGAGAAATTTCACCAAGAGCTTCGACCAGTTTGAAAGTGGCTGATGGCGCATCGATGCGTAGTGTTGTGCAACTTTTGCTAGCCGTGACACGGTATTTGAATTGAAAGAAACTCCATGGCACACCAGGGCCGCGAATGCTTTATCAAATGAAAACTGCAGTCCAATAATAATAATACAGGCCTGTTTCAATGCACAGAAAGCTGATGCGCTGGGAGTGTATGGAAATAATTAACTCCTCCACAGCTCTCTCGGTTTCTTTGTTGTTAACTTTTAAAACAGTTCGGATTCGAAAGCTCTGTTGTCCCACGTGCAAAGTAGAAACTTTCGTGAGTGCACCATATTATTTTTACTACTCTCCTGTTCTTTATCACTATCGCTATCATCTTTTTCTTCTTCTTTTTGTTATCTGCTTCGATTCGGAGGCAAGCAAGCGTGACTTTTCATCATCAGCCATCTTGCAAATTTCACCAAAAATATTTTGCCATATAGAATAGCTGTCTAGTTTACAGTATCTGAAATGTTTTAGCCATCAACTTTTAACGGCTTGCAATTAGAGCAGTCATTACCCTCTCCGCCGAATTGCATCTCTTAAGTTGCCTGTTAGTTGTTTATATCATAAGGACGAAGTTTTCAGCCTCTTTTTAATCTCAGGGCATTGAGGAATCCGAGGGCACGTCACTCAACCCAGTGATACTTTGAAATGCAGCCACTTCGCTTCATGGTGAAAAAACAGTTTTCAATCCCTTCATTCCGGCTCCGCTTGAAATCTGGGCCTGTTTAGATGAGCTCAAAGCAAATCTCTCTCTTCAGTTCTCAGTTCCTCTATTTCTATCTGCTAGCATAGTTCGGATCGAGAAGGTCAGCTTTTCTAGACAAATTATGTGAAATTGGATCATTCTCCTTAGCACCAAATCTGCGGTACACCAGTATGCCGTGACAACAAGGCTGGAGAAAACTGTCACAAAATTACCCTTGTTACTTCTCCACTACATTCAGACAGCATAGTAACAACTCCGAAATGGTATCGTTATAGTATTTATATATTTAATAATAACCAAATGTCGCTATTTACCACCAGGAAACGAACCATATTACTTTTACTGTTGCGACTATTCGTGTAATGAACCAATATGTCCTCTGTCTACTTGCATTCATTCTTCCCCATCTAATGGATACAGTGTCAGGTAATCCAATTTGAATGTTTAGGAATCACCAGTTTCAAGATGTGCGCATAAAACTGGTCCTAAAAAGCTGCTGTTCGATTCAACCCACATGGACGATTCTTGCCTTGTAGTCTTATTGAGCGTGCAGAGAACACGGACTCAGAGAGACAACGATTAACGCTCTTGTGTTTGAATGACTGACTAACTAACTTATTAAAATGCAATACATGTTTATATAGGCAAATAGCAAGGAGATAAAATTCCCAAATTACCAATCCCTTCATTCCGGCTCCGCTTGAAATCTGGGCCTGTTTAGATGTAAGTCAAATCGATATGAAGATGTAAACTTGATACTTGATAGTCCACACATATGACCCTACATGGTGGTAGAAGCATGTAGAAGAAGTAGTCATGTCATTGCATCGGCCCTGCTGTAAAAAATTTACGCATATTCATTTTTATTGTTTTGGATTACTTAATTTAGATATGAATTACTATTATTGACAAAATCATCATCATTATTATACCCAGACCTTCTATTCCACTAACAATGTTCTTGTATCCTTCAGCTCTTCTTGTTAAAATCATTTACCTTCATTTTTTTCACTAGAAATACCTTTAATTAGGCCAGCCGAATACAAATTACAGACTGTTAGAGAGATTTGTATTTGTATGTTCAATCTAAATATCAAGATGAAGTTTTCAAAAAAAAATATCGCCATTTTTCGGCATACCATTGATATGATTCTCATCTTGCTACAGGTCAAAAGGGCACGTCTGAAAGTCAACTGATTTGAACAAAAACGCAGGCTCTTCTACCTAAGAAGTTAATTACTACACCGAAAATGAATTCGTCGATGAAGTTTTCAAAAAAAATTATCGCCATTTTTCGGCATACCATTGATATGATTCTCATCTTGCTACAGGTCAAAAAGGCGCGTCTGAAAGTCAACTGATTTGAACAAAAACGCAGGCTCTTCTACCTAAGAAGTTAATTACTACACCGAAAATGAATTCGTCGAAGTTTAACGAAAATCTATCTGCGATGATAAATGTGTCCGAAGACGGCAGTGGAAAGTTCTGCCGAAATGCATACATGGACAGGATGATTTTGAACAAGGCGCAGTGCGGCGTTATCACTGCCATTTTGGTATTAGAAATGGCAACAGCAATGTCGCTGAACACTCTGCTTATCAAAGGAATATACAAACAAAACATGGTTGGATCAGTGACATGGTATTACGTTCTACTGCTCGGCTATGCGGGGTGTTCGTTAAGCTTGGTAATTATGCCACTTAACATCTTGCTATTCACTGTCTACCGTTCCTCCAGATCGTGCACATTAGAATACGTGACAATATTCTTGGGGCAAACGAATTGCCAGTTCATCGGGTACCTTATCTTGCTGTTGGCATCGCATCGGTATCTGATGACAGTGCCTCATACCAAACTGCGTATTTCTTGTTTGACATCCAATTTCGCATCGAGGATTGTCATTGTATCTGTCTTTGGAGTTTCCCTCTTGCATGGCGGCGCATCCATAAATTTTTTTGGTGCGATTGAGACGCCTTTGCCGAACATTGCGATGAAAATCGTCGATGTAACGATTGGTCTTGTCATTTGCGTCATTTATTTGCGATTGTACAGGAGGGTGAGGCAGTACGCTGCGAACGCGCGTGTCCGATTCGCTGATAATGCCGTTCACGTGGAACAGGACATAATAACGTCAACCGAAAGAAAACCCAAGTACATCAAAAGACTAGCCGTGACAATATCGTTGATATTACTTGCACTTGCGAGCTGCTACATCCCATTCATAATCATGGATGCATGGACTTCGTGGTACACATTCTACCAATGCCAACAAGCACCGCAGAATGTCCGCTTCATTTACTACTTAACATACGGCTCAGTGTTTTTTACGTCCATCCTCAACGCGGTCATAATCATCCAACGGAACAAAGAGATGAAATTATACGTCAAATCCACAATTTGCATCGATTTTTTCAAAAGCAACGTTCACCCAGTTCTCAAGTCAACTGGGGGGTTTTGATGGGAATTGAAAATTATTCAAATTCATTCGATGTTTGGGAAAACAGATCAATCTTGAAAATCTTTTAACTCTAGCAGTTTCTTTGTTCGATAAACCAATTTTATGGTAACTAAAATGATGAAACTGATAATCACAAGGATACAAGATAATATTTCAGTAGTTCGCAGTTAACATACACTCAACTCTGTCTAATTCGAACTCATGTAATTCGAACAAATCTTTCAGGTCCCTTGAAAATCTCCCAGCAAAGAACCTCTGTAATTCGAATCTCTGTAATTCGAACCTTCTGTGATACAAACATTTTTACGATCCCTCTCAGAGAGTTCCAATTGGACAGAGTTGAGTGTAGTTGAAACACAAACTTTAAAGATCATGGCGTAAATTGCATACCCTAAATGAGAATTTTTATTAGTTTCATTATGCTATTATCTTCTTCATATTTCTATGAAGGTTTCACATATTTATGATAACCATATTCCTTAAACATTCCCATTTTATCATCACCTCGATTTCTAGGAGTCTCCTTTGCGGATGATCGACGTTTCCTAACATGCCCCTTCGCCAGCAACTCCCCTGGACAATTCAGTATCGAATCGAAAAATGTGAACGGGTGTTAAAAGACACAGCTTAAACATCATATGAAACCAAGAAAAGTCGTATACTTGAGGGGGAGTGGAAACGTGGAAGTGGAAAAAAGGGTGAAGTAAAAGATGAAATGCACATCTAAAAGAGAAGATGATTGGAACAAGGATCGAAATGAAAAATATAAAGCTTAAGGCGGGGCCTAATTTTCGTATCAGCCATACATCAAGGTATTCTATCTCCTTTTTGTTTGCGCTTAACTATGGAAACTCCCTTGCAGAGACTTTCTGCATGTACTGACCTATGATATGGTGATGTGGCCAAGTGGTTAAGACGCAGTGTTTCGAATCTTGAGAGGTCTACTTGCGTGGGTTCGACTCCCGTCGTCGGCACCAATAACAACAAGCCTAGATACAACTCAGCTGTCCATCCTTCCGAAGTCGGTAAATGAAGTACTCAGAAGTAACTCTGAGGATACAAGCCCTGAACACAAATTGAAAAAAGCTAATCTAAAGTTGAAATGCTTAATCCAATATAAATATTCGTCTTTAATTGGGAGATTCTTTGACGATGGCAGTCTGCTGGAAATAGATTTTGTAAATTTTGTTTAAAGCGGTTGCCTGTTGACACATTCATTATGCACTTGGCGCGGTGGCGGAGGGTTGTGCATAATTGGGTGCGTCCACAGCTTGATGCCTAAGGTGCAACAGGAAGATGATGATTGGTACGGGACTCGCTGGTCACGTTCCTTATGTAAATGGGCTTTGCTGCTTTCCATTCATCCGAATTAAACACAGTCACGCGGCTAACAAGAGATGCATGATTATAGACAAAGCAGATCAATCTGAGTTATGCAGAGTTTAACATCGTATGCAAAATTTTGACTTTTGAAAAAGTTAGAAATCTCATCAAATCAGGTAGAAAAAACGTGAATGTAGAAAGAAACGAGTTTAAATTAATGTAATGGGTAAAGGTTAATTGATTTTAAATCGCTGTCGGTGTGTAAATACTAAAACAAAGAAATATTCATTCTAAAATCATGTCACTCTCTACAAGCTCTCTCAAAGTGGGATCTTATTGATTTCTTCCTAGCATTCCAGGGTTAAAATTACGACTTCGTGAATAGTTATGCTTATTGAGCTGTGTCCTGGTCTGTCTCGATCAGAATAAAGCTCCTGATTCCTACGCCTGGAACGACGGAGAGATTGCCACTCTCATCGCTACACGTGGAATAAGTGAAGTTTAAGCTTGATATTCAACTCTAACTACCGAAAATTAGTTATGTCAACAAGGATTGAATTATCCCTGATTAGATGATCAGGAGTCCTGAAATATGCAAAGCCGATACAAATTTAATCCTAAGCACAATTAACTCAAGGTAACCCTTCACATTTTCAAGACCATTTTTGAAAAATATCTTGATTTTGAGATTCTGATGAAAATATACAGGAGAAGCATCCTAAATTCTCGCGCAAGCATTATCAACTATGCTCCATTACCAGTTTTTGTCACAATCCAATAATGTTGGCAGAGGTGAAATTATTTTCCATAGTAACCAAAGTTTTATTGTTGCTAGGGAGATTCTAGTCAATTTTTCAGAAAACTTGTGTCCCAAATTTTCCAAAAACTAGAGTGGTCAGCCTGTGAGGTAGAAATACTTTGGAAAGCATGCAGTCTAATGTATTACTGAAAACGAGGTCATTTTCTAAACAGAGAGAAGGAGGTGAGCGTTTTGAGTATTGAGTGAACCCGTTTCACTGAAACAAGATCAAGACAAGTGGACGGACGACATTGTGCGACAAGGTGAGGAATTGGCAAGATGCAAAAACAGCCCCGTGGACTTCACCAGCCATTCAAGAAACCCAAGGTTCTTTTGAGCCCAAGCCAGTGAAGCGCACGATAAAAAAGTAACGGTGTAATTCTCAATAAAGAAGAGGACACTCGGAATCTTTGGAAAGAATGTTGCAGTGCCCTTTACTATTACCCCCTACAGACAGAAGAAGGCTCCCTGGAACATCTTTGGAGTGATCAGCACCAAGAGGAAGAGCCGCGAAATGGCGCTCCCAAGTTGCAGCGTTAATAAAGAAACTGAAAAACAGAATATCTCCTCAAATTGACATGATAACTGATGAGATACCGAAGTTAGGAGGTGCCACAGCCATAAACGAAATTCGCGCAATATGCGACAAGCATGGAACTGCGAACGATTTCCATCGGAATGGACAAAATCCATTATAATCATCATCCATAAGAAGGGTGAAACCAAGTTCTGCTCTAACTGTACCATGACATCCTTGATACCTCATGCTAGCAGAGCACTTCTAGACATAATCAGGAAATCAGGAAAAGACTGAAACCTCTAGTTGAGGATATCGTGCCCAAAACACAAGCGGGCTTTCGTCCAGCGCGGAGCATGGTTGAACAGACTGAACATTCACACTGAGAAAAACACAGTGGAAAAGCATAGAGAAATAAAGGAGCAAGGAGCAATCAGAAGAAGAAGAGGATTTTTACTGGCAAACGTCGTCAAGATTCGGTTAGTGTTTTAGGCCATTAACCTCAACGCCTAAGCGTAACAAGGGTAAACCTTTCATGATTGCCAGTGAAAGAAAATCGCAAATTCATCGTTTAAAGAAGTAGATGATTCAAACATTACCAGGACTCGAAGCAAGGCAAAGCATATAGGACTTTCTACAATCAAAAGATTGGGAATGGCAACTGGATACTCCCTTCTTGATAAGGAGCACTTTTATAATGTTACACAATCCGCTGTTATCTGCAAAGCCTGCAGAAGTCCTAGGTCGACGATGAGTCTACTAAGAATACAAGAAAAAAGCATGGCTTAGCAGAGTCATTTATTCTAAAATGTTCAGAGTGCAAATTGGAAACTTCATTATATTCATGCAGAAATGTTGAGAGGGGGATATTTGAAGTCAACAAACAATCGGTATTTGCGTACAATTCACACAGTGGTAAAAATAGGTTTTGTAAGATTTTTGCGCTGGTATGGATTTGCCTTCGCCGCTAGCATCAGCTTCATTCTCAAGGCATTTCAAGTCTGTTTCACATAGAATTGCTTCTGAGGCAGAGAGAAAAATGACCCAAGTAGCTTCACATGTTAGAAATCTTGCTTTGGTGAAATGTTCCGCTCCTGATAAAAATGATGGAGAGAACACCATATCCGTTGCAATCACAATATACAGTACTTGGCAGAAGCGAGGTCTTTCATCAAGACATGATGTACTTCCTGCAATACTTGTTGGTAATGATCAGGCAGTTGATTATGAAGTTATGTTAAAGCACTACTATACATGTCAAAACACGCACATGAGACAAAGACAGCAGTGTATAGAGATTGAAAAGTGGCTCACAATAAAGACTACAACACCAGTTATCATGGGTATGGAGGGTGCTGAAGCTTTGACCATGTTCAGAAGACCAATTGACGAAAGGGAATTGAAATATACATAGTCTGTTGGAGACGGGGATAGTGATACCTTCAAAGTTGTCAAGGAAGCACTGCAAAAGATATACGAATACAGGTATATAGTGAGAAAGGAAGAAAGTGTGGGTGGGCTATGTCCAAAAACGAATGAGAAATGCACTACGGAAATATGTTAAAGACACGAAAGGGAAAAAACCACCTGACAAAAATTTGTTGCTGATATAGGTAGATAAACTTAACTCGAAATTGACAGGATTCAATGAAATTATAGCGAAGCTGTTCGTCATAACAAGGGAAGCCTGAAAGAAATGCAAGATGCTGTCTGGGCTATATTCCACCACATAGTTAAACCTTCTTCTGATGTACCCTGATCAGCACAGCAGGGATTTTGTCCCAAAGGCCAAAGCTCCTGGTGCAAATTTGATTCAAATCTTGAGAAAAAAGAGTCAACAAATGGTGAGGCTCACAGGCTTCCATCTGTATTTCACAATGAATTGAAGCCTATTTTCACAAGATTAGCAAGTGAGGAGTTGTTGCAGAAGTTGTTGCAGAAGTTGTTGCAGAAGTTGTTGCAGAAGTGCTTGATTGGTCTCACACAGAACGAGAATGAAAGCTTCAACAACTTGGTTTGGCAAAGATGTCCAAAAGGTTTCTTTTGCAGTAAGAATCGAAACATGTCTGCCGTGGCAGAAGCAGCTTGTGTCTGCAACATTGGCGGAGGCTCTAGGGCTGAAATGTTGCAGGCAGGTGGTATACAGAATGTTGGATCTAATTCCCTAAGCCTTGGGTAAAAAAGATCAGACAAAACTTGCATCTGCATCAGGAAAAGTAGCCAAGAAGTAGAAAACTTGACATTTGAATGGAAAGAAAGAGCAAAGGAGGATAAGACGGTCGCCAAGGTTCATTATGAATCAGCAGCATTTGACAGGTAATGTGTCATTGAGAACCAAACGAGAAAAGCAACAAAGTACAACTAGAAAGAGACAAAACGTTAATTCCGAAAAGGCAGAGAAAAAGATACTCGAGAATGCAGCAGGAAGTTTTCAAATAGTTGAAAGTAGAGCAGAAGATGTAAAAATCCCTATTCAGGAGGTTTGAAAAGACATCAAGCATATTTGACTCAACTCCGGTTATGAATCATTGCTAAATAATTCTCAAGAAATGCTTTTGCTCATTTCGATGAGTTTCAGAACAACTTAAATCGCAATTTTCTCACAAAACTAATTCTCAAGACAGATCAATTTGGGACCGAGGACATTGAAGGAAATCTTAGTAATATTTAACTGAAACTTCCATTGCGTGTTGGCTGTGCGTTGTGCGTGTTTGTACAGACATTTTTTCAAAATATCTAAAATGGCGGATGTTGAAAAAGTGCTGTGTTTTTAGGAGCTAATTCAATTTCATCAAAATTCTGTCAACACAAAACATACGAATCAAATATATGGTGGAGATATGATGAAAATATGACGTAAATATCTCGTTTGGTTTCCGAGTTACCCTCGTCCCAGTAAAAAAAGCACAATGGTGCCTTTCAAATTTTGAAATGAATAAATGCATTGCTAGACACTTGGTTGTGTACCTTGGCAAGATTTGGAAACAGCAGCACTTGTATTTATCATTTCATTGAAGGAAGAGTGAAAAAGCTGATCAGAAATTTAAAACGTGAAGGACTACCTTAAGCAAAATCAATTTGAGATTAGATGAGAGCCCAACTATCAAAGGAATTTGCAGCGATGCCTTGTTATCTTTCTCTTTCATTTTTTTCTCATGTTTTCAAGGACAATTTTGGCCGCAATTCCATCCTCAATAGCCATACCTAATGGAAAAAGATGACAAATAAACATCAGAAGAAGTAGAGAAAAAATATGTTCTGCCTAATTAGTCAAAAAGGCTTGATTTTAGAATCCAACACGGTTAAGACATCTCAGTCAAAGTTGTTATGGGATGAAATAAACTTATCGGATTTGCGAATAAAGAAAATAGCCGATTTGATCACACAAATGTTCCATGTACCTGTGTTGGGATTCTGAATTTGTCACTGAGACGCATGGGAAGACAACAGTTCTTACAGCAGTAGCTACTATTCCTCAAACGATAACACCAGAACGAGCCAACACTTGCGGTATCGCGCATTCAGTATCAGTAGTATCCCTCAGTTATACCAGAAGCATCACCAATTGATCAAGCGAGAATCAGCCACGTCATTTCAAAGATATATAATCGTGATGCTAATCATAATGACAATCACCACAAATTGTCAGCATTTATGTTTCATAGAAGAAAAACAATGCCTGACAAAGATCAATGGCATAGCATTTTTCATGTCATTCAAATGAATACCGATATCTACCACAAATTTAAGATGAAATTTCAGGGGCTTTACCGAGTGATTTGAAAACAATGCGCTTTGTTTTGTCGACTGACACTTTGCCTGAAATCACATCCCCGATTTCTCCCAAAATCTCAGCCTGAAATAAAAGTTATATTCATCGAATGCTTTCCTTTATTGATAAATTTGAAGCGATTTAAAAACTGCGAAATGAAGACAGTGATGATGGTGATGATACTAATGGAAAATACGATGATACTGATGATAATAATTACCAATGTTGATGAATAATAACATTAATAATCACCTTCTTTAACGTTGCCGTGGTAAAATAGCACTAGACAAACTAGTAACAGTCATTATTGAATACAAAAAGTGAATAATGAGGGCCAATGGATAATTGTGTTTTTATGACTGTGATGACTGTGATAATGATGACACTGATGATTATGATGAAGATGGGAATGATGATTATTATATTGATTGATGATATATGACGATGATTGCGATAATCAAAGATAATTCATGCTGATGATGATGAAAATTGTGATAATTTGATGATTGATGCTTTATAATGATGATGATGATGTCAAAAGTGGTAATGATGATGAGTGACGACGGTGCAGATGTTGAAGATGATCTATGTGACGATAATGGTGAAAATGGCGGTGACAATGATGGTGGTGGTGATTATGATTGTGATGATTATGATGGTGATGACAATGATGTGGTAATAACAATGGCGATGGTAATGGTGATGATGATATGATGATGGTGATGATGACGGTGACGGTGATGATGGCGAAGATGAATGAAAATATCAAGACTACTTTGTTACACAGGCACATGGGAGAACTAATAGAAGCAATAAATATCTAAAAAAGTTACCCCGTGCAAAAACAGAGTTTGATTGCAAAGGTCATTATCATCTAACAGGAAAAAATTTAATGATTCACCAGAGAAAGACCCGATCAAGAATACTTTTCAGAAAATTTTTAGAAGGACATTTTGAGATGTGACAATTTCCATCTTTTATCTTTTATCTTTGATTTTTATCCTAATGATAACAGAGCTAATATCTTGTACTGAAAGGTTATCCTGTTATAACATTCGCTTATTATAATTATCGTTACTATTACCATCTTCTTATCAATTTAATACCTACCTTTATATATATTTTACATACATTAATTTTTTTCTTTTCCCATCATATTAGTTTTATATTGTAAAACCTGAGCTAGACAAGCCTATTTCAAACTACCTATGCATCAGAGAGGTTTTCAATTGTAGCTTCAATTGAATTTGAATGAAAGGTTTTCATAATCAATATTTCAGATCTCTACTTCAAAATAGTTATGCAGTGCATATCTGTTGGTATGTTCAATCAAAAACATGGAAAATCTAGAATCACAACATTCAGCTTCTAAAATCAGCTCTCTTCAATAGATGGATTCATTCTTTCCATTATTTCAGCTACATGTTGGATTTTCTGTATGTTTGCTTCCTCTGGATAGAGGTTTACCTGCTAAAGGCCTTACCTTGGATAGAATGATATCACCAGATTCTTTCAATGCTCCTTCCTTAGTGTCAACAATTATTTGACTATGGAGCATTATGTCATCATCAGCCTCTCTCCACTCCGGTTGACATGCACCAACGACTGAAAGGAAAGGCACTTTTTCCTCGATTCTCACCACTTCAAGCAGAAAATCTTAAATCTACTTCTTTGGATCCCAATTTTCATACATACCTCTATACAATAAGATCACTAAAATGTATGGGACTGACAGACTCATACAAGGTGTAGATGTTTGCTATTATTGGTTTTGCCACATGGAGAGAATGGATGCAAGCAATTGGTTTAGTAGACATAGCGTAATAGAGATAGGAGGTACAGTTGGTAGGGAAAGGTCATAGAAAACATGGGAGGAAGTCAGAAGGATGGATTTGAGAGGATGAGAGTTACTAAAGATCTGGCTAGAGATTTAGGTTTAAAGTTATGATTATCATAAGTTCTATCTTGTTGACATTTTTTACACTGATTCTAGTTAATTGATTGGATAAGTGGCATTATACACTGTGTACTCTCTTGTTGTCTGACTGAAAGGCATCACAGATATCAAATTAGTTTTAGGCAAATTGAAATCTTCCTGAGTAAGTATGATGAGGTATTGTCCACACACCTTCACGTATACAACCATAACAAAGACTGGAGTGCTTTGAGAGGATCAAGAATTCTTTGCATCTATCAGTGAAACCTAAAGGCTTGTCTGTGTTCCAATAGTCTTACAAGCTGCTTGGAACTGCACATAACTTGTAAGATGTGAGCATTCAGTAAGGCATTTCTTCAGCAGTTGCCATCTAGCTGCTGATTTAGATCCAGATCCATGTTTAAGTAAATTGCAGTCAGGAGGCTGAAAGGCACCAGGCCTTTTGTTGAACGCAGACAAGTTTCCGTTAGGCAACACACCAGTGTTGTACCCAGGGCTTATAATGTTTCTGGCTATTCACTGGGGAAAAAGTTTCAAGCCCCTTACATATATTATTGCACCTATCACCAAAAGGCATTGAAAATAATTGAGGGAATTCTAAAAGATGTTACTCACTGTTTAACAAACAACTTTGTTTTGTCCATTTCCCAAAAAGAACAGGCACTTTAGACAATGTAACAGTTACAATGACATCTGCATCCTTCACTGCTTCCTCCACACTGCTAAATGCCACCCCATTGACTTCTCTGGCAAGTTTGCTGGCATTTTCAAAATTTCTACCCCAAATTCTGATCTCCTTGAAATCCCTCACACATTTCAAAAGACAGGCATGGCTGTAGGCTTGATGTCCACTTCCTATTAATGCCAGAACTTTTGCATCAGCAACTGCAAGGTGCTGCAACAAAAAAATGGATATTAGTTGCCACTTCACAATAGTTAAAAAGCTACAGAACTGAGTGTATATAAATTTAGTTCAAAGAGCAAATTAAACTTCAACATTTGGCTTATTAGAGTTTGTGCCAATGATTGCCTATCAATCATATCATAGCAATATACAATATAATGATCAGATCATGGAGGGAGTAGATCATCAGCAAACCATACTTTGGCAACTGATAAAATCAACAACGGTTTGGGCATACAATCAACTTTAGTTAACTAGTCTATAAAAGTACAACCTTTCATTCATCATCATCATCACCACCTAGATAATCATCATCAGCATCATCATCAGCATCATACCCATCATAATTATCGCCATCATCATTATAATCACCATCATTATCATCATCATCATCATAATTATCATCACCACCACCATTACTATCATCATCAACATCATCATCATCACCACCACCATCATCACCATCATCATCAACACCATCATCATAATCATCATCACCACCACCACCATCATCAGCACAATAATAAAAATAATAATAATCATTATCATCACACAGTGATAATAATAATCATGTCTTATTATCACCATCATCATCATCATTATCATCATCATCATCATCATCATCATCATCATCATCATCATCATCATCATCATCATCATCATCATCATTATCATCTATCTATCTATTGGCTTTCATTCGCCGTCGGGAATACGCCGTCCAGTGTCTCATCTCGACGTTGTCATTCGATTGCCACTACAACTACTGTTTGTTCTTGTCGCATTGCATATTCTCCGATGTCTGCTTATATCATCATCATCATCATCATCATCATCATCATCATCATCATCATCATCATCATCACCATCATCATCATCATCATCATCATCATCATCATCATCATCATCATCACCATCATCATCATCATCATCATCATCACCATCATCATCATCATCATCACCATCATCATCATCATCATCATCATCATCATCACCATCATCATCATCATCATCATCATCATCATCATCATCATCATCATCATCATCACCATCACCATCATCATCATCATCATCATCATCATCATCATCATCATCATCATCACCATCATCATCATCATCATCATCATCATCATCATCATCATCATCATCATCATCACCATCATCATCATCATCATCATCATCACCATCATCATCATCATCATCACCATCATCATCATCATCATCATCATCATCATCATCATCATCACCATCATCACCATCATCATCATCATCATCAATTGCTTGTGCTTCTCCTATTTGGAATTGTGTGGATGCCTGTTCCCCAGGTTCACACAACTAGTCCCCTTAAACCTCCATGGATAGGCTCCTTCAACATTGCACAGAAAAGCCAGTACAATAGGAGTTTGCTTCAAATTTTCTGTGAAATACTGAGTCCTACTACATCCAACCAATCATTTACACTATTCTGTGCAATATTGAGAGATTATATGCCAAAGCATTTATTGATAAACATACCTTGGTAGCAACAGCCGTTGCTGCAGCAGTTCTGATATTTGTGATTGCTTCTGCATCCAACAACTAAAAAATGGACGATGGATGCCATATATGATAGAATTGATGAATGTATGAGCAGCATATATATAGAGAGGGATTAAAGCCGAAATGCTCCCTGACGTCACAGCCTCGTACACGCGCGACAGATGTGGAGGCTATAGGAGGCTCTTTGACCGGTTGAGCGAAGAAGTGAACGCAAAAAGAGAGTAATTAATAAGTTGTTAATATGAATAACAAATTATAAAAATAATACATATTTTAGATATGTATTATTTGCTAATGAAAGTTGCTAATGAAAGTGAAAAATGTCAAAAAGAAGTTTTGCAGTTTACTGTAATTTGGCCTTGCCATCTACTTCATTGGGCAGTTCTTGTTCTTTGCCTAGATAGTTTGCTTCGGCTGCGACTTCACCACTTAAATAACCATCATTAAATGCATCACAATTGATGTTGCACTCTGGTAATCTTTTTAGCAGCCTGCAGGTGGATTCCATGGCTTCAATTTATGACCTGTTCTGATATTCTCCAGGTCCCAGTCATTTTCTGGATTGTAGGATGAAAAAGATGATGATGCCTTCTTCTTCTTTTCGAAAGAAATTTTCCGCTGAGGGTGAGTTGAGTCCACTATATATCCATTGGAGCGAGTTTTTGCCATGTTGCTTCTTCTCTTTAGTCGTCTTTCTTACAATGTGGCTGTGAGAGTGTGTGAATGGCTTGTGAGATGTTCTTGTATTTATACGTTTTTGATTGTGCGTATATAGTTTATGGTGTATATAGATATATGGTGCTTAGTTTTTGGCATGTATATATATATATATATGTACATGCATAATTTGTATTGTTATACGTTGCATGTTTTGTGGATGTATAGATATACGTTGTAAAATTTAATATACGTGAGATGATTTTTTTATATTGATATATGTTAGGTATATTTTATACGTTATTATTTCAGTTTAGTTATATACTCTTATGAATATTGTACATAAATATATCTATACTAAGGTACTTTTTGCTAGTCAATGAAAGTAGTCGAAAATGCAAGTTTCAGAAGAGGGAGCAGTAGAAAAAGAGTACTCTAGGATATTGGAGAAATTAACGTTAGATGAAGACTTGAATTCTGTCGAGAGCGGATTGCTGCGGAGAAAGCCTATGGAACTGTTTCGACAGACTGCTGACGAATTGAGCAGACTGATGAATTTTACAACATATATCTATACATCCACAAAACATGCAACGTATAACAATACAAATTATGCATGTACATATATATATATATATACATGCCAAAAACTAAGCACCATATATCTATATACACCATAAACTATATACGCACAATCAAAAACGTATAAATACAAGAACATCTCACAAGCCATTCACACACTCTCACAGCCACATTGTAAGAAAGACGACTAAAGAGAAGAAGCAACATGGCAAAAACTCGCTCCAATGGATATATAGTGGACTCAACTCACCCTCAGCGGAAAATTTCTTTCGAAAAGAAGAAGAAGGCATCATCATCTTTTTCATCCTACAATCCAGAAAATGACTGGGACCTGGAGAATATCAGAACAGGTCATAAATTGAAGCCATGGAATCCACCTGCAGGCTACTAAAAAGATTACCAGAGTGCAACATCAATTGTGATGCATTTAATGATGGTTATTTAAGTGGTGAAGTCGCAGCCGAAGCAAACTATCTAGGCAAAGAACAAGGACTGCCCAATGAAGTAGATGGCAAGGCCAAATTACAGTAAACTGCAAAACTTCTTTTTGACATTTTTCACTTTCATTAGCAACTTTCATTAGCAAATAATACATATCTAAAATATGTATTATTTTTATAATTTGTTATTCATATTAACAACTTATTAATTACTCTCTTTTTGCGTTCACTTCTTCGCTCAACCGGTCAAAGAGCCTCCTATAGCCTCCACATCTGTCGCGCGTGTACGAGGCTGTGACGTCAGGGAGCATTTCGGCTTTAATCCCTCTCTATATATATGCTGCTCATATATATTCAAGACAAAAACTGACAATAAGAAGTATTCCCCAAAAATTCTTCTTTAATGTTCTACATAGCATTCAAGGGTAGCTTTTTTATCAGTAAGAAGCTACGAAAATCAAACAGAATTCTGGCAATTCCTCTCATTGTGACCACAAAGTTTGGTTTGTATGATGAACACCTGAAACTGTGAAGTCAAACTGAAAAACAATTGTATTCTGCAAATATTAGAAGTCAAAATAATGAACTTACAATTTTGTTGCTGAGTAATCAAAGAGAAGAAAATTTTTTACACTTATATCAAAACAAATATACTTACAGCTACTGGAGTTCCAGTTGCAGGGTCAAAGCTGACCACAATCCCTTGATGTGATGGGATCCCCATTTCCGCATTATGTCTATACAATGTGACTAGTTTGGTAGATAGTGCATTGTCCATTGAGGAATATGCAGGCATTGTCAGAAGGATTCTTTGAATGGAAATACTTTGTTTAGATTAGGAATGTAGACAACTTCAAAATTGCATAAAAGGAGCAACATAACTTAGTTACACTTTTTTTTTTCAGTGAGTTATGTTGGGGAAAGGCCATGGTGGCCTATACAATGCCTCAACAAAGGAAGAAAGAAGAAAGCCAAAGGCTAAGAGGAGAGAGAGATAAGATCAAGCTTATCGATCTTAGATTTGAAAGATGGCAAGTTGTAAGATTCAGGAAAGCAAGAGGAAGGCAAGACGGTCCGCAAGTTGCATGTTCTAGGGATGAATGATGATTTGTGGGACAGGGTTCGTGCATTAGGCAGTGAAACTTGGAAAGGATGTGAACGAGTCGAGCTTCTGGTGGTTCTGACACGCCTCAGATGAACAGGAATAATCTCCCTGGTCTCCTGAGAACAATGTCCGTTAATGTATCTGTAAAAGATGGCAAGATCTCCAACTAAACGACGATGGGAAAGAGGTTGGAGCGATTTGGTGAGGTTAGGATTATTGATGAGACGAATGGCTTTGGACTGGACTTTTTCGAGAAGACAGAGAGTAGATTTTGGAGCACCACCCCAGACGTGGGAGCAGTACTCTAAAGAAGGACGGATTTGGGACTTGTATACAGATAGAAGGTGAGAAGATGAGAAAAACCTGCGGGCTCTGGCAAGGAAACCAAGCTTTTGAGATGCATGTTTAGCAAGGGGATGGATGTGAGTTTTCCAAGTGAGATTAGATGAAAGAGAAAGACCAAGTTGTGTGAAAGAAGCTGAAGTGTCCAGTTCATCACCATTCATGAGGAAAGGAAGAAAGTCTTGATTACGTTTGCGTGAAATGACAGCCTGTTTCGTCTTGCTTTGGTTGAACGAAACTAGGTTGTCTTTGCCCCACTTCTCAATAACTGTCAGATCATTGGAGGGAAGAGAGGCTGAAGTGTTTCTGTGGAGTTGGATATCGGTGGAAGCATGGTAATTTGGATTGAACGAAAATGAAGAACATAGGAAGGTATCATCAGCAAAGAAATGAATGCTAGAAGACATAGAGGTGAGCAGGTCATTGATGATTAAACATTGATAGTTTAGCGAGAAGACCTTTGTGCCAGACGCGATCAAAGGCCATGGAGATATCAAGAGAGATTACTCTGCTCTCACCACAGGATTCTAGAGCAGAGGACCAGTCATGGACAGCATAAGCAAGAAGATCGCCAGTAGACCTGGCCTTTCGAAAGCCATACTGGTGATCAGAGAGAAGATTGTTTGTTTCTAGGAAGGTAAGAAGTTGTTTCGTGATGATGGTCTCCATTGTTTTAGAGATGAGTGAAGTGATTGCAATGGGACCTCTATTTCTTTTCTAGTGAGTTATGTGGAGGGAAGGCCATGGTGGCCTATAAAAATCCCCAACAAGGAAGAAAGAAGAAAGCAACGGGCTAAAAGGAGAGAGAGATCAGATCAAGTTTATTGATCTTAGATTTGAAAGATGGCAGGTTGCAAGATTCAGGAAAGCAAGAAGATGGCAAGACCTTCCATAAATTATATGTTCAACAATCATCAGAATATGAAATGTGCTATCATGTAATGGCAAAGGATTATCAAATTCATACCCCAACGCAGATCGTGTGAAAGCAAATGATTGATAAAAAGTGTAAATTTCATAGAATTAATTTAACTACCATCTACAATTCTATAGTCTCTGTTGAGTAAAGGAGAAATCTTCAATAATATAAAATTTTTGCAACAGCAAAACTGAGCAGTGGTGTAGTGGTTAAGCATGCAGACCCACAACACAGGGGTTGTCAGTTCGATTCCTCCATGTGTCACTTTTAAAACGCAACTGGTGAGGAAGGAAACGGGAAACCACCTCATGAATTCCACTTCCTGAGAAAAACTCAGAGCCCTGTCTCTGGTTTCTACAACGCTCGAAATCGAGTATGCAATGCAGTTAGTTAAAAACTGAGCGAAAAGTGACTTTTACTCTGAGAAGGAACATATATGATAAAATGATATAGAAATATGAACACATCTCATAAGTATAAAAGCTACAAATAATAAATTATCTATTATCAGACAAACACTAACGGATAGGTGCAACAGATTACATTAGAATAGCTTCAAGGTTTTATCCAGGACATATAAGTCCAAAACTGCACTTTCAGGTAATCCTTTACCACACTTATGCCAGTACACAACACTTTATTTGCATTTTAGAAAAAGTATTTTTGAATACTTAAGGACCTAGCTCACTTGAGGTGTGTAACCCCAGTTCAGTTTTCATATTTTGTAGTCTCCAAATTTAATGGATCATTCATAAACCAATACAAATGATTAAAAAACTAAGCTGTAATCACAATAGTACAAAATGATAGCAACATCAATGAAAAAATCCACTTCGAAAAATACAACACAAAAGCAGAGACACTTTTCTGGAAGGAGTTCTTGTAGCAGTGACAGACAAAACAGACAGATTACTTTTGAATTCTTTCAGATATCTCTGCTTAAGTGATAGAAAATTTCGCGCGCTTTGTATACAAGTTGAATTAGAATGAAAAAAGACGCTGGGTTATATACAGTATATGGGTTCTGATGGGTTCTGTGTTAGATACAGTAGGTTATGCTGGCATACCCTTTATGTTCATTTACTTCAACGGCTGTCCTAACTGGCTGAACAACCCCATTGTGAGCTGAAAAATTTACGAAGCCTTTCTCTAATGAAACTATCAATTCATTATGATTCAAATATTCTTCCACATCGTCTTTGCCAATAAACTCCAATGACTTGCCAGCCATTATTAAAACTGGATGAGGCTTGCTGTCGACTAGCCTCAGCCTCATTCCAACATCGAGACTACAGGTTTCGCATCATTACATCCCATCTGTGGCAGCAAAAAAGGCTCAAGGCGATTAAAATGGCCACTGGGGTTCTGAAAATCTCCCTTTCCATCAAAATCCCTGAAATCTCGTCGGATATTTACTGAGTATCACCTTATGTGCAGCTAATGACAAAGCGAATTTAGAATATATACAGTCAACTGTGTCTAATTCGAACTCGTGAAATTCGAACTTTTGCTAATTCGAACAGAAAGTTCAGGTCCCTTGAAGATTTCCTAACAAAGAACATGCTACATATATATATACATATATCTATAGATATATATATACATATATATAAATATATATATATAAATATATATAAATATATATATATACATATATATAAATATATATATATACATATATATAAAGATATATATATACATATATATAAATATATATATATACATATATATAAATATATATATATACATATACATAAATATATATATATACATATATATAAATATATATGTATACATATATATAAATATATATATACATATATATAAATATATATATATACATATATATAAATATATATATATATATATATATATATATATATATATATACATATAAATATATATATATACGTATATATACATATGTATATATATATGAATATGAAATAGGCTACCTTTTAAGGCAAATTTATTGATGGATTACTTCAGACGTTTCGCCTTGTGAGGGCTTCATCAGTGATAACGAAGCCCTCACAAGGCGAAACGTCTGAAGCAATCCATCAATAAATTTTCCTTAAAAAGTAGTATATCCTATATTCACATTTTATCTGAGGCATGGCCAAACACAAATTTTAAATATATATATATATACATATATATATATATATATATATATATATATATATATATATATATATATATATATATATATATATATATATATATATATATATATATATATATATATATATACATATATATATGTATATATATATATATTTAAAATTTGTGTTTGGCCATGCCTATATATATATATATATATATATTTATATATATATTTAAAATTTGCATATATATATATTTATATATATATTTATTTGGTGAGGGTGTGCGTGAGTCCGCAGGATTTTGGGAAGCTTTGACGGAGCAGAAATTTGTGAACTAGTTGGCCTCTACATCCTCCACGGTTTATGCGCGAAGTACGGGAAAGACAGTATCGGACTATACAGAGATGACGGATTAGCTGTATTTAAGAACATTTCAGGACCAACAGCAGAACGAATAAAAAAAGACATAACAAGACATTTCAAAAACCACGGACTAAATATTACAATACAGACAAACATGAAGACAGTCAACTACCTGGACATAACATTCAACCTCAACAGCGGAACATACTACCCTTACAGAAAACCCAACGACCAGCCACTATACATCAACACTAAGTCTAATCATCCTCCTAGAATCATTAAACAGCTCCCAGACAATATTAGTCGCCGAATCTCCAACCTATCCTGCAACGAAACAGAATTCAACAAAACGAAACCCATCTACGAAAACGCCCTAAAATCCTGCGGACTCACGCACACCCTCACCTATAACAATCAGGGTCCACCCACACGTACAAGGAAAAACAGACAACGAAACATAATTTGGTACAACCCTCCATACAACCAGAGCATCCGCACTAACATCGGCTACACATTCCGCAAGCTAATCAGCAAGCATTTTCCAAAAACCCACAGATTTCACAGCATCTTCAATAAGAACAACCTAAAAATTAGTTACAGCTGCACAGAAAACATGGCCTCCATCATCAACAAACACAACAAGAAAATTCTCAACACTAAAACACCCACCCCAGCACCAAAATCATGCAACTGCCGCATAAAAGAAGACTGCCCCCTGAACAACAACTGCCTCACCACTAACATTGTCTACAACGCTAAAGTGACAACAAACGAAGACACAACCGGGAAAAACTACATAGGCGTGACTGAAGGAACATTCAAACAACGATTTACTCAACACAAACTGTCATTTAAGAACAAAAAGTACTCCAACAGCACCGAACTTTCCAAATACATCTGGCAACTTAAGGACAACGAAACAGACTACCGAGTACAATGGACTATCATCACTGCAGCTCAACCATACAACAACATCTCCAAAAGGTGCGACCTCAGTACATCAGAAAAACTATACATAATCAACGGCCACAACAATGACCCCTTGAACAAACGCTCTGAACTTATCTCCAAATGCCGACACGAGAACAAATATTATTTAATGAACAATAGCATCACCTAGACAATAGACAGTAACTTGCCAACGGCTTCTTTTATCCCAATTTTATCTTACTTTATTTTACTCTCACCCTATTTTTAACCCATTCGCTTATTCTAAAATCAATGTAATTCGGAATGTGTTTCAGTTATAGTCTGTCTGACGAGTGCCTTCGCACGAAACTCAGAGTGACAGAGAATCGGTCTTTTCCTTTTCTGCATTTCTGCTATCAACGCTCTGTACTTTTTACATAGAGCACCATATGGTGGTGAAGACAGCACCCTCTATGTGATATCTATATATATATATATATATATATATATATATATATATATAAATATATATATATATATATATATATATATATATATATATATATATGTATATGTATATATATATGTATATATATATATATATATATATATATATATATATATATATATATATATATATATATGTCTCTATGTACAACACCCCTAGACAGCACCCTCTATGTGATATCTATATATATATATATATATATATATATATAGATATCTCTATGTACAACACCCCTAGACAGCACCCTCTATGTGATATATATAACCATATATATCTATATATATATATATGAATATATATATATATATATTTATATATATGTATATATATAACCTGTGTAGCTTATACATTGACGTATATTTTCATAGGTGTCAGGATAGCTCAGTAGCAAGATTCTTCCACGCTAATCCTATGGTCGGTGGCTCTCAACCAAACTTTCACTGAGTGAGTGGAGCCGCGAGCTTTCAATAATTCCAGGCGTAGGAATTACAAGGTGTGGTCACATGGAGAGGAAGGCCCTGGACTTGCTCGATAAGCAAAAAGCTTCTCACTGTCCATTAACAATGAAAAAAGAAGAAAAAATTGTTGCCTCGAAAGGCCAGAAAAAGGGGGATCTGCAAGAGCTGGAAGCTCCTTTTAAGCCTACCTGAAATGCATATTCACTCAGAAAACTTAAGTGACATATTAGGTACGTGGAAATGACATTATGTCGGTTGAACAACATCGCAACACTCAAGATAAACATTATGTTAATCACTAGGGGCTGAAGCAGAGCTTAACTCGTTTATTGAAGAACCACTGCAAAAATTTGTCCAGGTATTATCAAGAAAGTAGATCTGGCTCTCTAAAAAATGAGCAGGCTTAATCACTTTGAAGCTACTGTGGTTTGTGGTAAAGGAAATGATCTTTATGACGAAGTATGGAAGGACGTCAGTAATAATAGTAAAAATGATACTACATCGAGTCGACAAGGTAAGGAATCGACCAGGTTGTAGACTGTGTACAATGACTTTGATATGCAGATGACGAGCTAGTTTCAGGTCATGAAGCAAAAATCTCGCTAAAAATGGAATTTTACTTGGCTATGAAAGTTGTGCCGTGGAAATGGAAAGGGAACTGAAAAGATTTGGAAAAACTTAAAAACTTCGCCAAGTTCATGGTATTCACTTGGCAATGTCCCTTCTTCATAAATCTACACAGCTGTAAGAATTTGATTCGAATCCATCTACATGGTGATAAAGATATTTGGTAACTCCGAAGCCATCCTTTCGCATCAATCTTCACTCATAATGTGCAGAAAAATGAATAAATAGAGATATGGAGGGTCGCGCCACAATAATGGAAATACTACCAATCTCTACACAGTGGCATGATTAGTTGTCCCAAGATCAAAACTCTCTTGATTTCAGTAGAAAGAGGAAAGAAAAATTAATCAAAGGCTGGGTAGTGAAATTATGACAATCGAATCAAATGCAAAACCAAGTGAATAGTACCTAAAATACATAATCACATGTGAAAAAACTACAACGTTGTACAAAATTGGCTGCATTTGACAGATCAAAGAACCTCAGCGCCCTTCCAGTATAACATAAACAGATTAGACATAAGGCCTAGAAATAAATAACTTACTCTGTGCGAAACAACCAAACCTAAGTTATGTATGACCAGGGAAGAGAAGAAGGATGGGCGGGTCGAGATGAGTGGAGAAAGAAGGCCTACTGAACAGGGATGAATCCGGAAGAAGATGATGATGATTATGAATATGATGGTGATGATGGTGATGGTGATGATGGTGATGATGATGGTGACGATGATGATGATAGTGATGATGGTGGCGATGATGGTGATGGTGATGATGATGATGATGATGATGGTGATGATGATGATGATGGTGATGATGATGATGATGATGATGGTGACGATGATGATGATAGTGATGATGGTGACGATGATGATGATAGTGATGATGATGATGGTGATGATGATGATGATAGTGATGGTGATGATGGTGATGATGATGATGGTGATGATGGTGGTGATGGTGGTGATGGTGGTGGTGATGATGACGGTGATGATGACGGTGATGATGACGGTAATGTTGATGATGGCGATGATGATAATGATGATGGTGATAAGGATAAGCTATACTTGGAAGCACTGGCATTATTATGAACGGACCAATCTCTGGAGATTGAATGCTAATAGGATAAGTTCTCTATCGGATTCAATTAAAACGGGGCAATGGAAGGGCTTGCGCTTGCAATGAAATAAAATAAAAATGAAATAAGTCTAAAATGCGATTCGGAATGCAAAAATATCTAAGATTAAATGGACATCAGAAATTATGCATGCAGAAGGAAAGATATTGAGAAAGCAACAGCATCTTTCCTCGGAAAAAAATCTAATGTACATCCACAACATGATTTTATTCAAAATTGCCCAACATCAATGCAGACAAAGTCTCGTTTTCCTATTTACAAAGCATCTTGAATTGCACTGTGCAAGTGGAGATAAGAATTGAAGCAAGTGGATGAAATATCACAATTTGAGATGCAACTTTAAATCATGTGCGGGCAACTCTTTACAACACCCGGAAGGTGGAATTCAATGCATTCGGACATAGAGGACACACACATCTAGATGCGGGTCGTGAAAACAAATCCAATAGAACGTTAATTAAGTAAAGCTTGCTTTACTTCCAACTCATGAGTACAGTCAATTCTGTTCAGCCTTGAGCTCTCTGGGGAATGGGTTTACAAAAAAGTCGACTCACATAGGTTCGAATTATAGAGGCTTTTTGTTAGAAGATTTTCAAGAGACCTGAAAATATTGCTCGAATTAGCAAAAGTTTGGAATTACGGCAGTTCGAATTAAACAGAGCTGACTGCATTCATTACGATATTTCTTACAGCTAGATTAATCAGATCCGGGTACGACAAATAATTAATCAATTTACACGCTCTCCTTAATAATTTCCAAGCACATCCCCCCAACTTATGTACTTGCCTTCTAAAATGCATTTAAACCGTCTATGTATGTTGTTATCGCTCCTTTTCAAACGTAAAATTCCCAGCTTGTTTTTAACACGTTATATGAAGTTCAGAAGAAGAGCGAACAGCGACGTCAGTAAGAGCACCGTTTCCATGCATCTTCGTGTATCGGCTCCGCCAACTGGTGATAAGAAGCAAAAAGATTTAATAACTCACTACCCACAGCCATGTTCATCCCTTTACTTCAATTTATGATTTAATCTCCTGCCAGGGCCATGGGGCTCCTGAAAACTTCTGAAAATAGGAGCCCATAGAATTCTAAATGATATGACTTTGATTATTTGAAATTTTTGTGCTTTCATCGGTTTCATGAAGCTTTGTAGAGATGGTTTTCTGTCATACTTCCATTTTTAGGATGTTTTACAGTAAAACTCAACGATCTTTTAAAGGACGGATAGTTTTTGGTATATGACGTTACACGGGAATATTTCTCATATGTTTTGTTGGGGAAAGGCTTTAGTGGCCTAAATCAAAGCCCCAACAAAATGAAAAAGAAAATGCGTAGAAGAGGGGGGGGGGGGGGGAAGGGTTAAAATCAAGCTTTTGACATATGATTTAAAAGGAGCAAAGTGTACGATTCCAGGAAGGAAGCAGAGGGCAAGACTAAGTTCTTCAGATGAATCATAATTTGTGGGATAGAATTCTTGGCTTAAGCAGTAAGAATATTCTTTTCTTACTGAGTTATGCTGAGGAAAGGCCGTTGTGGCCTGTACAAAGCCCCAACAAGGGAAGAGGGAAATGGAAAGCCAAGAAGGCTACGAGGAGAGAGAGATCAGATTAAGTCTATTGATCTTAGATTTGAAAGATGGCAGGTTGTAAGATTCAGGAAAAGCAAGAGGAAGGCAAGACGTTCCATAAGTTGCGTGTTCTAGGGATGAATGATGATTTGTGGGACAGGGTTCGTGGATTAGGCAGTGGAACTTGGAAAGGGTGTGAATGAGTTGAGCTTCTGGTGGTCCTGACACACGTCAGGGGAACAGGAAAAATTTATCTGATCTCCTGAGAACAATGCCTGTGAAAGTACCTGTAAAAGATGGAAAGATCTCCAACTAAACGACGATGGGAAAGAGGTTGGAGAGAATTGGTGAAGTTAGGATTGTTGATGAGAAAAATGGCTTTGGACCCGACTTTGTCAAGAAGACAGAGAGTGGATTTTGAAGCACCACCCCAGATGTGGGAGGAGTACCCTAAAGAAGGACGGATTTGGGACTTGTGTATAGCTAGGAGGTGAGATGAGAAAAACTCGCGGGCTCTGGCGAGGAAGCCGAGTTTTTGAGATGCATGTTTAGCAAGGGAATGGATGTAAGTTTTCCCAGTGGGATTAAGTGTTCAGCTCATCGCCATTCATAAGGACAGGTGGAAAGTTTTGGTTATGTTTACGTGAAATGGCAGCCTGTTTCGTCTTGCTTTGGTTGAACGAAACTAGGTTGTCTTTACTCCACTTCTCAGTAACTGTCAGATCATTCGAGAGAAGCGAGGCTGAAATGTTTCTGTGGAGTTGGATATCGGTGGAAGCGTGGTCATTTGTATTGAATGAAAATGAGGAACTTAGGAAGGTATCATCAGCAAAGGAATGGCTACTAGAAGACGCAGAGGTAAGCAGGTCATTTATGAGGAGAATGAAGAGCACAGGGGAGATGACAGAGCCGTGTGCTAAACCAGCATTTATTGAGCGAAGATTAGAGAAGAAGCCGTTCACTCAACGGTAATTGACTTATCAGAGAGGAAGCTACCAATCCAAGAAAGACTGAAAACAGTGTGAGTGGGTCAAGCGTCTGGTCATCGTGAAACCCCTGCCCCCTCCAGAGGAACAGGAATGGTATCCCTGCTATCCTGAGAACAATGCTCGTGAAATCATCTGTAAATGATTTGCAGCTAAACGATGATGAGATAGAGGCTGGAGAGATCTGATGAGATTGTTCGAATTTGAAATGGTTGATGAAGTGAGTGGCTTTGGAAGTACATTTGTCAAGGAGACAAAGGGTACACAGGAGCAAAATCCCCGGCATATGTCCAGTTTTCTAGAGAAGGGAGTATTTGGGATTGGTAGATAGACATTGTGTGGATAGTAGCGGAATAGGCCCCAAGTTGCTTTGGGCCCACGGCCCCATGGGGCTATCTGCGTTCCAGTCCCTTTCCGTCCCTTTTCTAATCCACTTTTTTCATTACTCGACTTGGCTCTCTTGATTTTCTTAAATCCCTGCTTTTGTTCTCTTTTCGTATATTTCTTGCCTTCTTGTATATTCTTCCATTCTTGAGATACACAAGTTGTTCAATAGAATCTGCACTGCTTTTCAATGGAAAGTGCCACTTGAAAAGAGGGATTTCGTAATGGACAATTCAGGAGATAGGAAAGACGTCGAGGTCCAATATATTTGCAGCAGTAAGCTGAAGGGGAAGGAGAGATAACCAGGTTCCCCCGCAGAGGGTGGAGACAAGAGAAATGCGATTAGCGTGGAGAAAAGTATGATGCGGAAGTATGCAGGTAAAGTGTTGTGTCGAATCCAAATAATCAAGCAATGCCATCTGCATTTCACTGAATCTTCGACAAGCTATTATTTTCTATCAATTTAATCATCGTAGTTCTATTACTGCAAATTATAGCTAAATGAAAATGACACCTAATTGATTCCAGCGAGCCCTTTTCAGCAGATATGAATTTTCCTCCTGATAGATTATCAGCTAACACAGAAAAGCAAGGAAATAATCGCTTAGAAAAAAATCTTGCAGGAAAATTGCACAAACAGGCTAGTGCTGGACCCTATTGAAAACAGTATTGCGCACACATGCTGATAGGTTATCCCGGCAGAATATTTGTATATCACTATCATTGTTTACACTATAAAACACCACGTAAAGTTTCCAATACTCACAGCATCTCTTTCCAGGGCACGATTTTGGACAATCTATGGTGCGAACTGTCTTGTTTCCATGTTCATCGGGAGGGCAAGGAACTGATTCAGAGGTACAATTCCTCCTTGCTTCGTACTTAGCTGATAGTTGAACGGGACAGCAAATTTTATCACAATTTTCGAAGCCCCATTGCAGCCATTCTGAAAGAAAATCACGAGTGTATAATATGATGCAAAAAATTCAACTTCCAGAAGAGACGGGATCAGCTAGGCATTTATTTATGACAAGTAATATTTGCGTCTCGTTCATCAACTCTATGGGGACAATGCAGAAACCTTCGCGTTTGTGCCCCTGGATATCGACCGCCGAAAATGATCTCGATCCATTTTCGGCGGCTCGTAACTGATTCTGCAACCACTTTCCCTCAAAGCACATTTAAGGGGAAGACTCGAAGAAGAAGTCAACTATGTGGCATAAGTGTTAACTATTCAAGCAAACAAAAGAAGATAAGAGAACAGAGAAATGAAAGCTTGTCCAACATCAGGAATTCGATTCATTTTGTTCACCTGTACCACATGTCCATAGTTAAGCATGGTTAGCTACGTGAGATGCAAAGGAATCGATCAGAAGTATGAAAAGTTTGTAGTTACTTCAGTTTCCTTACACTCATTCATATTTCTGTCTTTGTCATTATTTCAGTGGTGGCCTGCTTGCCCATTGCTACCCATTTCTCATGCCGTTTTCTGCTATGCCTCACACCATTGATTTACTTATTCATCTACCTTGGTTAATTTAGCTGGTATTTCTTATCCTCCCTTGTTGGTGAAGAGCCAGAGGAAACTCGTCTTACTATTATGGTTGTATAAGATCACGTAATCAGTATAAGTCATTGAGTCAAAGTACAGGGGAACTCATCGCCTCTCTGGCTCTCCGGTACTGTATTCTCAGTACTGAATATACGATCACGAAGGCAAGAACTGTCCATTGGGGTTGAGACAAGCAGCAGTGATGACTTGATGATGTTGTGTTGACTTTATTCTGACGGTGGTATCAAGGATGCATCGAAGAACTAGACAAGGATAGATAGCTTCATATGAAAAACCTCAAACAAATGTTGCGAATCATACTCATAGCTTTGTGAATGATCAAGTGGTGATCAGTCTGATGTATTCTTGTAAGCTTTTGACACGTGGTATTTACCAAAGTCAGTCAATCTCCGGGTGTGTTTTAGTAATTCCTCATGTCATTCCACCCACTCCATGTTCATAAGCGACACGTCTCAACGTTCTGTTGTGAACGGCAACTCAGATGGTATCCTTCTCACTCTTTACTAGAGAAGGACAAGGCCTTTGATGCGGTGTCACGATTTTCTCTCAGGATAGCATTCTACGACCAACAGCACACAATACGCGATTCCAAAAAGTGCATTCGCATTCCATATTGCGCAGAAATGCAGAAATACTCATTTGTCATACCGAAGACCTCTTTGTCCTGAAATGATTGGAATGCGAAACACGCCAGACCATGTCTCCATATGATGGATATGTATTATTTAGAAGGCAGATGGCATTGTGAATAGAGTACAGTATTCGATGTGTGCGCGCTCTCTGTCCCCGACAGTAAATGGGCCAATGTAATTAGTGCGACGGGAAAGAAGGCACTGGTCGCGCTAGCTAAAAGTGGCGTGGCCAAGGAAGGCGCCTTTACAACAATGTGGGCCCCCTCCAACGCTTGTTCCGCCTATGAGACCAAATGCGACTTTTTTGCCCAGCATTGGTGTCAATCGTCTACCTTCACACGTTTCAATCCACAGGAAGGTTGGCGCTCTTTAGTCCCATGCCCTGTTCACAAGGTGACGGGTATTTTCGAAAACGAAAGGAATTTTCATTCGTTTTCACCTTCTGCCCACACGTAGCCGGCGTTTTCGGTGACCGAAAACGAAACTCTTTTAAAACGCTCTCCAGGGTTGAATCTTTTGCAAACGCTGTTTTCATGTTCACGTGTAGACTTTCTGAATACGCGGACGTCACACATCACAATATTTCCTCATGGCCTTTTAAACTTTGCATTCATTAGTTGCTCTCAGTAATAGTTCCACCTCGTTGTCTGTCCAAAAAGACGCCTCCAATGTCTCATTTTCTGCAGCTTTCTTTGCTTTGCCATTTTTCGTGATTCTCGACATGTTGAAAATTATTATCGCTGTGCCAAAGTAGTAAGCAAAGCAGATCTGCACTCAATCAATGCTGGTGTAGCCCAGGGCTCTGTCATCTCCCCTATACTCTTCATCCTCTTCATAAACGACCTGCTTACCTCCACGGCTACTAGCATTCACTACTTTGCTGATGATACCTTCCTAAGCTTTCATTTTCATTCAATACAAATGACCATGCTTCCACCAATATCCAACTCCACAGAAACATTTCAGCCTCGTTTCTCTCCAATGATCTGACAGTTATTGAGAAGTGGGGCAAAGACAACCTAGTTTCGTTCAACCAAAGCAAGACGAAACAGGCTGTCATTTCACGCAAACGTAATCAAACTTTCCTCCTGTCCCAATGAATGGTGATGAACTGGACACTTCAGCTTTTTTCACAGAACTTGGTCTTTCTCCTTCATCTAATCTCACTTGAAAACTCACATCCATCCCCTTGCTAAACATGCATCTCAAAAGCTCGGTTTCCTCGCCAGAGCCCGTGGGTTTTTCTCATCTTCTCACCTTCTATCTGTATACAAGTCCCAAATCCGTCCTTCTTTAGAGTACTGCTCCCACGTCTGGGGTGGTGCTCCAAAATCTACTCTCTGTCTTCTCGACAAAGTCCAGTACAAAGCCATTTGTCTCATCAATAGTCCTAACCTCACCAAATCTCTCCAACCTCTTTCCCCTTCGTCGTTTAGTTGGAGATCTTTCCATCAATTTCAGATACCTTAACGGACATTGTTCTCAGGAGATCAGGGATATTATTCCAGTTCCTCTGAGGCGTGTCAGGACCACCAGAAGCTCAACTCATTCACACCCTTTCCAAGTTTCACTGCCTAATCCACCAACTCTATCTCGCAAATCATCATTCATCCATAGAACATGCAACTTATGGAACGTCTTGCTTTCCTCTTGCTTTCCTGAATCTTACAACCTGCCATCTTTCAAATCTAAGATCAATAAACTTGATCTTATCTCTCTATCCTCTTAGCTGCTCGCTTTCTTCTTTCCCCTCCTAGATTGGGGCTTTGTATAGGCCACCATAGCCTTTCCTCAACATAACCCACTAAAAAAAAAAATTATTAAGAACTGGCCCCAAGTAGTCTGCGCATTCTCATAGGCGAATTTCGAGCGTCTTCATTTGGTTTCGCTTTTCCGTGTGGACGGGGGTATTTTGAAAACGCTCATGGTGGGGACGCAGGTTTATTTGAAAACGGATAAAAATAATTGCGTTTTCGAAAGTATCCGGCACCTTGTAATCTGCCACCATTTGCAACGCGTTGTACAGTATTTTGACGTATTACAAATAAGAATATCTTTAGTGTGATGATTGACTTTCACTGTTCAGTGTGCAAGGTGGCATTTAGTAAGAACATAAGGTGATACTCACGAGCTGACATTGTCATGTTGGGTGATGTACTTCGTGAGGGAGTAACCGACAAAGCTGTAATCAAAGCATAGGATTTAATTTTCAGTCAAAATCATATAATCAAAGTAGAAATTAAGATTATATGGGCGGGTGGATTGGTAGAGTGGCATATAAGATTCCTAAGGTGGTGGGTTCGATACCGGTTCTCATTAAGTAAGATTGTGAATATCACATTTTCGATGAACGGAATTGTGCCATGAAGCATTTGAGAGCTGAGGGTAGGCTTCGCAATCCAATTCTGCAAAGGTAACTTTCCTGACCTAGCGCTAACGAAACGGGTGTTGGGTGCCTCACTGGTTTGCAGATACCGACGTTAGGTCCCCCTGGTGAGAAAAAGGGGAAGGTTTTCCATTGTTGGGCTTCTTTATTTGTCGGTGTTTGCTAGTTTAGAAATGGTGAGAACCAACCAAGCTATATTTGAATCAGAAAAGGTCTATAAAATGTCTCTGGATCCAGAACTTGCCAAGTTGCTAACGTTTTTGTTGGCATTACCTGTGATAGTTGTTACGGAAGTAGCAGAACGACCGGAAGGGGATGGAGTCGCTTGAGCGGTACTGGCAGTTGACGTGGCACCATCAGCAGTACTGGAAGGCATCACCCCTTGAGTTCTTCCTTGCTCTGCTGCAGTATAGGAATCCCCTGCTCCATCAGGGGTAACAGCCGGCGTCACATATACACCTGCATTATTCGAAGAAGCTGTTGGAGAAACTTCCATGCTTGACGACGATTCGCTGGATGATTGTGCAAATGCCAATGCCCAAACCGATATGAATAGTATGATGATTTGCGATAGCATGATCCTCGAAGCCATTTTCGCGAGCTGGAATTAGTTGAACAATCGTTTTGTGAGTCGATGGCTCATGGTGCACAAACGCTAGGTTTAAGGGTGTCATGCAAGTAGCAAGCCCCTTTTAGTTGGCCGAGGAAGGCTGCTGAACTTGCAAGGAAAGATTGATCAGGAATGTGAGAAAAAAGGGGGAACCCTGTTACGAAAAGGAAAATCAGAGTCAAGACAGTCTCTTGCAATTTTGTGCGACTTAGCCGTCAACCGAAGATGCAAATTTCTCCTCCGCGTAGCAACCAATCACAAGAGAAAGACGTGACAAAGCATAACATATATGGACAGAGAGCATTCTTATTTTGATTTCAGGGTTCCATTGGTTGAAGTAATGATTGATTTGGACAGCTGGTTACGTGATTGGCTGATGTGGATTTGAAGAAGAATCGATGGAATGGATTCACATAAGTGAAGTTAAAAACACGCAACGATTAATAATTCAAGCAAGAAGGCAGGTTTTAATGAAGGCAGTAATCCTCAAAAGTGAGTCACACTCTTATTCAAAGAATGAAATAGCAGGTCCTTCGATCATGAATACTGAATGAGGTGAATCAAGATGGGATCCATCAAACAGCCTGTGACAGTGGTACGCGCGATCACGGGGCAAAACTTACTCAACAGAAACAGAAAAATTCTTAATGAACCAGATCCTCCGATCAACTTATCACATCAACACATCTTATTTGATTCTTAATGCACTTTGTTGAAATGAATGATTACCATGAAATAAACGGGCAATTATGGCACTACCAATGAATGAAAACTGCTCCAAACAAACTACTGTCATAGCAACCGATTGGAACTTACAGATGGGGGCAAGCTTGGGAATGGAGAAGGCTCAGTCGGTTGAAATATGGTTGCTTGTATTGTTGCAGAAACAAAGAAATGTTGTGTTGATTGAGATGTGCACCAAAACATTCAATTTGTAGATAAGTCCAATCGCGCTCATGATAAAAAAGCACGGGTAATTTTATGCAGAAGAGGAATTCCAAGGGAACGGATAGAAAAAGTGTAAGATAAGAAACTTAAATGAAGGCCATTTTATACAAACAACAAATGCAATGATCTTTTCAACAATCTAGAGGCACTTTTAAAAGTAAAAGCTTCCCAGCAAATGATAACAGAAGGTACAGTTGTTCATCCATTGATCAAAAGTTCTTCCTCACAGCGTTATGTAAGGATAAGCTACGCATGACAGGGGTACACGAAAAGAAAGTTTGCGAGAAGTAGAGGTCTGCAAGAAAGAACGTTATGCAAGGAAGGAAAGTATGTAGGAAAGAAGAATGTGCATGAAACGTAGGTGTATGCAAGTGAGATCGAACTACAACCAAGGACAGTTATAAAGATAGGTTTGAACGAGAAAAAAAGATTTGCATGGACAGTAAAATGGTAGATAATCAAAGGGGAGAAGAACAGTTACATGTTTATGCAGCTATAAATCTATATCTGCTGTTGCCACCATCTTGCAATGTAAAAAATCAAATTTTGCCCAATTCTGTATCACAGTTATGAAGATCATAAACACTTTGGCTGCCTGTGATATTAAAAAACTGCATTGGTTTACCAACATTTCATTAACAGAAACAAATAATCGCATTACCTCAAAATCGACTCAAGAAAAGCAGCGGCTTTCAAATTTCAACTAACTCGATTGCGTCTCTAACTAGATTTAACTTCCAATCTGTACCTTTATGAATCTCACCCGTTGCCATAGCAATACGACACAAACAAACTGGTGGCGATAAGGAGCGGCTTCTCTCCTAACGGGTCAATACATTAGCACAACTCGGGCAAGGGGCCCTCTCGACCACTGCTCGCAGCCACCCTGCATTGGGCCTAGATTTTGGGCAGCACCGTGAGACAACAAACAAATGACAAGGCACCGAAGTATCTGCAAGACCTTTTGACAACCCAGAATGCAGTAACAATATCTAGCTAATTCATCTGCACAAGAAACTCTAAAGAGGTTCCTAAAAGAAGTCAAACACCAAAACATAAAATCATGAATGAAGATATAAGGAATGATGATTTCCAGTGGAAATTTGAATCTGTTGCATTATTCCAAATCAAATTTTTCTGTTGGGTCTTCCCTTGCGGAACGCAAAAAAGTCACGATAAAAACGCTGCCTGTAAACCTATTATTTAACTGAAAGGCCACGGCAGAACTTAAATGCAGATAAACTCGTATGGAACATAGCTGTGCAACAAAATTGCTGAAAATTTCGGCTTCAATTTGAGTGATAGTTGGCATAGTGCTAATAAGAATGACCCCAAAGAAGATATCATTGGAGAGTTGAAGTTTTGGCAGACATCATTTGAAGGAGATGAGAAAATGCCGCGAATGCTCATTAAGAGCTCTTTAAGGCGTTGTTGAAGCACGGTGCTTTTCTGTTGAGGTTACTGCAATCATGCTGCAGTAAGTATTATGTACAAAGTACCTCTACCGAAAATTCTTACGAAAGCCAGATAGAAATCAGCAAGCAGATTGAGATTAATGCTAAGAGCAGCGCTAAAAAATGCCCATTTCGCCAGAAATAAGTTAAACAGTTCAATGTCTGCAGTCTTGTCTGAAGAATTCTCGTACAGCAGATAGTGGCCAACGAAGGGAGGGTGAAAGGAGTAGGTTTCGAGCGGATGTTCTCAAACTGGAGGGTGATGCTAATTTGTAATGAAAAGGGATGACATGAAGCCTACTTCAATTTTTGCATTACGTACTCAAATATAATCTGACAATAGTAGAACTAGTTTCGATAGCATGTTTATCAGAAATGAGTGACGCCTGAATAAGCATTTCTCGTGTTTTCCAACACAATAAAGCTAGACATCTCACAATAGTGGGCCGCACTTCAAGGCATATCTACGAGAATGAAAGCTCCTATTATTTTTACAGAGTATTTGAAAGTATAATTTGATGCAAGATTGTCATATGATTGAGCTCTCCTTGTGTAGCAAATGCAATCATAGCCAGAGTTATCGTGGCAGTAACAGATCAAAGCGATCATAAAGTCGTACTAAGCAGTGGTGATGTGAAATGTCAAATTAGCAGTTGAAACATGCCTTTGAAGATTCTGTCTAACAAAACTTCAGTTGCTCGGGAAGAGAAGCAAGCTTAGTCATTAATATTTGATCATCTCAAAAGTCGAAATGAATGCAATATTGTATATTCATGGCTAAAGTGCAATCAATAATTTATATAATGGTATTTTTGTGGAAAAAACGAACTCGTCGTATTGAAAATAAATTTCGAACAGCAAAGATGGCAGGTGGAGAATACGCCTCCCTGATGATAGCAGTGATTGGCAGGCATCATCATGTCTTCATCAGGAACAACAATCACTTCGATTTCGCCCCTATTTCAGAGTGATGTGTCATTCTGAAAATGATTCAGTGTAAAAATGCTATCAGAAAAGGGCAAAGTCAATGACAGCGAACTTGTGGCATATGAAATCCAAATACAGAATGACACCGGGTTTCGAAAAGAGGAGCTGCCAAGAATTATGAAGAACAGAGAAGGTCGGAGGAACGCAGTTGCTAATATCCAGACAAGCTCTGATGATGATGATGATGGTGAAGATGATGATGAAGATGATGATGAAGATGATGATGATGATGATGAAGATGATGATGAAGATGATGATGAAGATGATGAAGATGATGATGATAATGATGATGATGATGAAGATGATGATGATAATGATGGCATCCTGTGATGTCGCCGCAAGTAGCGAAGGACTCTTTGAATACGTATGGAGCAAGAATGTGTCTATGCGAGAGTGACAGAAAAATATGAGGTGAATCTCCAAACAAGAAGGGCTGAGATTTTGTTTAGCACCAAGCAGGATCAAGAATTTTTCGTTTCTCTTCGTATGATCAGGCTCTTTATTCTGACGCCAAGACTTTATCCAAAACACAATTGGCGTGAGGAGTGTAGCTAGCATCTTTTGATTTAAGACAAATTTTTCATGAGATGTGGTCGAATCGGGAAAAAGGATGAGGGGGGCCACTAAAATTTCCCGGCAGGGGCTACGTTCCATGACAGGGAGGCTAAGTTTGGCAGCAGGGTGGCTAAGTTTGGCAGCAGGGTGGCTAAGTTTGGCAGCAGGGTGGCTAGATCTTCAACTAACATAATCTCGCGTTTGATAACAATTGGTTACAGAATTGATTTTTGCCCCTAAGGGGGAGACGGTGCTCTCCAACGGGGGCTGTTGGTCTAGTGCAAACGGAAAGGGAATAAACTCATTCAGTGCTCGGATTGTATCAACATTAGGCTACTCAGATTGATCTGCCTTCCGATAATTATACATCCCTTGTTAGTTGTGTAGCCTTGTTTATTTCTGATGGTTAGAAAGCAAAGTGATATGATGGGAAACGAAAGCCCCATTTGCAGCGGGAACATAACAAGTTTACAAAATCTATTCCCAGCAAGCTATCATCATCAAAAACCTCTCAATCACAGGTGGGAGGAAGGATGCAAGTGTTGCCAACGTGATGCATAACAACAAGGCAAACTCAGCAAAAGCATGTTTTGTTTTGTAAGCAAGTAACCCGTAGAAACAACAGCGATTGAGGTAAAAGAAGAAAAGAAAGTGTGATGTATAGTATGACGTATAGTGAAATAGTGTGTTGCCAAGAATGTAGTTGTCGGAGATCAATCTACTAGATGAATTGAACCGTCTGTGAAAGAAGAGAAGCGGCATGCCATCACATCTCACCTCACGTTGGATGCTCGCAAATAGAAGCGCTAAGTCTAAACTTTTTAAAGAGAAGTTAGCTATACGCAGAAGCTCATCTCCGTTTAAGAATACACGGGTTACATTGAATTGATCGGGCAGGCTTTTCTGTCGGTGATTTGGTCGATAGCCGGATCTTTGCTTGCATAGCTGTATAAAATCATAAGGCAACTTTGTATTAGCGGGAAATATCCAATGGTCAAGTGCTATCCTTAAGAGACTTAAAACGATCTTTACGCGTTTGCTTATTTGTTGAAATTGGAGCCACGAATCAACTGGGGCATGGCGAACTCCCAATGCAAAATTGGCCAACAAAATCTTTCGTTTTTTATCTATGTCATATTTCTTCACTATGTATTCTAAAACTAACTGTAAATATTCGATTTGAATTAGCCCCTAGTTAGTTGCATTGGACACTTTGCTGAAAGCAATGGAAGAGTTTTGACAAATATGACAAGTATATTTTGTAAATTATAAGTTTTTAACATGGCTCCCCCTTTTTCTAGTGAGTTATGTTGGGGAAAGGCCATGGTGGTCTATACAAAGCCTCAACAGAGAAAGAAAGAAGAAAGCGAAGGACTAAGGGAAGAGAGAGAGATCAGATCAAGTTTATTGACCCTAGATTTGAAAGATGGCAAATTGTAAGATTCAGGAATGCAAGAGGAAGGCAAGACGTTCCATAAGTTCATAAGTTGCATGTTCTAGGGATGAATAATGATTTGTGGGACAAAGTCGTGAAGTAGGCAGTGAAACTTGGAAAGGGTGTGAATGAGTTGAGCTTCTGGTGGTTCTGACACGCCTCAGAGGAACAGGAAGAATCTCTCTGATCTCCTGAGAGCAATGCCCGTGAAAGTATCTATAAAAGATGGAAAGTTCTCCAACTAAACGACGATGGGAAAGAGGTTGGAGAGATTTGGTGACGTTAGGATTGTTGATGAGACAAATGGCTTTGGACTAGACTTGTAAAACAGATGTATAATCTTAGGGGTTACAATGCATGAAAAATTAGCAATGAAATGACAGAGATTCCATGTAATACTAGCGACGAAAAACACAAAAATCGACTGACACAGACCGCAAAGAAAGAGTGTGATCTCAATCTAAATGTGAACAAAACCAAAGCTGATTACGACTGTGCCGAATAGCCCGTCTTTGTGTTTGGGAGAGTATTGGTGAAACCGATCCAGTTAGCTTTCCGTGCTAAATGATCTCATATTGTTACTTTAGCGGCGTCGGAACAGAAAGACGCCAATAGATGGGAAGATCAGATACTGATGCACTAAGCAAACTCTCGATAAGAAATGGTGTTCGAAAAATATTCGACAAAGTGTGTTTGTCTGTTCTCCGTGGTCCTCTTCGATCTGACAACGTGGAAAATCGAAGCCAGGGCGTCTTAAATGCGCCTTGCCCCATGATCATGAAAGCACATCACACTAATGGCTCACTTGACGTTAATTTCACATAACCAGAATTGCTAAAAATCTTACACAAATGTCGCAAACCGTGAAGAAGATAACCGCGGAAGATCACAAACAGGGCTTGAGTGGAGCGAGTGGTTAATGGCTGATGAAGATAGGTGGAGGACTGATCAATCATAAGCTGCTATCAATCACCATCATAAATTGATCAATCAGGAGCTCTGAATCGAAAGCTACTTGTTGGCCATCCTTTCACACGATGTTACAAATCACTGATCTCTGTTGATCTTTTGCATTGTTTTTAGCAATCATTCCATCCAAATTTCATGGAAAATACAAGGAGAGAAGTACCAACGACGTGCTGGGTGATGCCACGAGCGGCCAGTGGAACCAGACAATGCCAGGACTGCCACCAAGCCTGCTTTCCTCCATGCCGTTTTGCCAGCACAGCCTGTACAAAATGCTCTTACAACCCAATATCCAGTTGAAGCTGCTTCATAATTCATTTCGATAAAGCCTATTAAATGCTAGCAAGTTCTATGAATTAAAGACAGTAACATTCCGATAAATGTCTAAAGCTGCACCAGTACAGCAGAGATGAGACTTCCTACAAAAGAATTGAATAAAAAGTAGAGTCGAATTTCATTAAATCAAGGCTACCTGCTGTTGTCCATAACGACATATTTGTCCTAGCTGATAAAGATAGTGTTGCTCTTGGATTAGTTGGAAGAGCAGGTGTGCTTCTTGTAACGACACTACTGTTTGATGGGGTAGAAGCAGCACTTGTCGATCGTTTGGAAGCAGCAGTTCCTGATGATGAAATAGGAGGAATGCTTCTTGATGTCACAGCAGCAATACTTCTTGATGTCGTTGGAGCAGTCGATGTTATGTGGGCAATTGATGCTTTAGGAGCAATTGATGTTGTAGAAGCAGTCGATGTTGTAGGAGGAATGCTTCTTGATGTCACAGCAGCAGAACTTCTTGGTGTCGCAGGAGCAGTCGATGTTATACGGGCAATCGATGTTGTTGGAGTAATTGATGTTGCAGGGGCAATCGATGTTGTTGGAGTAATTGATGTTGCAGGGGCAATCGATGTTGTAGGAGTAATTGATGTTGTAGGAGTAATTGATGTTGTAGGAGTAATTGATGTTGCAGGGGCAATCGATGTTGTAGGAGTAATTGATGTTGCAGGGGCAATCGATGTTGTAGGAGTAATTGATGTTGTAGGGGAAATCGATGTTGTAGGAGTAATTGATGTTGCAGGAGCAATCGATGTTGTAGGAGTAATTGATGTTGTAGGGGAAATCGATGTTGTAGGAGTAATTGATGTTGCAGGAGCAATCGATGTTGTAGGAGTAATTGATGTTGTAGGGGAAATCGATGTTGTAGGAGTAATTGATGTTGCAGGGGCAATCGATGTTGTAGGAGTAATTGATGTTGTAGGGGAAATCGATGTTGTAGGAGTAATTGATGTTGCAGGAGCAATCGATGTTGTAGGAGTAATTGATGTTGTAGGGGAAATCGATGTTGTAGGAGTAATTGATGTTGCAGGAGCAATCGATGTTATAGGGGTAATGGATGTTGAGGAAGCCGTTGTTGATGAGGCTTCTGTTGTTGATGAGGCTTCTGAAGATAATGTTGATGACTCCATTGTTGGGGAGGGCTCTACCATTGATGAAAGCGTACTGCTTGATGATGCATAGATAAGTGATTGGCAGAATGAATGAACCACAAGAAGGATAACCACCAATTTCATATTTGCGCTCATATCAGTAAATCGAGATCTGCAATCCAACAAATGTATACATGTAAGCATGAGCTACAGCCATACGCCAATAAAAAGCTAACGAGAAGCAAATTGAACAGAGAATGCATTCATAAAATTTGGCCTGACAAAGCTTCAGTTGCTATTTATCAAGTGACATCGACTACTATCTAAAGTTGAGTGGCTTAGGCCACCTTTACATGAGAGCTCTCAACCCAGGTTGAATTCAACTCGGCAACTCAGCCCGGGATGAGATTTTAACCCGGGATCAAATTCTCTGAAATGTTCATGTAAACGTAATTTTTTTAAATTCAGGGTGAGTGGGCAAGTTAAAATTGTCGAAAAAGATAACGGGAGCGTACATGTAGTGACTCAGCTTTCTACCCTCATAAATCTCTATCTATGCCGCCATTACCACCTTGCTTAACAATACAATTCTATTCATCCAATCAATTGTTATTTCCTGTCATAATTCCCATCAGCTCATCATCTATTCATCTACTTGCGTCATTCACAATCACCCTTCCGCTCCTTTTCTTACTCGAGGAGTTTGGTAATATTATCTCTTTTGTGAGTCGCCTATATAAACATGTATTTCATTTCAATAAGTCAGTCATTCAAGCACAACAGCGCTAATCGTCGTTTCTCTGACTCCGTGTTCTCTGCACGTTAAACAAGACAGCAAGACAAGAATCGTCCATGTGGGTTGAATCGAACAGCAGCTTTTTAGGACCAGTTTCATACGCACACCTTGAAACTGGTGTTTCCTAAATACACAAAGGTTAATAGGAAGGATGACTATTATTTTTGGTGCGAAGGCTTATGCTCCCAAGGCCCATGGTCCAGTTCGTTTTCCAAGTCGCGTTTCAACGTTTCATGCTGCAAGAGTATTTTTTTTTATGCACACGATTCTACCTAGGTATCAAAGGTAGAAATTTGGACACTGAGAAGCTTTTTGCTCATCGAGCAGTGCCCAGGTCCTTCCTCTCGATGTGACCACACCTCGTGACCTGGAATTACAGAGAGCTGGCAACTCTCCTCACTCTAAGTGAAAGTTTGGCTAAGGTGGGACTCGAACCACTGACAATAGGATCAATGCGCAATAATTTTACCATTGAGCTATCCTGACACAAGAGTATTTGCAACAGTGAGACAAATTTGAGATGTAGTGCAACAATGATAGTTGTCAACACCAGATTGAAAATGCCACTGAGAACAAAAGATTTCTGCCCATCGTTATTTACCGCCAGTTTTCATTAAAAGCCTTTGACATCAACAGCAACAACTGCCATGCGCAGGATAGAGAACATGCACGCACTCTAGGCCTATTTTCAACTCGGTCTGAAACAACATTTAAATGCAAATGAAAAATAGCACGCCTCGAATTGAATTCAACCCAGCTTGAGCTTTCTCGTGTAAAGGTGTGAGACTTTGAAGGGTGGATGAGTCATTAAAGCGCAGAATTAGGTAGCAATGTTGCACAAAAAGCAATGAATAGCAATGTTACACGAATGAAAATATAGCCTGTCCTGTGCAAATCAGAGAATAAATCGAATAACAAAATCCTTAAAAAAATTGTCAAACCTATCGTGCTACTGATTCAAACCAAAGCAGCAGCTAGATAAAGGGTTTGCGGATCATTTGCTAAGCAGATTGCCCCGAACTTCTTGGGTATACTTTATATGCTGCCGCATCTAGGTCGTGTTGAATTCAATTCAGACCAGAAAGTAGCTTAATTTTGGCACAAATGCGGCAGTGCAAAGTGAGCATTGATAAGCTGAATTTTATTCACAAGTGCAACGGCAATATGGTGCAGCTGATACGGATGGCAGCTGGTAGATCTGCAGCACAAGCTCATGAAGCCGTTTTCTATTCTGTGAAGTACAGTGAGAGAAATACCGAGCGTGCGCAATTCAACTTTTATTTACGTATCTGCATCTTGCCTTGCATACACATGTGCTAATTGTTTCCTTTTTCGTGAAAATGTGTGAATCAGACGAAAACGAAGGAGACACCGTGGCTTCGTTAGCAAGTGGCTGCCATCTATGGCAGAGCATGCATACATAAATTGCCGAGCAGTTGCTTTTGCGACTCCAACTATTTCCGTCATTGTATAAAGATAAATTCATCCAGCAAGCCTATAAATATACATGCCAAGCCTAACGTAAGGGAAATTTCACACGGCAATTCAATATTACCTATTTTGGATTTTTCCTGGAGTAGAACAAATACATACAAAAAAGCTTCCTTTGATAACCTTGAAGCTTTCTTGAAGCCTTCATCATCGCAATAAGTCCATGCGATACACCACCAACCATGATTTCTTTCTCTCACTAGGCCAAGACAGTGGTTACGCTCTCAAAGTCTTGCAATGATTTTTTCTTTCTCTCAATATCCGGAAAAGACTTGTGAACAAAGCTCGTCTCTTTCGAATGGCTGCATACAACGATAGTAGTAGCTTCTTTTTCCTTCTGAGACTCAGATTTTCCTTGATTATAATACAAAATCAACGCAATTTTCACATCTTGATGCATGGACGCCATGTTGGCAAATATTTGGCACCCTTTCTGCACTTACGTCATTGTATTTTAGTGGGAGATGAATTAGATGTGGCGTGGGCCACAGGTATAATGCGACTACCATCCATTTGGCACTTTCAGGTCGCACTCAATGATTTGAATTCAAAGCGACTTAAATTAGGCCGTATAATGTAGCCCTTGTCAGCTTTAAACTCAAAGTAATACAGGTTTCTTTGCCAAAATTCTTTGAACAATTTCTTAGCCTGCTGCTATTAGATTGAAGAGTGCTTTATGGAAGCGTGTACTGCTTTTATGCTAACAGTAACCTTAGGCAATGGATGTCTTAATACAAAATTGCAATTTTATGTGAAAATCGGAGCATATTTTCATCATAGTTAAGATCATTCGTCCGACATTCATCAGAGTAAAAACACCGAATAATGGCCAATATGAGACTGTGAAACTCACACTCAGCCACTTCAACAGTCAAACGCATCAGTGATGCGAATGATGAATTTACTAGTCCTGATTCGGTCATTCTCAGACGTTCCATATTCTGATGTGTGTCTTCATTTTACGCCATCATACTTTTGAATTCCTGTGCAACATTGCAGGTAACTTTCTTAAAATCCTTTCAGCAGTGAATCGGAGACCTTTACATAAAAAGGAACTGATATCACAGTAGGAGATTTGTAGCTTGTCAACTGTCTCCACTCGTTAGGCCATGAAAACATGCTCCTGAAGTTTCGTTCAGTTTTTCATTTCGAACGGTACCCTGGTTGAAGTGTCTGTTTTGCAAACAATTCGACATGAAGAATTGCTTATTGCTTTATGCTACTGGATTTAACCGTTGCTTTCAGAGAATTAACTTTCAAACAAGGGTCTTCTTGCAAATATTCTAAGAAATTATTGCAGCATAAAGCAATTTTCGCATTGTATTTGAATGTTCATCGGAATTACTGATAGCACAATATCGTCTCATTGTCTTGAAAAACCCCATTCTTTAAAATCTCTGAGAGAACAGCACGCCAGCCTTTTTCCTAAATGCCATCAATAATCTTTCTATAGGTATAGAAACAACGACGGCCATCGGAGCGTTTCCAGATTCCACTTTCAATATCCTTAGCTAGAGCATCTCTGCTATGTTTCAGTGTCATGGCAACCGGAGATGCACTGGTAAACGAAACACGACGTATGCATCCACAAATCCAACAAACAATTAACCATCATGTATCAAAATAGGAAATCTATGTCCTTATCAGATATGCCAATTAACGAGGATTTGCGGCTCTGAAATGTGATACTAGTGATAGATGTCTGTCGGAATTGATCGTTTTAACATCAGCATGCGCGGGAGAATCAAATGAATTCCCCTAAATCTCTCTCGTCCCATTCATTTCATGTTGACTCGATATGAAAAAAACATCTTTGCATTTATTGCATGATTACCCAATACATTTCACGGATGACAACTGGAAACATAATTACATATAATGACTATTCTTGTAACGAGAAATCGAAAACGCGTAATGAATTTGCTCACATTGCAAGGCAGGGCAGATTGCTTCTACAAAAGGAGCCATTACATTATCCGCGTCGAGGTAGTTTTCATATTTAGCTACTGGTACGTTGCTTTCGTCTTATCTGGCTCGCTGTTAAAAACGTGCAGCAGTGATGCGGTGTGTCGGGCGTCAAATTCAAACCCACTATACTTGATCGAAACTATCCGCTCCTCAAAAATGGTGAGGAAGAAGCACTTCAACACGAGGATTCAAATAGCAGATATAACATCAGTCTTTGAGGTGGCAAACAAAGGTGGTTTTGCAGTTGTAATACCGCTATTCGCGCTGCATCTTTTTCTTGCGCCTCGTTCATATATTTTCTTCCTCGCTATTCATTTGCTTACTCATACTTGTTTGTGCACTATTTTGCATCAAGCAACACCACTTACGTATTTATCACTAGGCAATGTTACGCTTGCAGGAAGCACTCTCGCGCAAGCACCCCACACCCTCTATTCACGCATTCTTGTAGACATGCCGCACCTTATGCGACTCAACTTAATGTAAAGGTATCGTACGTCTATCTGTATTGATATCTTAACATGATTTTCGTCCTGGTAGACATAGCAGATTACAATTACCAACCTATTATTTGAACAAGGAACTTGTTAAACATATGCATATCGCTTTAAAGAAACCAGTTAGTTGGTATCGTAAGAATGAACACTTCGCTGTTGTGAAAGGCTTAGTGGTTCGACGAAATACGTTTGAGAAAACTGTATCGGTGTTTATTCTTGACGTCATCCTGGACTTTTGCTGAACAACCGAAAGATTTAGACTGGTGACATTTCAAATGCTATCATTAATAATTCATTCAAATTAAAGATGGACGAATTTCATCCGTACTTGTCAATTTTTAATGAGAGAGAAAAGGGGATTTTTCGCGAAGTGCAGTTTCCGATAAACCGCTCTACCTCACCATCCTGCTTGAGTTATCAACAGGTTACTTTAACATAAAAGTAAAATTCCGTCCACCAACTCGCTTGTGGAGCCTTGAATCAGATGATCCCGTGCAACCCGTAAATAAAAGATCAAATCAAAAGTATCCACCAAGCAAAGTTCTAATTGATCATTTGAAAGAATTTTACTGGTGCTTAATGCTTCATCCAGCAGTCAACGTTTCGAATCAATTAAGAAAGCGATACAAATGTCCTCTGACAATCTGAACTGCTTTTACAAATCCTCCGTGGAACATGTAGATAGATAGATTTTGGAAAGGTTATCGCAATGAAAGCTCCGTGCGCAAATCTTTTCTATCCATGCCATTCGACATTCAATTGTGCATTTTGTTTTAAAAACTCAATTTACTGATGGACTAGCCTTGCCTTAGGAGAATCAAATCAAAAATGCCAGCTCCACTTACTTGTAGATGAGTCTTCGAAATGTCTGTCAAAGAGAAATGAGCCTTCTACTCTCTTGAATTCACTTTTTCAAGTGTTCCTTTCGACTTGCTATCAAGCAGATGGTCTATTTGATTACCATGGAAACAGAGTACACAAATCATAACAGAAAGTCACGACTATAGATTTACAACTTCCATCTTCATGCATCGTGTGCCATGCATAATGCCTTTTTGCTTACCACCTTTCTTTAGTGGGAGGCATGCTCTGCGTCAGACAGCGTCACGCATCAGAAAGCGTCGTGCATCAGAAACGCGTACGTGCATATGTACTTGTATTAGTTCACTACCTTAATGTCTGAGAATACAATTGCCATGCCTGACCAATATTCCTCCCCATTGATTACGGTTCCTTGTATCAGTAAACAACCAACTTTCGAAGGACAGGAATCCGTATGTATATTTTCCTCGGTCACTGCCACAATGGCCAGTGATGAAGGGCTTCAAGCGCCCTGATGTATTATACAGCTTATAGCAGCTATCCTAACTGTATCTTGCAAACTGGCTGCATCATCAAGTCAAATGGTAATGCAAAATGCACGATTCGGCAATCACTTTGGCTTGCTAAAGCAGCTATTCCTTGCTTGAAGCTGTCGTCCTAAATCTACACACTCGCACAGTTTGGTGATAGTCCTGGGTGCTTGCATTTTTAGCTTTAAGTTTTATGAGACCACAATGACGGTTAAACCGAAATGAATTCCGGATATTTTAAAGCGTCTTAGGCAAGGATTCGGGTTCAAGAGTTTCAATGAGTTTCTTTGTCTTCTAATTTACAGCATAGATTGACTCTTTAAGATGTTCTGTAATCTGGTGAAATAAAACGTATTTTGGGATACAAAGCTGTATCACCTGGTAGGCATTCTCGAGAAGCAATCAGGGACATCAAATCAACTTTGTGGTGAAACAAATAAATATTAGATCTTACTGCAATACAGAACAGCTTTCAATTGTATTGTATATTTTAGTCGCTAGGGCCTCAACAGACGCATTAATATATAAAATGCCCGATTTCCTCAGCCTAGTTACTTTTGTTTTTTACTTATCCTTCCGAGCGAGATCTAAGTAAAACTCAAGCTTAACAGTTTCGGACTGATGACAAACTCCGATTTAGAATGCTCTAGCTGACAGGCCCGGAGTAGCTACATATGTCCTTGATATTCCACAAGGCAATGTTTCATAACTATTGTTTCAAATTTCGCATTGATGTTACGATTCTTTCGTGAAGATCTTGTTGTAGTAACGATCGATTCATTCATGCTTAAACTAGTTTATTCACGATGAAACGCATTTGAGAAATTAAAAGATAAAAATACTAAAGTGAAGTGCACAAACCAACGTGTCTGGGCATGTAGCTTGGTGCGAAGCACTTTACCACGAAATCAACCAATCAAAATGGGCTCAGTTATCAAGTGAAAACAGGTCGTCAAAGAATCGCATTCCCTCACACTCTGACCGTGCTTATGGGGTCAATGCAAAGCAAATCATATTGCCCGAGATTGCAACAAATGAACGCTGGCTATTATGTTGAATTAGCCATTGTTCAATGTGTTCACTCATTGTAGAAGGTGGCAGTGTAATGGTTAGGCGTGCAGACTCAAAGCGGAGAGGTTTTGGGTTCGAGTCCCCCTTGATGAATAAAAAGTCAATATATTTGGAAAAAGCAACGTGAAGCCATCTCATGAAAACCAATTTCCCTAATAGAAACCTCGGAGCAATGTCTCTGGTTTCTGCTTACCCAAGAACAAAGCAAGCTATGCAGCACATTTCAAGAACTTCACTTGTCTAGCAAAAAATCCTAGCCACAACTCGGATGTTTTCAAAGCTCAGTATGCTACGCATTTTATAAACAACCCATTCAGATTAGTAAAAATGAGAACTTATTTGATTAAGTGTAGAACACAAATGGATGCGGGAATTTTGAGAAGTGGAATTTCAAGGTTTGACTTAATGGGGGAGTACAGTGGTCATGTATTTGAAACAACAATTCTTGAGCCTTGACACAAAATTTCGTTGCTTGCCGATTTTAGTCTACTACAGTGCAACATATCAAGACTGAAAGCAAACGAAACTGCTAGACCTTGCTTTATCATACCTCCTTTTCAAGAAGGAAAGCAGATATTCTTCATGCATTCTACCTAGCATCTGAAGATAGTTCTTAGAACCCCAAGGAGCCATACTTCTAAGAAAATATCTTCGTTATATCTCTCCATGTGGTGTCATGTCAAGATTGATTTTCAGAAGACTGAGAAAGTATGTATGGTGAGCAGCATTTTTGTCCTCCAACAAGATCAAACCTTGTGATTGCGACGGAAATTGCTCTAGGGAGCTCAGGGAAATTGTTCCTGTTCCTCTGAAGAGTGTCAGAAGAACCTAAAGCTCGACTCACTCACACCTTTTCCACGATTCAATACCTAATCCACGAACTCTATCCTACAAGTCATCATTCATCCAAGAACATGCAATTTATGGAACGTCTTGCCTTCTTCTTCCTTTCCCAAACCCTACAACTAGTCCTCTTTCAAATCTACGATCAATAAACTTGATCTGATCTCCCTCTCCTCTTAGCCTTTCCTGTTTTCCTTTCTTCATTTGTTGGGGCTTTTTATAGGCCATCGTGACATTTCCCCAACATGCCTCACTAAAAAATGCTAGAGATTACGGCGAGTTAGCGGCTCTCCGCACTCTGACTGAAAGTTAAGTACGAGACAGGCTCGAACCACTGACCACTGAGCAGGCGCATAACTACTGAGATTGCACATTAACTGAATCCTACAACCTAACTGTATGGCAAAGTAACAGTGAAGCCCATTTCGTAGCTTACTTTCGGCCCACAATAAAGTTTCGGTGTCAGTCATCTTCATGTTCTATGGTGGTACCGGGCCTGATTAAGCAAGTCGCTCGGTCGAATTTCACAGGACAAGTGACGCTGTGAAATACATCCCCGTTCTGCAGGACAACCTCTTCCAGTCAATATCTACCATGAATAATGAAGAAGGAAGGTATTTTATCTTTCAACATGATAATGCACCGCCACATCCACGAACTCTATCTCACAAATCATCATTCATCCCAAGAACATGCAACTTATGGAACGTCTTGCCTTCTTCTTGCTTTCCTGAATCTTACAACCTGCCATCTTTCAAATCCAAGATCAATAAACTTGATCTGATCTCTCTTTCCTCTTAGCACTTCGCTTTCTTCTTTCTTCCTTTGTTGAGGCATTGTATAGGCCACCATGGCCTTTCCCCAACATAACTCACTAAAAAAAAAGATTGCCACTGAGCTACTCATCAGCACAGCAAAAGCAAATGAGCAGTTCAGAATATAGCTTGCAATTTTTCAAATGCCTCTCGCAGTTCAGGGCTTGGTGTCATCAAAAGTCTCGCCAAAAGTACTTGAAATACCGAATACAAAAGCGCAGAAGCTTAACAAGCTCCAGGACAAGGCACAAAAAATGTTTTGATATCAAGCTAATAAAAACTATATTTAATTCATACTCTTTCTATTCAGTCTAAATTCTAAGAGAGCTCCTGCCGAAAAGGCACTTTTTGTACTGAAAAAATATTTACCCCTTTAAACAAGCATACTGTTATCATTACCATTCTTATAATTGATATCATGAAACTGAAACAGGGCAAGCAATGTGAACGTCTCAATGATACTGCATTTCTCAGGCATCCATACTTCCAAATGGATCGTGCGCTTTTAGGCAAAAGCATTTCCATCTCTGATGCGTTGCAGCGTTGCTGAAATAAGCCACGGACTGGCAGATAGTCAAATGAAAGACGATCCTATGCAGCTAAGAAATTTCCAATACACAATGGCTTAGAAAGGATTAATCTTTTATGCAACTTATAAAAGTTATCGCATTGAAATCAGACCTAGACGAAAGTAAGTCTTATTAGCTGTCGGTCCTTGGGGGAGATATCTCAACTGCTTGCAAATTAGGAATCAGAAATCAAACAGACAGGTAAAAATGATAGATTTGTCACTCTGTCGTGAAAACCATGTCTTCGTTTAATAACAAAAATTAAAAACGATTGAAATCAAGTAAACGCTGTTAAATATTAATTATTTTTGTTAGTTTTACGTGTACGCAGCAATCTTTGCGACTTTCGTTTACTCAGCTGTGTGTATTATTTCAAGAAAACCGCTCGTGGTGCTCGACAATGTAGCAGCCAAGGATTGTAAAAGACCTTGGATGACATCCTAAATCTATTAAATGCAGTATCGTTCTCAACTATATACGGTGGATGATTCGACCAACAGCTTGGCATGAAACAGTTTTCAAAGATATATAAGAGAACTCTCTTTAATTTTATTTCCCCATGTAGCGAGATATTCTCTTTTCTGTTTTTGTGCGAATATATCTTCATAGAGATCTGAATCGAAATTTCTGTAACTAGGCCAGCCAAATAAAAAATTACATGGCATTGGAGAAATTTGCATTTTGCATTAGTGTCTAGATGAAGCTTTTAAAATAGACCCGGTTCTCAGGCACCATTGATTATGACTGCAGAGGTATTACGGCCGGAGATTTTCCTTACGGCGAATAACAAATGCCTTCCCATTCTAGAGCTAACTATTGGTTTGAACAAACCTCGATTCAAATGGAAATAGGAAATAGGAAATGGGGATTCAGAAATCCCCCACACCAGAAATGAATCCAAACCCGCTACATTTGTGAATCTTTCCATCGGTAATCTCGCCATCTGCAGCAACTTTGGCAACTCTCTTCTTGACATGCGCGACTCCCTCTCTGTCGATCACCAAAATAGACGCTTTCTCATCTCCAAAACTTTCTCTACATCCATCATCTTCTTCTGGCTTGAATCCTACTTAAGAACAGTCGCCTGTGTTTTTGGTTGTTCGCCTATACCTACACGTCGCCTATGTGCTGGCAAGCTGAGTGCTAGGCAACTGGATGCCATTCCTCCTAACACTGCTGCTATAGTCCACCCCAATACCCTCCCCATTTACCTTACATGCCTCTGAAATCAATCCAGTATCCAGCCTGCCGCAAAGCCTCCACTGCACCGCATCCCGCGGCCCACGCATGTCCCTCCATGGAATTGAATCTCCTTCCACCACGTTGTCTTATCCCGTTGATCTTACCTCCCAATACCAGCTTTTCTGGACCTCCTTGGCTCACAACGTGACCATCCAACCATGTTCATATTCTTCTTCTTGTCATCAACAAGCTTCACTTGGAATGCTAATCGCTGTGGTCGGATCTTCCTCTTTATCAATTCGTACCAAATGCTACAGATTTTACTCCAGAAAACACTTCGAATAATCCAGACTTCATTCCCAATTAGACTTTTCAGTCCATATAGATTTAATCATATATCTCACGGATACGTTGAGTTTATTACTTCCTATTGCTTTTAGTTGACATTCTCTCAACCAGACCAACCAATTCGGAACTACCTACTTACAGGACTAGATACTTTTGCCATTGTTTTGAATCAAGAATTATATGATTAGAATGATTATATTATTATATTATATAATTATATTATCATACTAATATAATTATACTTATATAATTATATTAGAATGAGATGGATAGTTTCCACATATCACGATGCCCTATGATGGCTTATGGATTTGTAACAAATTGCAGCAATCCATTCGGCTAGGCCCTTGCATTGAATAACTAGATTTTCAGGAATAAGAAAAACGTACTCGTTTTCAAGAATGTATTCTTTCAATTTTCAAAACTTTTACTGAAGACAGATTTTAGAGGACAGATGTCAGAATTCGCATGTGTGAAATTGATGGGAACAACCTCGACTAGGGTAAATCTCCACAATTCGTCTCAAATGGGTAGCTGACGTAGTGCTAAGATCACGCACATTTTCCATGGATGTCACGGGCTCGACCCATACTTGCGCTCGTTGCTTGACGTCTTATCAATGTGCACCCAACTGTAAATAGGTACCTGGCATCAATCTGGAGGTAAGGTGCGATGAGGAGAGAAACTGGCAACGCTACCTCGCAAAGCTCTGGACCAGGAAAGCATCTTCTAACAAGATGCTCGCCTTGGTTAGTATCGATTGCGGGACTCGTCATATTTTTCGATTTGTCTTGCTTCAAGCAAAATACCACGAGTCACTTAGCATCGTTGTGAAGTATGAAAATTCGCGCTAAATGTTTCCTATGATCTGCTTCCAAAAAGGTAAGCTTTGTCTGTTTCCAGCTTGCGAGGGCAAGTTGCTTTGAGCCGTAATTTCATACATCGTACAGTTTCGCAAAGAAAACCAAAAAATGTTCTCTGCTACAAACTACATCCATGCAGCAAGTTCATATCATTTGTTCCTCAAGTGTGTATTCTTTTTAATGTCCAATGTGATCATTGTTCTTGAATAATCTTGTCGTGGTGCTAGCCACCGTAAACTTTCATAATATTTTTTAATACCCCAAGCAACTCACAATACATGTGGGAGTTATAATGGTGTGTGGGATGAGAGGGAAATGTAATTTGAAAAACGGCCATGATCAACTGTAATTTTTGCCATTTTAAGTAAAGAAAGAAGAGAATTAAAGATTAATTAAGAAAGAAATGTAGATCAAAGCAGATGCTAGAAGCAGATTCAAGAAAGTAAAGATGAAGTGATACAAATTGTGGAAGGGATTTGTCATTGAGATTGGCTGTGCGTGGAATCATATCGTGTTTTATAATGTCCATTCAAGCGAAGCTCTTTCACTGTTATCTCTCTGGTCCCACCTGCTCAGCCCCAAAGTGGGTTCAACTGGAGTTAGATGGTTAGTAGGCCCACAACATTACTTCTAATTTGGACCAGAAACGCTGAGCCAAAAAGGTTGGATTGGCTTTGGTCAAATGGGCCCATCAACTTTCCGGGGGAAAAGGCCGGGGATGCCAGATGTTTCATGGGGTGCAAAACTTGACACGTTAAGAGGCCCAGAGCATGGGACGAGAATGGAGGGCGCCGGACGCTCTTCCGATGTGCCCGGACTAGTCAGTTCGTCCGTCCGTCCGTCCATAAAACCAAGTGCTAGGGATGAGCAGACACGGATGCACTGCTGTATCGAAAACCTTTTAGCGCACATAGTAAAAACAGACGAACCAGCAGGAAGAAAAAATGTTCCCAAAAATATGAAAAAGTAAAGAGAAATGAACCCACGTTTTCTTGCCTTGAGAGAATTGTTGTCAAAAGGTGCTTGTTAACAATCTGTTGTTGAAGAACATAAACTGTTTAATGCACTTTCATGCGGTGAGAAGCGAGTAACAGCAGCATACGCAGACACTATGAGAAGGTGTGCATTTATCATTGTGTTATGTATGGACGTGCTACCAGCATCGCTGAACTTCACAGCAGAATGGCGTAATCATTTCATTGCTTGTTATCTGTTAGCAGAAACTATGGTAACGTGGAATAAGTTGTGAGATTTATCTGTAGTAGCCTGCAAGCATTTACGCGCGACTTGCTTTATCTTCTTGATACTGCGTCAAGGTGACTGGATTATAGCGATGATAAGAACTCTGTGCCCCAGAACAAAATGAGCGAACACACTTGGTGACTTGAATAATGTAATCATTCTGATTAGCCGTCATGACCTACTGTCATCAGCGTGTGGTAGATCACTGTTCGAATTGAAGACGATCTTAATTGACACCCGCTTAAACAAATGCGATATGATACATCAATGATTTAAAGAAACTGGCGCTGTTTGATATAAAATATATTCAATAATTATCTTGCAAATCCCGTTGTCCGTTAATGGAATTTTTTGCTAGACGAATCGTTTGGTCTTAAGTGCAAATCTTCAATATTGCAGCGACGAAATCCTTACATCACACTTAAAATCCCACTAATCAATGCATTAATTGTTGGATGATAGCGAAAATAAGAAAGACCATGGAACTTATAACAGAGGCAACTTAAGAGTGTGGAAGTGAGTGGGTTTTTTATACACACGATTCTACCTAGGTGTCAAAAGTAGAAATGTTGACACTGAGAAGCTTTTTGCTTATCGAGCATTGCCCAGGTCTTTCCTCTCGATGTGACTACACCTCGTGATTCCTACGCCTGGAAATACAGAGAGCTGACGACTTTCCTCATCCTAAATGAAAGTTTGGCTGAGGTAGGACTCGAACCACTGACCATAGGATCAATGCGCAAAAATCTTACCATTGAGCTATCTTGACACCTAAGTGAGTGGTCGAGGCGTATTGTGAGTTCCATCAACTTATCTTGGCCATTGTCGACTTTTCATACCCTGATGAGTGCCAAACGAAAGGAAATCCCATGTGACGTAATCTTTACTGTTCTATGTAATATTCATAGTCTTATTCTGGGCATTAGTTTAGCGTTTCGTAGACTCCCCTCAGGAAACTATTGCACAGGCTGAGCCAGTGGCTGACAAAAAGCACAACTTTTGTTGGGTCATCCGCCATTTATGCTTTTGTTTGAATCCCGCTAGCCTTCAAGTAGTGTTTTTGGCGGAAAAATCTTTTCATAGCTCTGGCGTGATATCTCACGGGAAAAACTCTTTTTACACTCCTTTTCGATGCAACAATCCTATCGAAACAGTTGTACCTAAATTATGAGAATCATTGCATGAAAAACGACTGACAATCTATATATTAAGAGAAAACGGTTATTCTATTCCTAAATAAGAAAAGTTTTTGGATGACATAATTCCACTGTGTTTAGGGTTTTGAAAACGTGTCCGTGGAAAAGTGTTCTCTTTCTGCTGAGTGCTGATTCTGGATAAAAAACGACCAAAAATCCCTAACTGTATGGCAAAGTAACAGTGAAGCCCATTTCGTAGCTTACTTTCGGCCCACAATAAAGTTTCGGTGTCAGTCATCTTCATGTTCTATGGTGGTACCGGGCCTGATTAAGCAAGTCGCTCGGTCGAATTTCACAGGACAAGTGACGCTGTGAAATACATCCCCGTTCTGCAGGACAACCTCTTCCAGTCAATATCTACCATGAATAATGAAGAAGGAAGGTATTTTATCTTTCAACATGATAATGCACCGCCACATCCACGAACTCTATCTCACAAATCATCATTCATCCCAAGAACATGCAACTTATGGAACGTCTTGCCTTCTTCTTGCTTTCCTGAGTCCTACAACTTGCCATCTTTCAAATCTAATGTAAATAAACTTGATCTTATCTCTCTATCCTCTTAGCTGCTCGCTTTCTTCTTTCTTCCTTTGTTGGGGCTTTGTATAGGTCACCATGGCCTTTCCTCAACATAACCCACTAAAAAAAAAAAAAAAAAAAACATAAAACGAGAAGACCAAAATTGATCCGAAGCTACTTTCAATTTCTTTGGTTAAATGGCTACCTAACAGTCGATACTTAAGCATCATTCAAAATGTATGGTGGTTCATAAAATACGAGCTCAATAATGATCCTAGTAGGTATCTAGTAACCAGGGATGACTTCGTTACATGAATTTTTGCGGACTGATGAATTTTTGTAACTGTTGTAAATCGTTACAAGAGAATTGATATAATGGAAGTTGTAGTATTTACTATCGTGGAGCTTGTTGCAGACGCAGGGAAAAGGTGAAAGAGGGGGAAAGACCAAATAATGGATGGACAGAAGAAATGAACAAGGCTTCGCTGAGAATGTCGCGACAGAATTAAGCATTGAAGACACAGCAACCTACATGGAAATAATATTCTCCTGATTGAATTTCATCGTAGATAACTAACTGATGATCTACCACGCTATCTTGCATAAAATAATATCTCTCAGCCATGTCGAGCGAAGAAAAAATATTGGGTGAGAATACTTTGAAAAGAATGATCTAATATTGCTTCTATGTCGAACGAGGCAGAGAACAGAATGGACACAAAATATGCAAGGTTTTCGCTCTTTTGCTTTTTGGCGCGATAAACGAGTTCTAATGCGCATGCACGAACTGAACAACACCGAGTGGGTGTACGAAGGCACTGAACATTTGCTGAACAACTCTCGCAACAGCTAGAACGATAGAATGTTCTGCGGATCGACTGAGCATGTTTGACTGCTTTCAAAATTGACTGAGCAGCACTGAACAACGCTGAACAACGCTGAACAGGGTGTACAAACGCTCTCAACATTTCACTGAACAATTTTGTTCAGCGTTGTTCAATGAAAAGTTCAGTGCATTTGAACGGGGCTTAGACGATATGCAATACTCAAATCATCTTTGAACTCTCTTTGTCGTCCCAACATAACGAACAGGATAGGCGTACCGTTAGTAATAGCGGTCCCCACAAACCAAAGCACCAACATTTAGAGTGTGATATGCAGTTAAAATATGATCATAATTTATACACACACTGTCAGAAATCGAATCGAAATTGAAGACAGTAATTCAGATCCTTTTTAGATGCTGCGTAATCATTATTTTGCGATATGTTGCGAAATATTTACGTTCTTGCTTGCTGATATAATGAAAATTGTTTGGCTGGTGCGATGGGAATGCGTTGTCATTACGTTCTTAAATATCATTAGAGTAAAATAATTCTGCAATGTTTCTAAATTTGCAGCACAGTTTTGCATACGTAACGAGACGAAACTGTGAAATTAATTGAGTTGGCCTACACATCGAGTGCAGAGTAGTCAAGGGTAACCTACGTCAGGTTTAACTCTTTCTGTCATCATTTATACAGTCCTCTGAACCAAATGCAGTAAATTTTTGGCACCAGCATCTACACATCGTATATTTCCGACACATACATTTATCAAACCTATTAGTGAGGAAAACTTGGATTCATATCTGCTATAAAGTAAGACCAGTCCTACCAAGTGCGGATTGTTAGACGTCTATGTATAAACCTGATAGGCTTGCTGCAAACACACGTCTCTTATCTCTGAGTTTGAGTACAACGAAAGAAGTACGAACAAATTACAAATAATACAATGCATCTAGCTTCTGCTACGTCAAAATCGAGCAAGTGATATAGTTTATCAGACACAAAAAGGGCCAACCATGAGGCTGTCATGTCGATCTTTGGGATTTTCGGCAAGTAGGGGCTGCGTTGGGACAGTCAAGAACGCCTCCACCACAAGCCCAGGGGAGTCTGCTCACCTACTTCGGTCACATCTGCCATCGAGACTCAACATCACTAGAAAAGAGCATTATGTTGGGATATGCAGAAGGCAGCCGAAGTAGGGGGTGACCAAAGCTGTGATGGACTGACAACATCAAGAGTGCGATTGGAGTATCGCTGGCAGAATGTGTTCGTCAAGTTGAGGATCGAGAGTCGTGGAGAGCGGGCGTCAGCGAGAGGGCATAAGCAGCCGACCGGTGGCTGAATGACGATGCGATGCGAAGCAAGGGGCTGCGTCTAATTTCACAGTCAGCGAAAAGACTGGTTATCGAAATCCCGTATACACCAATCATGCGAGCATAGAAGGTTCGAAAGAGCAAACAAGCTCATTAGCATATATTTCATTAGCGTTTTTTAATACATTGTCAATGTGTGAAATGTGATTGTATTACTGGTGAATTCATGCGTGATATTTATCTATATTCGTAACAATTTCGTATCTATATCAACGTGGTGGTACATGAACGCCTCGTTCTCATTTCAGCCTGTCGTTCGCTTCAAAAATTAGCATCCAACTCCATTCAATGGCAAACTACTTGATCATCTAGTCAAACGCCACTTGAATAAGATGCGCTCGTGCGTGGCCAAATTAGCTTGTCATGGGTTGGACCACTTTTGCAGCCGGATGCCCTCCCCTAAATTAAACCTCCCCGTTCATCTGAACTGCAATCACTGGCAACAAATCAAGGAGGGCGGGAAGACGGAGGAGCACAGTCAATACTCATTGAAATGCAATACAATGCAATCTAATTTGATACACTGGACAAGCGGCACCTTCGATGGCCAAGTGCACCACCACGTCTATGAATAATGCTGATAGTTAACATACAACTATTAAACTAAAGTAAGTCGAACAAGGTCTCATTCGAAGATATGATAAGCAGAATCATTCACTCAAGCAAACAAAAATAATTCCATTCGTTTACTGAAGAAATGTTAGTTTTTAAGGCTTCGCCTTCTCATGTCTGACTTATTTTCATTATACATTGTTAATGGACACTGAGAAGCTTTTTGCTTATCGCGCAGTGTCCGTGTACTTTCTTTCCATGTGACCACAACTGGCGATTCATACGCCTGGAATTACAGAGAGCTGGCGGCTCTCCTCTCTCTGAGTGAAATTTTGCTGAGGGTGGAATCGAACCATTGACCATAGGGCCAATGTGCAAGAATCTTGCCACTGAGCTTTCCCATCTGACTTCTTGTGGACACAAAAAATCAACTGCCTTTATATTTACCTTAAACTGCTACAATCTTTACCTCGGCCAGCTCTGATTTCATCACTTATGAAAATATATGAAAATAATGCATATTAGGAAGTACGAGGCAACGAGTATTTTTGTCGTTTGCCCTGGACTAAATGGTGTCAGTGGTGAATTAGCTCCATCGGAAGGCACCTTAGTTGGTTATTCGCTTTAATATTCAAGGAAAATATTTACAATTTCACCTCTGTTCACAAAAGGGAGAGAGTTTGCTTAAACAGGCTTGGGCAGTTATGAAAACACAGCGCAGTCTTTAAGGCGAACATGGAAACAACAAACTGGGCAATAAACAGATACGAGGAACTAGTAAACGAGGAAAAAAATATGAAGCGAAATCAAAAATGAGATTGGAATGTGTTTTGACCATCAGATGATTGATGTTTGATTAATGCATGATTTGAAGACTGTTCATTGATATCTCATCATTGATTGATTACTGAATGATTGATCGGAAATGAATGATCGCTAGAACATTGATCACGAATGATTGATCGGAAATGAATGATCGCTAGAAGATTGATCACGAATGATTGATCGGAAATGAATGATCGCTAGAATATTGATCACGAATGATCGATCGGAAATGAATGATCGCTAGAAGATTGATCACGAATGATTGATCGGAAATGAATGATCGCTAGAAGATTGATCACGAATGATTGATCGGAAATGAATGATCGCTAGAAGATTCATCACGAATGATTGATCAGAAATGAATGATTACTGGACGATTAATCACTGATGATAGATCATTGAAGCAGCAGTGGTGCATAGTCCTTAACATAATGCAATCAACAGCATCAACGCTATCTCTATCTTTATCTTCGCTTGATAATGGTTGCATGTTTAATTGACCGAATGAAAATGCTTCGCAATAAAAAGACTAGAAATTACCAAGCGCGTTAAAACAAAGGTGGTCATCAAAGTAATCTTCAAAACAAAGTATTCACTCACTCCTACTGATAATCACTTGTATTGTGCTCTTTCTAACTACATGCAAAAACGCGACCCAGACCTTTGTGAACCTGTCCTTGAACAGCTTCGTACTCAACTGCTTCGCCATCAACTGCAATATATCCAGCGCGATCAAACCGCGGTTCAAGTCGAAATCCCTGGATTTTGTGAAGTTCGATATCAGAGTTAGTCACATGATCTCCTGTCTCCATCTTAGTCAAAATATCAATAAGGGACTTGCGCGAAATTCCTTTTCTGATGAACAGCAAGCACATTTCACCATCCCCCAGTCCGAGGCCAGGACATGAAAACAAGGCTGAACCCAAATGGGAAATCAATAGCACCATGGCAGTTACGAATTCCCCGTCAACGGTTACCCACTGCTCCGATAATTCCTGGTCTAATGGGGATAGCTTTGCATCTGCTGGTCCAAGGACAGATCTTTCTGTTGAGCGTACAACTCCGTTGTGTATGCTTGCATGCGACGCAGAACCACGATTATTAAAACCTGAAGTGCTAAATGCCCTTTTTACGCTTGTCGAATTATTCAATTGGTTGTTGCTTTCTTGTATCGTTGGACAGACAGGAAATTCGTCAACGGCCTCGTAACTTCGCGGGACATTCGTCAAACTCATACGCTTAAGGGTGTTCACAAATTTCCCGCTTTTAGACTTCGCTTCGCAATCCGAAAATGCTCTTTGCTTGTGATTATTTATGGCCTCCTCGAAATTCACACCAGTGGTATCTTCTTTCAATTTAGAATAATTCAGTTCCTCGTTAAAGATCCCCGTTGTCTGAAATACTGCATCCGGACCACTTCGTTCTAGCGAGTTATCATCACTCGTGGGGCACTCGCCCGCTGCCTTACTCGGTAGGAAGGACAGCTTTCCGCCGTAAATTCGTAGAGCCAAAATACGAGAAATGGCACCAGCAGTAAAACGAGCATTTCCGAGAAGACGAAATCGCTCGGACTCTATATCGATGTCAGATATGATGCCCCACGTCAAAGAGAGGAAGGCAAAGAATTTCCTTTTCTTGTTCTGAATCGCGCACAAATCTATGGGTGTAGGGTCTCCACGAATCACGCAGAATGCGGCCGAATGGATATCAAACACATCCCTAAGATTAATCAATCAATCAATCAATCAATCATCAGAGTAAGGACTGCACAAGGAAAAGTAGAATGGGGTCCTATGCTCGAAACGAGGTGGCATTGCGAGATGGCGTGACCAGTAGCTGTTATCGCCATACTGTAGCCCTCCATATTTACGGCTGGCACCCATTACTACTGGGTAGAAAGACAAAGGGGCACCCAGGAAGGGGGGAAGCCCCAGACCGAATCCAAGACAATCGGTGCAGTAGATATGTGCTGTAACCACTCTACTAACTACCACTGCCCATTAAAATAAGCATTCTTAAAGGGAGAAGCGACTCCACAGGTCAATAATAAGCCAACCCTCAGCCGATAATCTCAAACAACAAACCGTATTGAGAAAAGCGGACAACAAAGAATAGTTTATACATGCAGGCAAAGTAGAAGGGTTGGAAATTTAAGTAAAATAAAAGCGTTTTGATTGATTAATATGGCTTCCAGAGTGCAGAGTGCAGAGAGAACCTTAACAAAACCACCAAGAAGATGTGGACTTGGCGCTGGACAGTCCACAGCTGTGACCCCATTGTAGAGGGAGAAATCTTCAAACAAATGAAAACATTGAATCTATGTGCAACGAAGGTGCATGAAAAGGGTTTAATCAATGGCTTACTTTGAATGATGCAATACTGATGCACACAATGCGTTACCAGAGCCTGTGGGTATCATGCCTAATGGCATTTTTATTGCAGTTTCCCAGTCATCTCTTTGCATCAATCCTTGAACAACCTTAATCAAATAAAGTCTGCAAATTATATTGAGCGCTCTGGGTGATGCAATCCCTTATTACTTGGAAAAATTCACAAACACATCTTTTGAGACTAGAAATTTACTATTTCATCACCCTATTTCATCTTTTTATCATCATTTTACTGTAATTCATCATTCCTACTTATACGTAGTCTGTTGAGATTGTACAAGTGCACGTCTAGCAGATGATTGATAAACATTAAACCTATTTATACATATTAATGTATTTATATTTAAATTCATATGCATATATATTTATAAATAGGAGGACAAAAATTTGTCAAAAAAGTTGGCAAACTTGTATTTTACTAGGGCTCCTCTCAAATTCAAGTTCAATCTATATATCTATGAATACATGTATATATTTAAATATATAAATACATATATAAACATAAAGATATGAATATATTTATATAAACGCTAGTGTGTGCATGTATTTTATGAATAAAGTGGATTAATTGAGGGCTTAATTGAGGGATTAATCCTGAAAAAAATTAAGGGGAAAAGTTTGTATTGAGACTTGACTGCATTTCTAAGTGCAGTGATAATACATTCCATAGAGAAAGAAAAAAGATTCAAACCACAGAAATAAGCACTATTTCAACAGTATGAATAAAATCAATACCTCAAATGCAAGTCCATCACCAGAACATATTGCAATACCTCCCCAGTCCGCTAGATTCAATGAATGTGCTATGTCAATTGCTTGATTAGCTGATTCTGCAAAGAGAATTGGTTTGGAAATGACTAGTTTTATCAATTGAAAACTGAACTACTACACTGAAAAAAATCAAGGCCCACTCAATTCCAAGCTTAGCAGAAACCAGAGGGAGGGCTTTCAGCTTTTCCTGGTAGGAAAATGCATTTGACAGGCTGGATACCAGCTGGCTCCTGTACTATCATCTTTCAACAAACTCAATTTCAAGTTTACCAGAAACGAGAGACAGGGCTTTGCATTTCGCTCACCAGAGGTATAAAATAAATCATGATGCATAGGTCAATTATCGCCAGTAGCAAACTACACAGTATACTCAATTCTAAGCTTGGCAGAAACCAGGAACATGGTTCTTATGCTTTACCAGAGAAATGAATTATTACAAGATGGTGCTTTACTGTCTTTCTAAAAAAAACAATGCAAAAAATGAACCATACAGCTCCTATGTTGTAAGTATACGCAACTGAAAATCTACACAATGGCTCCACAGAGCCATTAAACTATTGGTTATGATGAATCTAATGCTATCTAGTAGTGTGGCCACAGCCTCTTGGAAGGTTAATGATGGCCAAACTACTACATAGCATTAGATGAATCATAACCAATAGTATAATTCTATCTAGGTTCTGTTAAAACTGAAGACTTTCTTGACAAAAGAATGAATGAATAAAAGAAATAGTGAATACACAGGTAGATAATGAAAGGCAGGAAGACAAGAAGGAATATTAAATGGGGAAAAACAAAGAAACTATGTATGACTGACTGGTGTGCAGATAATTAAGAAGATAAAAAGAACAAAAATAAGACAAACTTGTAACAAATTGGTGGTAGTAAATTCCTGCATCTTTGAACATGGGTTCCACAAACTTTTGGAACTTTGTGAAACTGGCACCATTCCCACTCTTGGGATTGATAAGTACAAGGATTCTTCTTTTAGGTGGAAAAATTTCTTTGTCTAAGGGACATGAAGATATACAATATCAGCATCTAAGTAGAGAGGACAAGAAGAAATTTTCTGGCACTCAAAAAAGATCCTCTAAGGAGATATGTCTTTGGCACTAATATTTTCTTTAGTGAATAATGTTGAGGAAAGGGGATGGTGGCCTATACAAAGCCTCAACAAAGAAAGAAAGAAGGAAGCAAAAAGCTAAGAGGAGAGAGAGATCAGATCAAGTTTATTAATCTGAGATTTGAAAGATGGCAGGCTGTAAGATTCAGGAAAGGAAGAAGAAGGCAAGACATTCCATAAATTGAATGTTCTTGGAGTAACAAATTATTTGCCGGATATAGCTTGTGGATAAGGCAGTGAAACTTGGAAAGGGTGTGAATGAGTTGAGTTTCTAGTGGTCCTTATACACCCCAAAGGAACATGGATAATATCCCTGATCTCCTGAGAGCTTGTTACAGATGGAAAGGACTTCAATTAAATGATGATTGGAAAGAGATTGGAGAGATTTGGTGAGTTTGGGATTGTTTATTAGACAAATGGCTCTGGACCGGACTTTGTTGAGAAGACATAGAGTGGATATTGAAGCACCACCCCAGGGGTGGGAGCAGTACTTAATCTACACGTATTACATTATAGGAATAAGTAAACCAGTTGGAGTGACTGTACATTGGTATCAGCCAAATAGCAAATGAGTCTATCTTCTGTTCCTTTGCAGAAGTTTTTTGCTGAGATCAAGTACCAAACCTATAATTTGCTCTCAGATAGCAGTTTCATACTGTGGCAATTGCATGCTGAGTTGGTTCAGACTGAAATCAACTCCAGAATCTTGAAAGTCCTAATTGAATGCTCTCCCTTTTGAGATATCAGCCTAAATGACTAGGTTCAGCTCAATAATGATGACTCCCATCGTCTGCTGGAGATGCCAATGATAGGAAGGCACTGATTTTGTCTCATTACCATATTGTTGGATTACATTGATCACTGTGCTTGTCAGAAACAAATCAGTTTTAAGAGCTCTGCTTACGATATGATTTCCGACTCAATGAAATTGCAATTTGATTGCAATTGGATGGTGTCAGCCAATCTAACTCCTGCTTACACAAACACTTTCAAACTGGTTTGAGAAAGTCAGATTCAGATTCACTGCACACCAGATCAAAACATTGTAACTTGCAACCTTGGATAGGATTAACTTATCTCTAAGAAACATTTTTGCCCCAAATTTGAAAAAAAATTCCTGCCCAAATACAGATTTCAAGTCGATCTGAGACTTCAGACCGATCGTAACAACAACAACAAATGGAAGACAACCAGGTATTATGAACAGCAACTGGTGATGATTCAGTCAAGGCCTAAATATTGGATGGAATGGACACCTGTGCATCAAAATAAGTTGAAAAGAAAGGCAGCAAGACAATCAAAAGTAATTTGGGGAAAGAGCGATATACGTGTTTTCTAGAAAGATTTTATTCAAATATCTGCTATTTGCACCCATCTTAAAAAGCAGGGTCTTTTATTAAGACCTGAAATTACCATTTTTGCTGCCCTATGTAAAACCATTTGCTTTGACCTCGACCTGTTACTTTGATACGCGCTTGATGCAAAAATGCTTATTTGTAAACGTTGTTGGTTTTAGCCATGAACTTGTATTTGATACGAGCTGGAAGCAGTCTAAATGGCACGTGTCATGTATGCCAAACTAACATACCTATCAGTTGAACAAGACCTTGAAAATGAGTTTATTACTGGAAAGGAGCCTTTAAACAGTCTGTGGTAGACCATTGCAACGGGATTACAAGGCTAGAGGCTAGAGGCTAGACAGATCACATTACAACTTATAGATGGGCGCGATGTGGTTTCGATGTAACGAATGAATTGTTTTTTCGAACAATCGATCATTTGCGTGTGGGTGCAATGAATGATCAGATTTCAATAAGATTGTTTGCTATTCAATTCTGGTCAAAGGGCTGTTGAAAAATGACAATAACTTGAAAAACAACAGTAATGGGTACTTTGCAGGTCTTCGAGAGATATTGCAGGATTTTTTATCAACCATTCGATCGTTCTTGCCCAAGTCTCTGCAATCACCATGTTTCTCTCTTCCTCTTCAGCTTCATTGACACGAAAAGTGAATAACTTCCTCTTTCGTTTGAGGCTTTTCTTGCCCACATTTGTTAGCGGATAAGCGATTACTTGGAAATAGGCTGAAATGTCAAAAGGTACTTTGCTGTTAAACAGTCTTGCTGCGACAACATCTTTCAACAAAACGGACGTAAATCCTTCAGTAAGTTTGGTATAGGTTCTTGTATCCAATGATTCTTCGTAAATCAAGTTTTTCCTTCCCAGTCGCACAGTATATGTTCTTGTACATTCTGGATACTGCTGGAAACATCCATTCAAAATAATGTCGTCATCCATCTTTAAAAATCAACATTCCATTGAACAGAGCTTCACCTCCTTGTTGTTGTAGCTCGTCTCCTTCGCAATTACATGGCATGCTTTCCCTCGCAGACTGGCGAGACACTCCCAAATGTTTTGTCAGGGCTGTGGCGTAGCTGGGAATTTTCGGTGGGGAGGGAAGCAAAATCGAAAATTTTTCCGAGAAGAGGGCGTGCAATACAGGCATACCCATTGTTGCGGTAGGTAGATCAGACAAGGAAAACAAAGATATCGCAAAGAAAAAGATTATCCTTTATATATAAAAGCCACAACAGAAAATCAGCGAATCATCACTACATAATAAATGAAAACATAATAGAAGCTATCCCCAGTCAAAATTCGCATATTATGTTGACATAGACTTGTTTATGAAATTAATGGAATGCGTGTGAACCTCTATTAAAAAACAGTTAAAAAAATATGGAATTATATTCTTTTAAGGTTCAAAATTTGAAAAGGATATGTTTTGATGAAATTTTTCACGTGGTAAGTTTTCTGACAAGCAGCTGGAAACGTTGGTGTGGGGGCAGCTACCCACTTGCACCCCCTTCAGCTACGCCACTGGGTCATGGTTTCAGAATCTGAGGAAGGAAAATTATTACGAACCCTTTCGAAAGGTTGAGCTTCCCCTTTCAGGTTCTTGTTCTTTATCATTACAGTCAAAAGCCTTTTCCTTCACTGTTTTGGGCTGGAATGGTTGCGCATTTCTCCGTTGCTTTTTCCATTGAGGCATACATCTGTCCAAGTACAGTAAATGCTACAGTCGGGTGCTAGCCATCTGGCAAGATTGTATGTTCAACTTCCATACTTGTCCCCGAAGTCTAGATTACTAAGTAGGATACCTGTACATGGCATTTTAAGGATATTTCACTGGTGGGGCATTAGAGAAAAGGGCACTTTGGGTATTTACAGAATCCACGGATAACAAGATACCAACAGTAGCCTTAACATATTGCTGTAGACCGCAGAACTAGAAGAATGACTACTTGTTTATAATAAACAGTGTCTATCTTTTCTGAAAAATTTCTAAACAGATTGAAGTCTGCCATAAATGTCAAAATCTGGTTCTCAGTTTCTTTGTTCTTTCGCAGAGAGAAAAAATGCAACAGCAGCTCTTGAACGCAGCAGTTCAAATGAGGCGAAAATTAAAGGAGATTAGACATAGGGAAATGGGCATTTAACTGGTGGGACAAAAAATGTCCACTGGAATTTGTCCACTACTTTATATGTAAAAAAAATGCCTTGTACCAGCATGCAAAAATTCTGAAGTCCTTTCTGGCATTCAATGGAGGGCTCAAGCCCCAACTCGTCGCATGCAAAGAATGCAGCTAAGCAGTGGAAGGAATCTAGTATCTGGCATGTGATGATTGATACTGATCATTTAGTATTAATCATCCAAGTTTTGCAGGTAAGAACCTTTCCTGCGCAGTGCTTAAGTTTTAGTGACCTCAGTTTCCTCGCCCTCATTCATATTTCTGTCTTTGCCTGTATTTCAGCGTTTGCTTACTTACCCATCTCTACCCCACCATTCTCACGCCACTTTCTGCTATGCTTCACAATAAAGCTTTATCTATTCATCTACCTTAGTCAACTCAGCTGGCACTTCTTGTCCTTCCTGTTAAGTGACGAATTAGAGTCAATTCATCCTTGTTGGTGGAAAGTCAGAGGAAATTCGGCTTATTGTTGTGATTGTAGATAAGTACGTAACTGTGTTGCATACCCGATTTGAGCGTAGCCGAATCCAGAGACAGGGCTTTGAGGTTTTTTCTAGAAAAGTGGATTTTATGGGGTGGCTTTCATTTGCCTTCCTCACCAGTGGTGCTTATGATGAAACTTGCAGGATTCGAACTCACAACCCCTATGTTATGGGTCCGCATGCTTAACCACTACACCACATGCAATCATTATCAAATCAGTTAATCAGACGACAGCGCCATAGGTTATTGAATCTTTGGCAAAATAGACATCTGTCTTACGTAGGATTCAGCTATAGCGTAGGAAAGGAATTTCCTATAATTTATATAACTTTTTAAGGAGCCATCCCATTGGGTGCTATTACACATATCGTCAGAACATAAAGATTGAAACTGCACCCTAACTCTTTATATGGGCTCAAATTAAGCGGTGTTAATGATATTCTATCATTCATCAAGTTAAAGGATAGGTATCGAATGAAGCTTTTCGTGGAATACACTAAGTCCCCGCATGCAAGAAACAGACAAACAAGAAATTGTAGTCTGCCAGTAGAGAATACTTTTCCTTGCGCAATACACTAAGCAGCATGAATTTTTGCAGTTTCTTGTAAATGATTAAAAACTGAAACAGACTTTTCAACTGAAAAAAGCTAAGTCAAAACTGTTTAGTTTCGTTCTTATCTTAAATACTAGTATTCCATGGTTGAGATAAAATTTCATGATAATCTCTTCGCCAATACTCGTTTCCTTGGATAATTCCACTTCACCATGCCGTAAAAACCAGCAATTTCTTAACATGGACACATAAGAAATCAGCCAGCTTTCTTTAAAGTATTTTCTCACACATAAGAAACCAGACAGTCTGATCTCAAAGTTTAAGGTTTTTATATGCGGGGACTTACTGTACCACAAGAATGTCTTATGCGGCCAAGAGGTAATCCGAGTTTGTTGACCCGTTGACAAAACTCCTCGTCCTCTTTTGAAGCTACAGTCGTTTACAAACGAGGCTACACAAACATTAAAAATGGTCACCTTGTGCAGATTGACCTGGCCTACCATGGATTTACTATCATTATCCGATACACTGAAAGCTTTAACTGTCGTGAGCTCATCATACCTAACTGCATCGACATTTATCAATGCCGCAAGGCAGTCATTGCTAAAACTCATGGAGTCAAAAATTACAAGCAAATTTCAAACGAACGTGCTGTTTTTTCCTGACGTAACATACGCTTGTAAATGCAGGATAGGTACAAGACGAACCTCAGACTGCGATTGCCAAAAAGAGAAATCAGTTATGGAGGTATTGATAAAACGCTTGAAGGATGCGAAGAAAAGTCTTGATGTATGCATGTTTACGATTTCTTCACCTCAACTAGCAAACATTGTCTTGCAACTACACGCAAAAGGGGTGGTTGTACGGGTTATAACCGATGGGCAAAAAATGGACCTTGTCATGTCGCAAACAATGAATTTCAGAGCTTCAGGAATTCAAGTGCGAGATAACAAGACATCTTTCTATATGCATAATAAATTCATCATCGTTGATGGAGAAGCTTTATTAAATGGCTCATTCAACTGGACAAACCAAGCCATTTATGGTAATAAAGAGAATGTTATTATAACAAATTATCCACCGATCGTGGAGCCTTATTTGGGCGAATTCGAAAAATTATGGGAAGAATACAACCCTGTGAAAGAAGAGGCTTAACTGAACAAACATGGCTGTGGGAAGCAGTGGATCATTGCATACGTGAATCCACCCCAAAACAAGCCAGCTAGCATCTTTGCAAAGGATACGACACTGCTATGGAAGAGACTGTAAAAGTTCAATTGATTTCCTCAGGTTGATCATTTATAATTTCTGGGGTTCATTGAAAAGTAGGGTCTCTAAGAAACAGGTGCCCTAAGCATTCACTAAAATTCAATAACCCCAAGGCTGCTGTAGTTTCGCTTTTCAGTGACCAGAACTAAAATGTGTTGATTTGACAGTCTGATAATGCCAACAATTAGACTTAGCATGAGTGATTCCAAGCACATTGATAGAAATATACTTAACTCACATAGCATATAACTGGTGAAATGCAATCTATGTACAACAAATGTAAAGGTTAAAGTATGTAAGAAAAAAATATAAAATCTCGCTACACAACTTCTGGATAAAATTGCAAAGTCAGTTCTAACAACTATTATTCTCCTATTCTATTCGTCTAGTAAAACATTGACTTTTAGTATACATGTTATTACAATAATTTAGGCTTTCAGAACTGGACTACTGGTAGGGGAAGTAGTTCATTTCACTTTAAACGATGAATATACTTTGGAATTGAGCTATGTGGGACCAAAGATCCAGCTTGATTCCAATAATGCTATTTGGTAAAAAGTTCTTTAGTTGCCCTCTAAGAGTTGCAATCATTGCCAACTTTGAAGTGCTAACGTATTCGATAAATGCATAGTTTGTATCAAGACTTAAAATAAAAGGGTTGACAATTGCCTTACAGTACAGACAGCGTAAGTATATCTACATTTCCAGCATAGTTGTAATCAGTTCTTTGATCCCAAGCTCAACCTTTAATTCCACTGAGAGTGAGGAGTCTCCAGCCCAGTGTAATCCCGTGTGTAGGAGTCACAAAATGTTTTCAAATCAAGAGAAAGATCAGGTACTGCCAGGGCCTCTTTGAACATTGTCACTAGTGGGCTGTTAGCCCCAGTAGCTTCTTTGCTTGCCACACTATTAAGCATACATTTCAAAATTTTGCCCCGCTAGATAGGGGAACCTATTATTTGTAATACATGACTTTGAACTATAAAAATGGCTCTATTTCACATTAGTAAACAGCTCTTTATTACAGCTAATGCAGACAGGTAACATTACACATTTTTGTTCAGCATATATATTTGCAATTTGTACAAGCATGGACCCCTGATCACATGTTGCCCCACCAGTCAAGATTTCTTATAAGAGGCCCTGGGCACTGCTCAATAAGCAGAGTGTATCAGTGCCCTGACCTTATGTAACTTATGTCATGGTGCCAGGTAGTGAACATAAGACACACTCCATTAAATTTACCCTGATTTGAAATGATTTTTCATCTTGCATTTGTAAATATATCTGAGGAAAGCCCTGTCTAAAAAAGATTCCAAACTGCGTCATTTTTTCATTTTTCATTTCTGCTTTCGGTCTCATCATTACCAACAACCTTATTGTTTGTTTTTGATTGCATCATTCTTTCATAATCTCTCACATCTTCATAGGTCATATCTGAAAGAGTATCAAATACTTCATAGAATATATTTTGATGTTTTTGTTTTGTGAATTCTTTGGTGTTCATGGTAAAAAAGTTTACTTTTAAAGTGGCTAGTTAAAAGTTTTAGTGCTATCCTTTTTCTCTTTAGTTGCTTGAGAAAAATGATTCAGTATAAAATGCACTTTGCCATTGATAACTTTATTTGCCCTGATAACTTTCATTTCTGTCATATGCAGAGAACTCCTTCCATAATTCAATCAATGATTTGCCATGACAAGGATAATTCATGGTACTGTGAAAATTTATTGATTGATTCATCAGCTGATAGATTAATTGATAGTCTGTTTCATCGATTAGTTGATTGATTTATTCATTAATCTATTGGATTTAACATTGCTTGGAAAAACTATTCATTTACCTAAAATCAAGTTGAACACTTTTTTACCACTGTAGAGGCAGTTTGCACCATGGTTTGAGCATACACTTCTGTGCTGAAGGTGTAGAATTGGTCTCTGGTACCTGGGTGCCTTATACCTATGCATCCAGAGGTAAATGGGTAGCTTGCACAAAGCTGAGGCTAGTGTGCAACAAGAAGAGAAACTGGCAATTTCATCTCACAAAGCTGTGGCCCAGGGGGTACCCTTTTCAAAAAGGCTGCATCCCTATTCTTGTGCAGATTATAGGACTTAACTCTACTTTTACTTCGTTACCCCAAGACGTTTGCCTTTTCTTGAATCTTACCATTCAAAGGGTCTCCACCAACTTATGGCTTAGCTTGCCTAAGGAATTTTCCATTCTTGATACTCATTAATGAAGCATACTTACCATACCAATGATCAATCCAGGAAAATGCTTGACGGTGACCAACCAATAAAATGTCCTTGATACCCTTACATAACAAAGAAAATTGAATCAGTTTATAAGGCACAAAAACATCCAATCATACAAACAAGGGGATTTCTTCTTCATTCTATTTGAGTAAGTAACATACTGTACTTAGGCTTTCTGGTGGGTCCCTCCGATTTAAGAGACAAATAAAAATTCACATTCAGTTAAGGAATCTCAGCACCATATAAATTTCAAATAACTGAAAATAAACCTAATTGTTGGAACTTGAGTTTTGAAGTAAAAGAACCGAGGGCTGAGTCACATGGGAGTTGAGAAAGTAAAAGGGGTTGCATGCCTCCAGCATCATAGACATGTTTCTGAACAAAATTAAACCCCGTAGTCAACACTTGACTACCACCACAGGAACTATTTGTTCTATACATATATAATATTTATTGTGCATGCATAATTATATATCTCTTTTCCTTTTCTTTTCAATTGGTTGCCCTTAAAGACTTTGAGTAAGACAGAAAGGAGTTGGTAAAGTTTACAGGACATGAATCAATGCACAAACTTTCTTGTGTGTATATTCTTCAAACTACGAGTGGGTGAGTTCAATTATGGTCAGATATACTGATTGATTCTTAGTAAATGCAAACTACAATTTACTAAAAGCGTAACAAAGGTACACATGTTTAGATGACAAATACCCTTTGTATGTATTGCTGCACCCTGTCTCTCAATCCCCAAACATCGAAAGAGACTTTCACTAATTTGTAAGAACACATGATTGGGGAAGTACTTTCCTGAAAACAAGTTACAATATTCAATAAGTTTTGCAAACCTTAAAAAACTAAATTTCATTACGTCTAGTACATGGTGATACAAGTTGAAAAAGAAATTAAGATGAATAAGTAAAGGAGACATGAGTGGGACGTATGGGGACCAACCTAACTCCAGGCTTGGCAGAAAGCTGTAATATGGTCTAAACAAATGGACTTTAATCAGGTTACTTCCCATGGAAATTTTTCAAAGAAAAATGTGGATTGTTATGAGATACTTATTATGGCCTATCTAACTTGTAGTAATTTAGTCAGGAACTTTGCAGGACTTGAACCCACAATCCCTGTGCTGTGCAGAGACATTACATTATAGCACCACTTTTATATACCTGGATATAAAACCTTAAAGAATGTAGCTTTCTGTACAAATCAGCACAACAATTTTCCATAGAGAGTCAAAACTTTGATAACTTAATGGGGCACAAAAACTTTCAGGTTACAGCTATGGTACAGTGGGCTAGAAATGAGGATTTTTTCCCAACTACCCAAGCTGGATCAACAAAGCCATAAGAGCTTACCTGCCAGCCCTCTTTCAAAGGTCCTCTGCCAGTTTTTGATGATTTAAAAGTACGACAATCCTATGAAACAAAAACAAGCTAACAGTAATAGATATTGCAAAGATAGCACAACAAAAAAATAAAAGAGCTGCAGAAAAAAGACCTTCCTTGTTGTATGCTATTTATCTAGTTAGATATCCAGTTTTGATCAGGGATTATTTCCTTGGACAGCTGGATTAAACTAATTTGGAATGCTAGCTGCTCTTACTCCCTTTCATCATCCTGTTCCATTTACAGCATCTACCTTCTTCAGAACGACTCTACCTCCTCTTCCACTTGCTTTCTCATTGTCTCCTTTATGGCCCTCTTAACTTTCTCCTTCCACTTATTTTAAATTCTATGTTTTCCTAAACGTCTCAGTCTATTTCTGATAAATGAAAATAAACTGAAATCTACTGCTTCCCACAAGAAAGAATGACAAACCTCCTCTTCTTTGTAATACTTCTCTGGTAGCTCATCATATGCAATATCCAAGGAAAGAACTTCTCTTGCTGCAATTTCTGCTTCATCAAGGTCTAGACTCTATGATGAAATACAAGTAAAGATCTACCACATGAATTTACAATTGAGACACTTACACTTAATAAAAATTAATGGTTTTCATTTGTGAACGGAGATTCTGAAAGTCATGTTGAAACTTGCAAAGCATGCAAAATCTTGACCCAGTCCCAACCTTGATTCAATGGGAAGGACTGTCATTAGAACATGGATCTGGAAATAAAATCACCACACATCAGCTAAATGGAACCACCTGAATCCCCAATGTAGGAGTTGTTTCAAGTTGTCCTACACAACCCTGTCTAGGGAGAAGAAAGGGAGAACAAAAATCAAGATAAAAGAAATGGAAGGAATTATATGATTTGAATTTACAGCAAAAAGATCATATAAGCAAAAACACTTGAGGAAAAAGAAACCATAAACTCTCACATTATGAGTGCATCCATTGTCATTTCTGTAACATGTCTTGATTGCTATGCTAAACCTTGGCACAAATGAGCACTTGAAAAAAGCAAGTGAATACACATTATTGGCAAATTGCTACTCTGAATCTGGTTTAAACAACAACAGGCGTCAGACAAATACTTACTTCAGGCAAAATATATAGGAAAATAACCCTCTATGCCAAGCTTAAACCGGCAAGGTCATGCAAGATATTGGTGGCATAATCAGTGCTCAAAAGCAAAAGCAAAAGCAAAGTTCTGCAGTAAAATTTGTTGCTGGATGCTGTTTTAAAAACATTCTCCCTAGAAGTTAAAGTTAGATATTAGGACACTAAGAAGTTATGCCTATTGACTGCTCCCTGGATTTCTCTGTGTGGCCACATCTCATGATTTGCTCACTTGGAATTGAAAATGTGGCAACTCTCCATCGTCAAAGTGAAAGTTGAGCTGGAGGAGGGTGGGAACCACTTACAATAGAATAAGTTAGCAAGTCCCTTACCATTGAGCCATCGTTTCATTTATGCTTATCAGATGTTAGCAAAGGTGCATTTGCCTCCTGTGAAGACCCCCAAGAAGAGACAAGTATATCCCATGTGACGATATCTCTCTACTATGACAGCTAGATCTCCTGCCAAATGTCTTTGCATTAGCTTGATTTAAATATAATTAGCCTTAAGAAAATATCATTATCTGAAAAATGCAATGATAACATACTGTATATTCAGTTTTAGTATATGGGTAGTAGTTCCAAGCTTTTTCTGTGACATAGAATATTTTTGGAATATAGCTTTGCAGCCAGGATGGTAAGCGACTAAAATGGGAAAGAAATTGACTGTAAAAATCAATGAGCACTTGGAAGGAAAATTTGACAAAGGAGAAATAAAAAGTACTATCTGCAAGAATGGAAAATAAAAGGTGACAAAAGTGGTTTACCCAGGCATTTGCAAGCTTAATTCTTAAGAAATATTTGCAACTTTCAACAAGAAAAGACAAGACGCTCAACAGGTTACTACTGACTGTTATGGAAAATAAAATTACTTTGATGTAATCACTTGTGCGCTTATAAAACCTTCTTTATCCATAAACACAAATGAAGAAACTCTATACCTTATGACTATCAAATATTGTAACAATGGAATGTGAGCCTTACCTATTCAGATATATCCGTTTTTCAGTGTAAAAACCTTTTCCATGGACTGGGTCTGAAGCTGTCTCATTAACCATTACTTCAACTCCTTCTCCTTTCTCACTTTGCTCATGGCTATGTTTGTTGATCATATAAAGCTGTCCAACTTTGTACTAAAAGCATTTAAATTGCTGTATGAGGCTAGGGAGAACAGCTTTACAGGGAAGAATTCCTGGAGGCAGAGGCAGAAGATAAAATTGAATATGATGGGGCGGGAGAATTGAGATGAAAGCATTGGAAGGGATCAGGATGATTGAAGACAGAGTGGCTAGGAAGACAATGCAGAAGCCATCAGCAGAAGATATGACAGAGCTTACGGAATAGCAACCAATTCTGAGACAAGTTTGACATTATTGCTTCAGAAGACCTAGGATTGGGGTCTTATAGAGTTCCTTGGTAGCTCTTTTGTTACGGAACTGCAAAGATAAGCCAAGGAATCAAATTCTGCCCATTCAACCTCTCTAAAAAGGCTTTCAGAACAAACCAAGCTACTTGGATGTAATTTGAGTGCCTTATTTGAAAAAAGTTTCATCTATGGAATACAATTATTCTGAAAAGCCATTCTAGTCGGTTTAAAAAAGATTGAGATTCTATGCTGCTATTTCCACATTTGACAAGGCCTTCACTGAAATAGTAACTTTTAAAACCAAGATAAGTAGATCAAGTTTGAGATTAAGTCAACTTGAGACTGGTGTTAGAAAACTGTAAAACTATGTTGGTCACTAACTCAAGTTTAGTATTGGATTTTCATGGGCTGTTTGATGTTTGAAAAAGGAATATTATGATGCTCAAGGCATAATTGCAGAAATAACAATATCATTATCATTGATTTGACGTGAATGCAAGTTGCAAGTACCCTGCAAAGCAATGCTTTCTTGGGAGTAGGTTGCAATTAGGAAATTTAAACTAAGACTATCAACTATAAAGTTACTAAGGAACAAAAAATAACCAGCACGGAGTGACACGGTTAGGAGTTGGTAAATGTTATAATTCAAAATGTAGATCTGAATACAACAGGTGCAGCTTGAAGAGGAAGATTGTACCTCTTCAACTGTTAAAGGCATGCATATTCGGTACTCTCTTAATGATGGCATCCTTCAGTCAGCCCTTGCCGTTTTCTGTTTACAATGCTGGCTATTGATACTGGCTGGCAGCTGGTGAGGAAAACAATACACCTGGAATCAATTTGGCCGCTTATCTCTTCTCTCTCAGCTAACAGAACCAGACGGTGGCTTCCAGCAGTATTACGTCCGAGAAAATACCACTAAGGAAAAAAGCTATGAATTATGGAAACGGCCTCACGAGCTTTGAGCTTTTTTCCTGTAGTCCAGCGATTGTCGACCATCAAGTAAAGCTACCGTTTTCATTCAACCTCGTATCTGTTACGAGGCTGAAGGCTTTATTGACGCAAAAATTCCCCAATAGCGCGTTTCAGGGTCCAATTTTTCAGTTTCATTAAAGCAAATTCATTCAAATTATGCTCCTTTCCTTCTCTTCAAGGCATGGAAAAGGCAATCAAGTTTCAAGTGATTTTTAAGCCTGGCTTTTTATACCAAAAGCAATGGGTAGATTGTATTTGAATCCGGTGTCAATCTTCTTCTCCTTCATCATAGACCGTAGACGCACTTTGATAAATTATGTAATGCCACCTATATCTTGAGGAAGATGCCCGGACAGCTTCCACCGCATGCAAGCCAGTCCACCGAACGATGGCTGGTCAGGTCAGGTTTTGCTGGTCAGGTCAGGTATTTTCTGCTACTGGTACCATGTCACCCAATACTACCTGTACCATGGTCGGGTCGTTGGCGACTAAACCGGCTCCCCCACCCGGGACAACCTGGGCAAGGAGAGTGTCTGGACACCCCGCAGGACTTAAAACAAGACCTGTCAAAGGGCGGACAAGCTCCTCACGAGCCAGCGACCATCCATACCCAGAGATGAGATGGGCGCCACTGGGTTCTCTGTCAAATGAAACACAGGGATAATAAAAATCGCAAACCCCATACCGGTGTCAATCTACTCGACAAAAATCAGTCTAAAGCCATCCGCCTCGTAAACATCTAAAAGTTCTGAATTGATTAACAAGAGCTGTCAATTTGAAACAATGTGGTGGCATTTCTTGAAGCGTACACAGGCTAGAGGTGGCATTGATTAAAGGTACCCAAACCTGTCAGGATTATTGAAATTAAAAAATAAGATGATACAGAAAGCTCAATGAATGAAATTTCAGTCCCATAGGACATTGATTTGGGGATCGTCGTTACAAGGACTTGGAGCATCGAGTCTCATGTTTGAGGCTACCTTGGGAATCTAAGTGCATGGGAATGCTTGAGAATATATAAGTACATGCACAGGGAGAACTAGCAAGCCGAAAGAAGCAAAAAATTATAAGCGATCTTGTTCAAAAGCACTAAAAGATCAGCCGTACTGCTCATTTTGTGTTTAGAATACCTAATTAATTGATAAAACATTTTTCCTTACTTATAACTGCTAGGCAAGTTGCGATTATATAGGTAATGATTATTACAGGGAGATTTCGGGATGACTGAAAAGAATCCAGACTTTTTGAAAAACTCAAATAAACCGAAATTTTTGCGCTTCGAAAATTTTTATGGCACCCCCAGTGAGTACGAAATAGACAAAGTTTACTGTACATTCATGAACATTGCCCTCAGGAAATCAGGAACATTATGCATAACCCCCTGAGACGTATCAGAACCACTAGAAGCTTGATGCATTCAAACCCTTTCCCAATTTCACTACCTAATCCTCAACTCTGTCTGAAAAAGTCATCTGTTTAAAGAACTTCCATTCTATTGAATTTCTTACCTTTCTCTTCCATTCTAAAGCTCTTCAATTTGTCTTCTTTCAAGCCAAAATCAATAACCGATATCCCACCCACTCTCCTGTCAGCCTTTCCCCCTTCGTCATAGGCCACCAGGTCCCTTTTTCAACTTAAATGCATTTATCTAAAGCAAAAGGCACAGAGCTATGAGTACCACAAGGTTAACGTCTTGGTCCCCTTCTTTTCCCCATTTCATAAATGGTCTACCGCAAGCTATCCATAACTCAGTAGCCTCCGTGGATGAGGATGACACAAGTCTACGTTATCAGCCTTTGGATGTGAAGGTGCTGAATGAGACCATCAATAAGGACCTCAGACAACTGGATATGCAGCTCGAAGGCAAAAAACTCTCCTTAAATGTCGCTAAAGCAAATTCAACGTTCATTTTCACCAGATGAAAATATAACATCCTCAAAAGCCGAAACGAGAGCTTAGAATTAAAAGTTCGTGACAATGAGCTCGAATTGAACCTAAGAACTAAGGGACTGCTAATTATTTATGGCTCAGGTTGGGGCTGAAGAGAAATATGTTGGGTAAATGATTTTTCAGGCAGCCTTCAGGTTGGGTAAATATATCTATTTTTTATTTAGGGTTGGGTAGCATTTTGATAGTTCTATATTGGGTGGGTAACTATTATTTTTTTAGTCCAGAAGGTTGAGTAACAGAGAAATTTACCCAAATAAACATTTCTCTTCAGCCCCAACCTGAGGCGCAAATTATGAATGGTCCCTAAATACATTCGTCTGCAGATCAACAACTCTTCTTACTGGAAGGAGGACACCAAGATTATATCTGCTAAAGTTTTCTAGAGCTTCCTTAAGCTTACTGAACATGTTCTGCTCCAGGAAGCGCTGGTGACTCTTTACGCAGGTATGATCGTGCAACATTTTAGATATTGTTGCTCTGTTGGGGTGGCTTAGCTGAGCTGAGCTTAGAAAATCTTCAAAACCTAGTTGCTAGAATCATAACCATCAGCAGATGTGATACCTCAACAAGACCACTCATAGATAAACGTGGCTGGAAGAACATTGAAGAACTGGGGACAATGCATAAACCTCCACGTTGGTGTCCCTGGATATCGACCACCAAAAATGATCTCGATTCATTTTTTTCGGCTCGTAACCGATTCTGCAACCACTTTCCCTCAAAGCACATGTGAGGGAAAGACTCGATAAGAAAAATTGAAGAGCTCATAGCTAGCTACTCTATGATGGAGCTCGTCAAGGCCCTGCATAGATTGGCTCCACAATACCCGTGTGATTTCTTCACCAAACAATATATTTAGTATTTAACCATCCTTTATTTATCTTGTCACCATCCATGAACATTTGCTTCGCGTTCTTGGTATTTTGGATCAATATTGCAGTTAAGTTTATACTCAGTAATTCAACAATACTAGTACTTCATATCGTAATCAAGCCTTCCTTGGCAATCCTATCTTATGATTAACCTTTCTAATTAGAGGGCCCTTTGCAAATCGGCTCCAGCTAAATATATACAAGTCCCAAATCCGTTCTTTAGAGTACTGCTCCCACGTCTGGGGTGGTGCTTCAAAATCTACTCCCTGTCTTCTCGACAAAGTCCAGTCCAAAGCCATTCGTCTCATCAATAATCCTAACCTCACCAAATCGCTCCAACCTCTTTCCCATCGTCGCTTAGTTAGAGATCTTGCCATCTTTTACAGATACTTTAACGGACATTGTTCTCAGGAGATCAGGGATATTATTCCAGTTCCTCTGAGGCGTGTCAGGACCACCAGAAGGTCAACTCATTCACACCCTTTCCAAGTTTCACTGCCTAATCCACGAACTCTGTCCCACAAATCATCATTCATCTCTAGAACATGCAACTTATGGAACGTCTTGCCTTCCTCTTGCTTTCCTGAGTCCTACAACTTGCCATCTTTCAAATCCAAGATCAATGAACTTGATCTGATCTCTCTCTCCTCTTAGCCTTTCGCTTTCTTCTTTCTTCCTTTGTTGAGGCATTGTATAGGCCACCTTGGCCTTTCCCAACATAACTCACTGAAAAAGAAAAGAAAAAGAAAACAGAAACAAATATACAGTAATTACAGCTGTATATGTCATTACGGCTTAATATAGCCATTACGTCATCATTCAAGCTGACAAAGGAGAAGCTCCTTCATTATATCCCTGCTGTTCGTCAGAGAGCAGAAAAGTCACATAACTAAAAATTGTGGCCAGCATTCTAAAGGTATGTTTTTGATCAATTTTCAAAACATCTTGTTAACACATTCCTTTTAATTCAGGAAAGATATCATCGAAGACAATGTCAATTTGATCCATTTCTCTGGTGAAAAATTACTTAGGCCTAACTACGTAAGTCCAAATGGATACCACTTATTCAATGATAGCACTTGTATTTTGGGATGGTTGGTTACTTTTCCAAATTGCACGGTCCTTTTTGGTATTAGTTAGTATGTTGTCTACATCACAGGTGTCCGTGATACAAATTACTTTATCTACAATATCTACAATACAATATCTAAATATTTATGCAAGCAGGGGGGCCCTCTCCTCGATTAGCTTTGCTATTGAGGTAGTTCCTCCTTTAAATGATTCCCATTCATACATACCAAACTGATACTTTTTGCTTCATATTAATTTGTAATTTTCTATTTGACTTGTAGAGTTGTGTTATTTGAATTTGTTGTATTTTATTTATGGAAATGTATGTTTTGTGGAATTTAAATACGAAACCTGAACCAGAACCTTACACCAGTAGCTTTTTAAACGTTGATGCATGTATGTTGATCCCTACCCCTTCAAAGGCCTCCTTTGTATGCTACAGTTCTGCTCACAGGTTCTTTTATTCAACAGGAGTTGTTTTGCTCGCAGATAGATATCTAAAATGGCGGAAAGACAAGTGAGCAGTGAAGACGGCAGTTTTGAAGTGGTCTCAAAGAGAATCAGTGATGATGAATTCATTTCATTAACTACAGCAAATGCTGTTGATGGAGATCCATATGAAATGAGAGCAGACATTATTGAAGTAAGTAGAGAAACAGTGGAAATACCATCTTAGTGAAATCTATAAAAAATTAGAAAGAACATGAGGAATTTTTTCCAAATTAGGAACTTACTTCCATTATGGAACGTCTTGTATTCTTCTTCATTGCCTGAATCTTACAACTTGCCCTCTTTCAAATCTAAGGTCTAGTTGCTTTCGTGACTTTTTCCTATTATATGTCTCAAAAACAGCCTTCAGTATGGTCTAGAGTCTGCAATATCCTGGTGCTAAACTTTGGAATACATTTCCCTTGGAACTCCAAAATGCTCCATTGAAAACATCGTTGAAAACAATACTAAAAAGTTGTTTATTGAACAAGGTGGACCGTTGAATTGAAGCTATTTTGGTACAATGAATGCACCATAAATTGAACCCACATAATTTCATTTGATTATATATTAGGATGGGGGGGGGGGGGGGGGGGGGGCTTTCCTCCATTAGTTTACCTATTGAGAAAGCTCCTTCTTTAAGTAATTCTCTGCATACCATTTATTCAGCCCTCCTCGACTGCCGGTATTTTTGCCATCGTATTGCTTGGTTCTCCATGGCATATGGAATTTTGCTTGAAATTGTTTGTTGGTGCTTGCCAGCATTTATAATCGGCACCCAATTAAGTTGCCTCATTTGATGATAGCAAGAATGCTTGGCTTCTGCTGCATGGGAATATTGACAACTTTTAATCTTATTTCTTGGAGAATTTCTGGTTTTCTTGTCTTTAATGGAAGTGATTTTGATATCCTTTCTTTAGAGCAAGCATTTGTTTGAGGCGTTGAAAAAGAAACTTAACTTTGAAACTAAGCAGCAACTGGAGGAGGTGTTTGAAAAGTTGAAATGCAGAGAGGCTCTTGGTAAGCAATTGCACCACTAAGTTACATTCAATTCCCTTTTCTGTACGTGGCATAGTAAAATTTGCTTTATTCTAAACCTTAGGATTAATTTATGTGTTTACTTTTTTCTCGTAATGGCCAGAAGGAAGCCGTAATTTTTGCGTAATTGTGGATTTCACAATTTTCAATCTGCATTGGAGATTAAGTTCCATAATCCTGTTTTCAGCCATTATCCCAAGTTGCATACCCTGGTAAATGCTGGGCAAAAAAGTTCAGATGTGCAAAATTGTTTTTGCCATTTTGTGGAAAATTGCAGAATGAAATGTTACACCTATTCATTCAAATGGTGCTAGTCTAGGAATGACAAATGACCACTTTTCCCTTGAATTGTTTTTCATTCATTGCCATGACTATCAGATAAACATTGTGCATTTTATGCTGTAAGCAAATTTTTCCCTCCACAGACTCTGGCATTGGTGAGGAAGTTGAAAATTTAGATGCGATTTCCAAACATGCTGAATCGCAAGAATTTATGGATACAGCTAGAGAAGCCTGTGGTAAGGACTTGGTTTATCTCCCTTATTTCTCAGTTTTTCTCCTTTTTCCATTTTGCCTTCCTGACCCTAGTTTTTATTTGTAACTGAAGTGAGTGGTGGTATGGCGGAATGGTTAAGGCGCAGTGTTTCGAATCATGCAAGGTCTACTCGCGTGGGTTTGAATCCCCGTAGTCGGAACCACTAACCACAACCCAACAGCCAACTCAGCTGTCCATCCTTCCGAGGTCGGTGAATGAGTAATCAGAAGTATCTCTGAGGGCACAAGCAGTAATGCTGCAGGCCCACATCAGCTGTACAGCTGCCACATACCCAGGCTGCGTTAACAAATAGAAGTTGCTTGCTTGCTGTAATTTGTTTTTGTAGTATAGGAGCTAAAGTTGGCAATTGCATGGATTTATAGGATATTGTCTTTGAGTAGGAAATTATGTGAAATGTACATATCCACAGTTATTTTCTTTAAGGAAATAGCCACTGTCACATTGGGCACTTTTTTCAGAGTATGTTTCAAAAGTGAGAAAATTAGCTGCTGAAAAGAAAACCACTGTTAAGAGAGCACTGGATATCCTGGAGATAGTTCTACCCATCTTCATACATGCAACTGACATTCCAAAAGACGATCTTCAACTTTCTGAGGAGTTTCAAAAACTGCAGGAAGAGTATGAAAGAACAAGGGCAGATGTGATTGAATCCCAGTTGGCATTTGAAATGGAACAGAGAGAACAACTAATGAATCATGGCAAAGCTGTCTTGTGTAAGCCAAAGTTTATTGGCTGATTGATTTTTCTTCCTTTTTTTTAGTGGGCTATGTTGAGGAAAGGCCATGGTGGCCTATACAAAGCTCCAACAAAGGAATAAAGGAGAAAGCGAAAGGCTAAGAGGAGAGAGAGATCAGATCAAGGTTATTGATCTTAGATTTGAAAGATGGCAAGTTGTAGGATTAAGGAAAGCAAGAAGAAGGCAAAACGTTCCATAAATTGCATGTTCTTGGGATGAATGATGATTTGTAAGATAGAGTTCGCGAAGTAGGCAGTGAAACTTGGAAAGGGTGTGAATGAGTTTAGCTTCTGGTGATAAACGGATTGCCTAATTATTTGATTTAATAGTTGATTCATTGGTTGGTTAATAATTGCTTGGTTTTTCTTATTCATGAATTTATTGATTGGATGTTTGTATGGTTGATTGGCTACTTGATTGTCTGATTAGTTGATTAGTTGGTCGATTTATTAGCTACTGTGTTAGTTTATCCATTGTTTTTATTTGTCGTCTGACGCCTAGCTAAACTTTCCTTCCACAATACGGTGAGGTGATTTGCATTAAAAGCTTCCAAGAGAGCGCCCGATCGAGGTATGTCCTGACTTGACTGAGTTCATCTCCAGTCACCTGATGAAATTGTATTAGCCGTTCTGCCCCTCACCCCACTTTTTTTTACCTTTCTTCTAACCTTTCCCTGTTTAAGTCCTTGAAGTTTCGCTACCCGTTTTTCGCTGACGTTTAATGCAACAACAAATGACCTTAAGTCTTCACTTGTCTTTTCGTTACGTCTGGGTGAAGGGGGGGGGGATGGGTGGGGGGTTTCCCTTTACATTCATGGTTTGTCCTTGTCCTCACCCAGTGTACCTCTATCGCTTTGTAGCACAACAATAGCAGCGTTTGATACGTCAGTTTATAACTTTGGTTTTTTAAGAAGCAAATTTATGTTTTTATTTTCTAGTGAGGTCAGTTTCATCAGCTACAGAAGATTGTAGTAGGATTGCCGAGCATCTAGCAAAGGAGGACGAACGTGAAAATCTTGAGGAGTTCACGCAAGCTAAGAGCGACGTCGATTTGATAATCAGAACGGAACGCGAGGAACTTGATGCTGTTCTGGTTAGCTGTAAAGAAGATAAATCAAACATTGGTAAGGCGATATGGCATGACCGTAAGCCCCGGGGGCAGGAGGCCTGGGTCCCCACTAATGAATTGGGGTAAAACGAATCAGTGAGAACGCTTTCCACAAAGCTGGGTAAATCCTAATAAATCAACAAGTCTCTTGCTTTGTTTCATTCGTTTTACCCCGTCTTTTTTAAACAGCTGCTTTGAACTGTTTGGCATTGCCACGATCCACTGTATTCATTCGCTCTTCTGACCCCCTTCCCCAATTGACAAGACAGTTTCGCGCCCCTGGATTCGTTATATATCTGTCATATCAATTAACTATAGCAGTGATTGGGAGAGAACTGTGTGCTGTCCCGCAAACCCACAAAGTTTCAATGTAATGCCTGAAAGAAATTGCCATTATTGACGGGTAAACGTGTTGATTTCAGTTGTTATTTTTTGAACTTATCGGAGGAACCTCAATTGATCTAGGCAAGCAGTCTGTTAACTTCTGCCATTTTTTTATTTTTGAGCTTCGTTAAGCATAGCTACAAGCTGGTGAAATATATTTAATTGTTTTTTTGTAGAATTTAGTGTGGCAGAGCAGATCAAGACGTACGAGGCCGCCACAGGAAAGTGCGAATCCCGTTTAAGGAGCATGGACGTAAGTCTGAATGTCAATAAAGGGAGACAGAAAGAGTTATTGAAGCAGCTAGAGTCTTTGAAGGCTGAGGAAAGGCGACTTGAAAATAATCGAGTTTTCGAGATGCAAATTCAAGAAAGAGCCAATAAGGTGAGAAACGTATCCAGTTCTAAAAATTGCTGTCGATGAAGGGAGACAGCGCAATTATTGAAACATCTAGCTTTGGCGAGGCTGAGAAAACGCAGCTTTAATTGAATCGAATTTTGAGATGCAAGTTGAAGAGAAGGCTGATATTGTAGAAGTACGATGTGATTTGAAAGGAATACCTTTAGAAAATTGAATGGCAGTCACACGAGTCGCCTGTTATGGAAATTCAAACCTAGACTAGAGGAAGTTTGTCACATTAAAAAGTTCCAACGACGTTTCTTTCACCAGAGGCTAGGCAAACTGCTTCCGATACCTTCATTGTTAATTCATTGACAAACTGACTCCTTCATAGCAGGACTTGGATGATCCATCTTGCTTGATTTGCTTTGTTTGATCTCAAAGGGGCCGCAAGAGTCAATGGACACAACTTGCAAATTCCAAAAGTTGAAAACGGACTGTGCGTGGAGGTTTTTAAGACCTTAAGATTTTAGGCTACATATTACTGATTGTAATGTGATTTGATGAAAGTTTGCCGGCCGGCCTGCCTGTCTTATGAATTAGAATGGTTAAACCCTTCTTCCAAGCCTGGGGAATGAATAACCAAGTGTTGTCAGCCATGCTGCAGGAGTTTCTGACTGTAAGTTTTCAAAATTTGGCAGTTCTTGAGAAAGATGAAATCGATTTGTTCAATTGAGGATAGAGATGTGAAATTAATAATTCTCACAGAATTTGTCACAATGTGACGGAGTTTCAAGAAGATTACTTGATTCGACAGGATTTGAAATCTGCAATGGCCACTAATAAGCTTTGAGACCTTGCCAACCTTTACGTCTCTTTTGACTGTAGCATGTGTACTCATCATCATAATCACAGGTACCCCCGCTTGCATTTGTATCCTAAACGGTATTACTAGTTGCAGCGCGGTTCTTGCTAGCCAAGTCGGCATCCGGGCTGGACAGCGACTGTCAAAACAGCGACTGTCATAAAGGTGACTTCATAATAGCGATTGTTCGAAAACAGCGACTGTCACAACAGCGATCTCATGATAGCGATTGTATTTAAAGAGCGATTGTCATAACAGCCACATCACCGCATCACTAGGCCTATTCTTGTCTAATCTTTCAACTAACATTTCAGTGAAAATCTTTTCCAAAAATCCATCAAACAACTGGCCACAGCTGAAAACACACAAATTAAAAATAACTTTTATCACAAAACCCAATTTTCGAAAAATTTCAGAAAGTGTCACACATACCCAATTTCGAGAGAACTTCACTGGTTACCTGTAGTATGCAGAATTCAATATAAGATATTGCTATTGACATTCAAGTGTATTAAGAACATGACTCCAAAGCACTTATTTAATATTTTATAAAGAAATGCGCAGTTCCTCGTGCAATAAGTTTGGCAAAAGATGATCTCTTGCTTGAAATAAAGAGAACTCACTTGATTACAGCTGGGGACCAATCATTTGTTCACGTTGCCCCATGGCTCTGGAACAAACTGCCATATTCACTAAAGGCAGCAAACTCAGTAGAAACAATTCATTTTTGAAGACATTTTCGTGTCGAGAACATTTAAGTATAAACAATGTATAATGTTTTCGTCAAATTTTTCTCTTTTGGTTGTAAAGTATGTAATGCGCCTTACTTCTTTACTTCATTATTATTTCTATTTGATGTGCATGTTGCTAATTTTCTATCAAATACAATCCTTTGCCGAGTTATATCCAATAACCTAGGGTAAGGGCAGGTGAAGTTTCATGCATCTTATGACTGTTGCACTACGACAGTGTCAATCTTCTGATTGTGTAAGAACAGTATAGTCGGTCACACGAATGACCACCCCTTTCCTCCAATTGAAATGGAACTATTTTCAGCTGTTAGTTCGAATCACATGAGCTTAACACGATAAGAAGAAACGGTTTTCCAAGATGAACGTTCTTAAATTGCTCTCTAATTTCATGACCTTGTCTCGTCTCGTCTCTTCTCGGCTCTCTCGACTCAACTTGACTGACTAACTCTCTTTTCTGACACTTTCTCACTAAACTTGGCTATATACAAACAGAACTAATTATCTAATAATATAGCAAATAGCAACAAACGATATGGTGTCTGAGCCACCTCAACGGCACACCAGCCAAGGTATTCATCGAGTCTTTCCCTCAAATGTGCTTTGAGGGAAAGTGGTTGCAGAATCGGTTACAAGCAGACAAAAATGAGTCCAGATCACTTGGCGGTCGATATCCAGGGACTCCAGCGTGGAGGTTTCTGCATTTTCCCCACCAGCTAAGGTGGTGTAAATAAATGGCGCCCCACAGGAGGAGCGCAGGAAGAGGTTTCCGTATGCTAATGAGGCCCCCCCAAATAATCTGCAAGCCAGTGATGATTACAATATTCATTGCTTTAAAGAGGGTAATCCATGCGAAAAAGGAGCAAGGGTACTGGAGTGCCGGAGTCTCGACTGCAAATACTGACTGAACCGCGTAAAAATCTATGCAAAGATATTGATGATTTAGATGTTCAAGATGCCACTCCAGCAATCATGCAAGTTGATGAGGGCTCGGACTCGGAAGACATCTATACAATATAAACATTTACCTATACACTTATAAAATAATGAAATAACAACTTTAAGAATTATAACCGTTAGCATTTCAAAACTTTGTCTTTTATTTGTGGACTTCTATTTTCTTTAATGAGCGCCCCTCTCCATTTAAGCGCCCCCCTCCAATGAGCACCCTCTCCCTGAGGCCAAAATGAGAATACGTTATATCTCATTCTGAAGTTGACAGTAAAGTCGCTATCGTAACAGTCGCTGTTATAATGCAGTCATCATTCAGACAACAGCCATTTTGAAAGTCACCAACCTGATTACGTCGCCCTTGTGCAGTCACCTTCATGACACTCGTTGTTTGGACAGTCGCTATATGTAACCCGACCCACGAAGTCATATGCGTTTCACATGACAGTTGTAGAAATGTGGTGTAGAAATTTGGTTTAAAAATTTGGTTTAAAAATTTGGTGTAGAAATTTGGTGTAGAAAATGCAGAAAGCAGCTCTATAGGGATTGATAGGAAATAACGATTGGTACTTGGTTCCCCAAGTGTCCCGGTGCAAAGACTTGTGAGTTATTTGGCCAGTGGTTGACACCCACATTCAAATTGACCCAATGCTTTGAGCTGAAATAAACATAGTAATAAAAGTGGAAGAAATTATAACAATGCTAGTTATCATCATTGTTATTGTAATAATTATATTGATGTATCCTTTGTTATTTTTGCAGAGGAACACATGGGTGGTAGAGCACTTGCGGTCTTTGGAAAAGGATATAGAGAACATACGAGGCAATGCGTCCACTGCGCAGGAAATCATTCTCAATATGCAATGTTAGCAGCATCTATATTCTTTTCGTTGCTCAAAGGGTTGGGAAAGGGGAACGGGTGGGCAATACATTCTTGTTGCAATTAAGTTCTAACTCTTTAGCGTATTTTATGGAAGTATTTGTTGGGCTACTGGTTTGAATTGTGTGCGTTCGCCCCTCTCAAGGACGGAAGTACCAGAGGCAAATCCAAGATTGCAGCCTAACTTCTTGCATTACTGTACCCAACGTTAACCAGTCCATGATTCACAATTGGACAAGGTTAGATCAGGTCGAAAACTAGATAACCATAGCCAATTCTTAACCTCCATCGTCTAGTATTAATGAAGTAAGAGATATTGGCCGAACGTTCTCAGATGACTCGTTTTGTGGATTCAAACATGTCTATTTGTTTCTTCACAGTGTGCAGTGAGCTGTTGTTTGAAAAGACGTTCGAGGTTCAAGAAAGGAAGAGAGAGACGCTTCGACAGTTGCATTTGGAAGCTTTGCTTCGTGAAAGGGGTGCCTTATCATTGGCATATGTTGAATTCAATCTCCAAACACGCATTTCTGAAGAAAACATCGAAGAGTACCAATCTCAGGTCAGAAGAAGTAGTCAATAACACGTCATAATCCATACCATATGATTATCAATATAATTAGTGGCAGAGTGACACGAAAAGCGGAATAATTAGTGACGCAATTAGTGATGTAAGTAGTCACATGATTAGTGATACATTTAGTGACATAATTACAACCATGATTAGTAACATAAATAGTGACATCATTAGGGACGTAATTGGTGGTGTAAGTCGTGACATAGTAGGCGATGTCAATAGTGGCTAAGCTAGTCATATAAGTTGATAATCATTGCTATGTTGAACTGATAGATAAAGTTATACAATATTCAGAATCCTTTTTGCTCAACATTCATGAAAGATCCTTTTTCTTTTGCAAATATATGGTTCTCGCGATTGTTGAATTTTTAAAAGCGTAACTGTCCATAAAAACAGTTTGAGTGAGGTAGTTCAACTCTTACTTTACTTTATATTTGGTTGCTTCTACATGTTTCTGGTGAAGGTTGAAGGCAGTGTTAACTTTGTCAAAATATTTCTGTTTGCTTTTGAAGGAAGCAGACAGCTTCTTGTATGGCAATTGTATCCTCCAATTTTTGGGGACTTAGGCCATATTTTGTTCATTTTTCAGCTGAAAAGTATTCATAAAGAGATTGAGCGTGCTGCCAAGAAAGGGCAAGGGATATCAGTTTCCAAGAAAAAGCAAGACTTTGAGGATTATAAAGAAGAGATGAGGAAAGAGGAAAAAGTGATTGCTGAGAACAGCGAGAAATGCAAGGAGCTCGTTGAAAGGCTGTCCAAAGCAGATGAGCAGCTGAAGATATACGGGGTTTCAAGCCCACCAGTTGATTCACTCAGTAAGTTTCAGTGCATTCTTCCATAGCCCATACTTTTGGATTTCCTCCAGTACAATCTGAAGTCAGCTCATTCATTAGCGTTGCATTGTTCATGAAGTGGAACAATACTTTCAAATCTTCTTTCTCCATGCACACAAAAGACAATGCTTTACCATTTTCATGCTTGTCGTTGCCAGTTGGAAACGCTACAATTGTGCTGGGTGTTTAGGTGGCTCCCTGGCTACGATGATTTATTACCAACCCGATGATCGTTAGTTCCATGCGAACCTTAAGCTTGACTTCCACTTAGAGTGAGGAGAGTCACTGGCTCTCTTTGACTCTAGGCTTGGGTCACGAGGTCTAGTGATATTATGAGACAGGACCAGGACACTGCTCGATGAGCATAGCTACTCAGTGTCCTAAGTCTACCTTATGATTCATGAATCATAGGAATCTTGAAATGACGTCAAATTATGGGAAAGGACAGGCCAGTGCTCGATAAGCTTAGCTTCTCGCTCTCCTAAAATCTACTTGATGACAAATAAATCGTTGAATTCCTGAAATGATGTCACATAATGAGACAGGACCAAAACAATTCTCAATAAGCTTAGCTTTTCAGTGTCCTAAAACGCACCTTATTAAGCAGTTGTTGCAGTATTATAGATTATGGTATCATCAAAACCTGATACATCTGCCACTTTAACAATGCCTGAAATGAATTGAATAATAACCATGCTTTAGAGAATCGAATTGGCTGTGGCGATGTTCCCTTGAATTGGCATGTCTTATTTGAAGTCCAATTTCTTGTGTGGTGTCAGGATAGCTCAATGGTAAGATTCTTGCTCATTGATCTTATGGTCAATGGTTCGAGTTCCACCTCAGCTAAACTTTTCATTTGGTCTGAGGAGAGTCGCCAACTCTCTGTAATTCCAGGCGTAGGAATCACGAGGTGTGGTCACATCGAGAGGAAGGACCTGGACACTGCTCGATAAGCAAAAAGCTTCTCAGTGTCCAAATTTCTACCTTTGATATCTAGGTAGAATCGTGTGTATAAACATGGGGAAACATCTCAAAGTCCCATAACAGGCAGCTGATAAGTCGGAAGTCGCTGAAATTTGATTCGATTTTGAGCATTCAATCTCCTCTTTTTTAGTTGAGCAGAAATTGGCCGAGATGCGGTTGGATGGCGAGAGTGGGAGAAAGTCTCTGCAGTCGTTCTAATACGAAACAGAGCACATGTAAACTCATGACGACTCTGCAGTTAATTTCTTGGCAATATTTCTTATCAAATATGACTGCTAAGTAGCATCACCGAGAATCATATAACATAGCAACGTCACTTTGCATTTCGCTATACGTGCTGCATGGATGAATCTTACATTCCTGATTTAAATATGAGGGCTTGCATTATGTTTGTATATTGTATGCTTCATATCTTTCTGGCTTTTACTTCATTTCGAAGAAAATATGCTTTTCGTTTCAAATCGATATCATGTAACGCTACTTTTTTTAGCTTTTTTATGTTGATTTTGTATCGTTAGATTGAATTCTAAGCACACTTCAGCAGCTGGCTTGCTAAGGGGTCCAACGAATTTTAGAGCAATCACGACTTTGTCGGGTTCGTCTTTTTTTGGCTTGAGATGAGAGGACTGGAGATAAATACCCCATTTCAAAGTTTGTGAAATAACTGTACCGTTATTGTTCTTCCTGGAACTTTTGCGTGTTCAAGTAACGCGTTTATTGGTTCCAGCTTTAAGCGATTGCTCCTTTTGAGGAAAATCTTGCTCTTTGTCGACTTGTTTCTTTGTGTAAATTCAATGTAACAGCTACAATAACAAAATTACCCACGGAACTGCGTACAACCTACTACAGGACACAACAGAGGTAGTACAAGGAGGAGCAATATATTATGACTACCCTCCGGAATTTAACACGAACCTAAAATACAACTAAGTCTACTATTCAAAACAGAACAAGAGTTTTACGAATGACTTTTTGTCGACTTGTCATGTGACATTTCGCAGTATCCCTTCGTTAAACATAAAACGTTTCATAAAGCGTGGATAAGTCACGAACCATGCTTATCTCTTGCATTTGATAGATCAAGATGCATTCGGTGGAATTTTGTCACTTTTTTGTTAACTGAATGCGGTGAAGAGCACAAGATCGTCCCGCAACTACTCCCCTCTTTAGAGCCTCCTTTTAGAGAAATTTCTAGTGGCCCCCTATATTAAGGTTGATTTATGTATATTTAAATGCTTGTAGGTATTAGTTGATTCATTTTTCAATGTTCAGTAATGATAAGCAAGTTTAATCTTAGAGGGAATTCAGTCCTGTTGATAGAAAGGCACGTAGAGGTAAGATGTATGCAAGTTTGCACCGCTTTGGTAGAATATTCCAAATGATTGAACTGATTGACTTTCGGTGTCGCGATTCTCTTTCTTTGTGTTCTCATGCAGGCCAGAATTCCACATGGGACAGCAGGCGAAGGAGGTTAATTTCCTTCTTCCAGAAATTGACTCTTAGACAAGATGTTGGTTTGATAAATGCATCATTTTTACACTTGAAATAAACGACAAACAAGATTTATGTAGGGCAAATAGCTGGAGATTCACCACCCATTGAAAGAGCTCCAGGTGCCGATCAAAGTCCTTAAATGCAAAAAATCAATGGTTAAAGACAACATGATTTTTTATCAAACAGATTACTGGTCAATATGAACTTCCTATAGCTTTATCACTAAAAATGTTACTTACTAAGGGGATATTATTGCGAGGTTCATCAAAGTTTGCCGTCTCATTACCAGTTTATTCCCATGTTTTTATTCCCACGTCTGTAGAATGAGTTGAAGATAGTGTGCCAAAAGTCATTTAATTTCTCCTAAAATTGGCCAAAAATTTCCAATTCCTGGGGATGCAATCGAACACCAGATCGGAGAGTGCTGCAGCAAACTGGAAAGCATCTCATTCTTGTGACTGCACGGCGTTTGACCGCAACCGGGAGTCTGGTACCTGGAGTCTGGTACCTGGAGTCTGGTACCTGGCGTCTGGTACCTAGAGTCTGATATCTGTAGTGGACCGTCTGTTGCATTTGCGGACCATTTGACTGAATTGCAAACTTTCCAGTACCTTGGCTCGACACTGAATACGGATGTCACTTCGGAACAAGGAGTCAAGAGAAGACTGGCAATTGCTACCAACCAACTCGAGAAACTGAGCAGAATCTGGAGCTCGAGTGGAATATCCATCGTAGTCAAGGTCAGACTGATGAGCTCTCTGATAACATCGATTACTCTGTATGGCTGTGAATCGTGAACACACAGCAAGGCGCTGGAAAAACGAAAATCTGCTTTCGAGCTCCGCTGCTTTAGAAGACTACTTGGGATCACGTGGAAGCAGAAAATTACTGATATTGAAGTCAAAAGGAGGATCACTATTGAAACTAGTGCGTATGAGCCACAGCCGGAGACGGCACGGAGAAGGGAGCTGCAATGGTTTGGTCATGTCACTAGGAAGATGGGAATTCTTGAATTCGACATCATGCACGGTAGTGTGGAGGGAAGGAGAAGAAGACGTCAAACATAGAGAACGTGGCTGACAGACATTGATCAAGGGGCGGGGAAGAGTTTGGCTACATGTATTCGTGAAGCCAAGAACCGTGGACGGTGACGAAAAATTGTGGACTCGTCAAAATGCCCAGCGGCCATCAGGACACGGGAGTGACTGACGTGACGTGACGTGACGTGACGTGACTGAATTTACTCTTAGAATAAGTAAGTACTCACAGGGAAATAAGAACCATGGGGCCAGAGGGATCGTGGTCCCCCAAATTTTTGGGAAACTATGCAAAAATGCCCCTTCAGGGTCCTTCTTGCATAATCATTCTTTTGCCCCATTCTCAATGGAAGATAAGACCCAGAACGACATTTTCAATCAAGGCTTTCTATGAGGATGACTACCTGCATTGTTTCAATTGAATTTGCTTTATCTGTGGTCAGAAATTGTTATCATAGGTCGCCTTTATCTTTAGTACGCGCCCTTTTTCACCTGCCTCCCCCCTTTTTCGATGCTTCTTACGTTCCTGGGTACTCAACTGCCGACCTCCGAAAGATTGAGAGCTAGGTTTTCTCTGTGGATAGGCATCTTTGAGAGCAAATAAAATCATCATCCTCCACTGGGGGCTGATCACGGGTTTCGCGCAATAGCCGCTATACCCGCTATAACCGTCAATTCGCAATGCACCGTGGGAGATTCAAAGGGGAAGAGGAAGAGGGTGCATTTGTTGCTGTTGCTGTTGCTGATGTCATTCCAAACAGCGAAAGAGAAATGAAAAGCTTTTTCATGCGAAGTTCGAGCAAAAATCTCTCGGATGGAGAGTCAGCGGAGGAAAGTGCGAATATGAGCGATGGAGACCAACAAGAGAGCAACGACGCTGCTGTTTCAAGGCAATTCAGCTTTGAAGGAAGAGGTGAGAATGACTTTTAACGCTGGTTCGTTTTGTACTGTGAAATTACGGGGGTTCTTTGGGATTTTGAGCCCAACAACTGAGGGGGTGCATCCAATACATTCTCAGTGTCGGTCCCAAGTCTGGATAATAATGAGGGCAGGTGGCAGGAAGGATGCCCGGCTACAAAATGGGCAGTAGCTATATATGATGTGGAAAATAATCAACACTCATCTGCACCGGCGACCCCCTACTTAGATGGTGTTAAAGCGAGAAGGAAAAGAAGTGGAGGCTCTTAAAGCTCTTATGAATTCATGTTTCAACCAAATAGCTGCAAGTCAAGATAGTTAAAAATGATTTGCAGTCTAAAGTACCTCTGTTGGGGATGATTCTAGCTGCCCCAAGTGTGCCATATTTCACGATGCCGGGTTATAAATGCATGCGTTTTACCATGCTGGTCAAAGAAAGCCGAATTTCTATTCATAGGCTTGTGATTATTCTGATATGTCATTTTCATCATCCACACTTGCTTTCTGCCAAACTTGGGTATTATTTTGCAATATTCTTTCCACTAGCCATCCGAAAAGAAGGCTGGGGAGAGAAAGAGAGTGGGCAAAAAATTTTTGGGCATTTCAATTGGAGAAAAAGATGGTTCCGTTTGACAGAGAAGGGACACATAGTTCTTTTCTCTTATTACGTGTAAGAATTTTACCTTTATTTATTCATGACATTTCATTAAACTGCTATTCAATGATCCAATAAATTGGTAGTTTGGTTTAGTCTAAGGCATGGATTTGATTTTTCATAGGAAACCAACAGATACCATTCCAAAAGGAGAAGTCATGCTAACACAAGAATGTATGTCAGATCATTTAAAGTTTAAGTGACAAACCCTTGTGGAGTTCTAATATAATTTGGGAAAATGCTTATAATGTCTGTTTGTTTTGCCTATGCCAAGGTGGATGCATCAATGAAGCCAACTATGGTTTTGTCAGCACTCAAGCCTTCTACCTTGAGATTTGTATTGAGTCTACATTTTCTTTTGTCAGTTAAATGCCAAGATATCTTAGTTGCAAAGCTTCTTAACCGAGACCGAATAATCAAATTGTATGCCCCTGTATGCATGTAAAGTGGGAGCCTATTAATTCCTATGTAGAAGGTGTCCTATGCAATGAATTGTGCTGAATTTCAATTGGGAAAAGTTATGTGCGGTGGTTGGTTTTGTGTGCAAACCCATATCTTTGGGTTGTGGGCTCCAATCCTACATATTTCACTGTAAAAAAAACAGTACTAAGGCTACAGCAAAAGCAAATGACCCCATAAAATGCACATGTCCAGAAAAGCCTTGCTAGAAAAGTTCTGTGCAATATTTTGATTCAAGTATACTGTCACAATTTCAACTGAAATTTGTAAATATAAACTTCTTTTTCAGATACAGCAAGAGAATTGGAGCTAGCGGAAAAGTCCAAGCCACACTGCTTTGCTCTTGGGCCCTTGACAGATTCGTCTGCACTACGGACTTATTATGTTAGTTGTGGTGGGTACCCTTGTGTGTGTATGTATGTAAGTATGTTTGGCTATTCATGTATGCATGTTTTTTTATGTTTGTATGTATGTATGTATGTATGTATGTATGTATGTATGTATGTATGTATGTATGTATGTATGTATGTATGTATGTATGTATGTATGTATGTATGTATGTATGTATGTATGTATGTATGTATGTATGTATGTATGTATGTCTGTATGAATGAATGTATATAGATTAATTTACATATATTTTGCCACTTTAGTCTTGTTTACAAGCTATAGGTTCTAAAATTTAAAATTAAATAAAGTAAAATAGTAGAAATTAAAAACAAAGACAAACACACCTAATTTCAGTGGCAGGGATAGCGTTAAAAGCTCAAGCTGACTTTATTTCCATAATGGTCCCCTTTTTGTTCAGAGGCAGTCAAGAGAAATTTGCTATGAAGACCTGGTATTATTTCCTTTTTCATATGTGCATTTTGTAACTTTTTCCAACTGCGCAAACAAAAACCAGCAAATTATTCTCTGATGAATGAATTAGTCTGCAGAAAACTCAGTACAAAAAATTCAATTGTCAATAAATAAGTAAATGAATAACTAGATCAATCAGGCAGTTGTGTTTTTTTAAGACAGCTGTCTATTCAAGTGCTTATGGAATCAAATGATGAGTCAATTAGTAAGAGCAAACAATGAGGCAGGTAATCAATCAATAAATCAATCAGTCAATTAACCATTTAATGAGTCAGTCAGTGGGCCATTTAATCAATAATTTATGTAATGAATCAATCAGTCAATCAATGACTCAAAATGATTCAATCAGTTAAAGTCTATCATTATTTTCCCGAAGCCTCTGATGATGACATGTTAGATTGGATAGCAACACTGAATTGCATCATTGAAGGAGTTCCAGAAAAAGTTTTGAATCGAAAATCAACTTACAAAGCCAGAAGCCAATTCAGGGTATGACTGGACTTTATATTGCATTGTTTTTTCTGTTTGGATAGATTGCCTTTCTTCAAGAGAAATGACTGAAATGTGTCAATGATTTTCATAGATGTAAGGGCACTGTGGCTTTGTGCCCTGCTTGAATAGACCAAGGAGACTTTCGCCTCCTTGGATTTTTCAATGTGCCATTTTTTGTCTTTTTTGTTGAACTTGCTTTGTTGATCACAGGTAGAAATTGTTGCTTGACAATTCTGACCCAATGGTACCCTGCGAGTATTTAGTCACAACGACTTGAAATCAGCAAGAAGTTGCTGCTAGGTTAATGCATAAGCTCAATGTAGATCTATTCTATCAGGTCAGTGATGTGCAATTTCTGAGCACCCCCCCCCTCCCCGGAAAAATGTACAGCTGTGACTGCGACGGTTGTGACACATTGTATTTTGTTGTTGTTTTTGTTGTAGGACAAGAAGAAACGCCTGACTTATCCACCACCTGGTCTAGATTCAAGCAGAGATACTTTTTCTTATCAAAAGTTGAAATGGCGAATCAACGTGAGTATTATTTGAATTACATTTTCAGACCCCCGAAGACAGGGAAGGAGGCAGACATAAAGCTCCCCTTCTTGTGCTAAGTACTGATTTCTTCGTTATCTGCCAATTTTTGCAAAGGATTTGAATCATTTTGTTTTCCATCAGCTTTAATTTTTCTAACAGGAGTATCCACTTTGAATAGTTAAATGACCTCTAAAGCAAGCTTTTGAGTTGCGATATCTTCAACCGTTCTGGCCTTTTTGACCATTGCTTTGTCAGATGAATGACAGCTCTAATTTTTCAGTTTTGTCATTCACTTTCTTGTATTGTTGTTGGTAACGTAGCCCATTATTATGTCAAGGAAAGGAAATGGCTGTCATACATTCTGTGATAACCATTAGGGTGGTACCTCTTCGGCAAGGTGCTCCCATTCGCTCTTATCGCATCTGGGATCAAACGCACTTCACTCAACGTATTCAAATTATAACACAGCAACGCACAGCGCTTCTCTGCAGTGTTTCCCATTGTTTAGTCAATTATCACATTGAACTTAACTTTGCAACAGAGCGTACTTTGACGTCAGAAAAGGTCTGATGCGCTCCAAGAACCAAATCTGTCGACCTCTTTAGGTGTGACCAATTCCTTATTGCTGCTATCCATTCTGAAGGCCGGAAGGAGGCGGGGAAGGGGCGTGCTCCCTTAAAAGGGACAAGTTTGCGCTGAAGGCTTATTCAGGGCGGTGTTGGATATTCGCAGTTGCATCCATTTGACTTCTCTTCCAATGAAGGGGATCCGATGGCAAGAAAATTTAGAGATGATTGGATCACATGCAGGTTACAGAGAGCTACCAGAAGACCGCTCATTTCGAAACTAAATGTCATCACCCAGATGGAACGCTTCCCATTTTCATGTTCTTTATATATATATATATCATAAGTTGCAAATAACATTCAAAGACGTATATATCAAGATTAACAGACGATATCACAGGTAGCATGGAAATACATAGGAACCCTGCGATCATAGCAGTTAGCATGCGTAGAGATTCAAAAGACTGATGCTACATCCAACGTACTGGCGACAGCGAGTACAAATCTAGTCTGGTAAATAACACCAGCAATGATTCTAATAACGAACGAAAATAAGCTGCACATGCGGGTTTTTAAGGACAACTTATCGAAACCGGTTGGAGACCTCAATGTGTTTAAATGCTGCCTCAAGGATTTGTGCATTTTAGTGATTTCTGATGCAATTGCCGATATGCACACCTTTTATCGTTAGCTCTTGCTCTGATTTCAGCAATGGAACTACCTTTGCCGTGAAATCGACAGTGATAAATGGAAGAAAGCTGACGTGAAAAATAACGTCAAGATTTCTCGTCAAACGTTCAAAGATTCTGACATAGCTGCTGTCAAGGTTTTTCGCCATTTTCCATTTTCAACCTTTGACTGTACTTTTACCATCTTCAGTGACGTAGCCAAGGAAGAGAGCTGAATAGGTAGTGCCATGAGAGCTAAACGAGAGTAATTTCGTGCGCCCTTCTCAAAACACTTCTGAATATGTTTAATTACCATGCCAAATATATGTGAGACATAGATGAACATTTTTAGCTCCCCCCCCAAACTAATTTAATCAATGTAAAATCTGCAATGCTCGTTTAGTGGTTTGGTGACAACTCAAGTTTCACTTTCATGTAGAGAGTGAGATGGGTTGCTAGCCCTGTGTTGTTCCAGGAGTGGGAATCTTTGAGAGGAGGGACCAGGACCCCGCTTGACGAATATAGCTTCTCAGTATCCTAAAATCTATCTTGTAAATCACAAGTGTTAGGAATCGCAAGGTTTTATTATAGTGAGTTGAAGGACCATACCACTAATTGATTATAACACGGCTTTGCAGATATCAAATATCTACTTTCAGGCGCTAGCATAAAAATCTCGGGAAAGAATTTTCTTATCACGTTTCTAAGCATTATGTGTCGTTACTGTATTTTTGTTAATGTAAATCAAGCCAAGGACACGTTCGTCATTCTCTTTAACACTTTCCAGCTTAAACGCTTTTTTACTTAGATTGAAGGTTTGCTAGCAGCCCCAAGGAAGATTGTGTACGAATATCTGCAAAGATCTTTGAAGTCTGCTGGCAAGGTGATTCAACTTTTTTGTATTTGACGGAAAACTATTTATTCATATCAATTTCGGACGTGCTTTTTGGTTAGTTAGAGTATCTTACTGATCAAGTTAGCCCATTTCAAACTGACGTATCATTATTTCATTGTCATGGTGGTCAAGTTGGCATCGGATCAATTGGCTTGCATCATAGGATAGTAAAGCCCTTTTTCATGTGATGAAATTGGGATCGGACCAATCAGCCTGCGTTATAGATTTTCCTTATAGTTTATATGATTAGTAGTGGCGCCGTGGCGTAGTGGTTAAGCATGCAGACTCTCAACACAGAGGTTGTCATTTCGATTCCTCCATGTGTCACAGTAAAAACTCCATTGTTGAGGAAGGCAACGGGAAACCACCTCATGAAATCCATTTCCCTAGAAGAAACTCAGATCCCTGTCTCTGGTTTCTTCTACGCTCGAAATCGAGTATGCCACTAAGTGTGTGACATGATTAGTTAAGAATCATAGCGTTTAGAATCATATCAGATTGACGTTTGTTACCTGTGCACGGTTTTCATTGGTCCAGCACAAGAATGACTTGCCTCGTCTCTGATTAGGGGAAAAGTCATTTTCCTTTTAGTGTATGTTCTTAACTATTTTTACGTTTTTATTCATTCTCATTGATTTGTATGCATACATTTCATGAAATTGTGTTTTAGTTTGACTTTATCTTTCGTGGCGAAAACTTACTACAAAGGATCGAAGGTGGGTCCCTAATTTATTGCCAAATTTCCTTTAAATCTTCTCTTGACTTAATCTAATTATTTTATTGACTTTTTCTTGTAATGATTCACTACGTTGTGATGGCATTGTGATCTAAGTGCTGGTCATTAGCTCTTCTGTTCCATTATGTCGTTAGGAAATTTCCATTATGTTTGGATGAAGTATTAATCAATTTCTAGGCCAGTAGTCAAGTCTGTAGAGCGTTTGTCTGGGGACCTCAAGAGTCCGGGCTCGATACTGATTCCGGCAAACTCGGCGTATGAGTAGCCAAGTTTAGATGATTTGACTTGTGCGATAGCTAATAGAGGGATTGACAGGACGCAGAAGACCCACGAGGAAATGAGCAGATGACGTCAAAGAATGGACGCACATGAGGAGTTAGAGGGAGAACCAAACGGGATCTTAAAAATGTTCCAAAGGTTCGAATTACAGAGATTCGAATATTAGAGGTTTTCTTAGAGATTTTCAAGGGACCTGAAAATTTTGTTCGAATCAGCGAAAGTTCGAATTACCCCTCACAGTTATTGGTGGAACCGATAGCGGCCCTGTAGGCTTCTTGCCTTTTGGTCACACATCTGTGCATGCACAGTGAATTCTGAGGTTAGGGTCTGGCTAGCCGGTCGCAATTTTTACTTAATGCCGGGAGTATTTCGCAAAGTACTGAGTGCTAAACAGGGATTCAGTGTGCACCCCTTTGAAAAGGGTGATTGCAGAGCAGTTTAGTTGTCTTTTGGGTGAGGGAATGTGGAGTGGGATTCTCCAAAAAACGGACTAATACCTGATCTCGTTTGGGTTATGATTGCAGAATATGAAACCATAGCGGATGTGATTTGGAAAGGTTTTGAGGTGTCTCTTCCTGGAATGAAACGAAGAGATGCCACACTCATGAGGATGTGGGTTCCAGATTTCCTAAGCAAAGATCGATCATCGGGTAAGGTTTCTTACTGTCACTTGTGCGTTTCTTTCTCACTCTGCCACACACTTGATACAGCTACACGCAGTATTCAGGTGCCTGTATATGTCCCAATGTAAGAAAAGCTATGTATTTTGCACTCGCCAAATTCACTGTGATTTTTGCTCCAGAAATGAGGAAAGTTTTTATAGAAGATCAGGGATTGTGCAAGCAACGGAAGCATTTTCACTGGGCACTTGTCAGGTTATAAAACGTTGCAATAGTAGCTAAAAGAATACTTATCCATAGAGCAGCTCAGTACGATCATCACCGTTGCAACCATTCTGTACGTAGAAAGCTTCACAACGTAAGGGTCATTGCATTGGTAGGTGAGTAATTAGTTCAACGAAAGGAAGGCAATATTGCGCATGTTAAGGGCATTTAAAAAGAAGGGATCTTTATCAATGGAGGTGATAGCTACAAGGGCAAATCAGGTGTCAAGATAGCTCAGTGGTAAGATTCTTGCGCATTCATCCTATGATCAGTGTTTCGAATCCACCTTCAGTTCAACTTTTACTCGGAAGAAAAGAGTCGGTAGCACCATGAATTGGCAGGTATAGGAAGCACCAGTTGAAGGCCTATCGAGAGGAAGGACCTTGATACTGCTCAACCAGCAAAGCGCTTCTCAGTGTCAGAATATGCCTACGAATGCTACGTAGAAATCATGAGGTATAGCTCGGGTAGCTTGCTCACTTTTGGTCTGGGATGCTTCAATGTAGACTCAGCTAATCAGGTCAGGTAAGGTCAGGTAAGGTCAGGTCAGGTCAGGTCAGGTCAGGTCAGGTCAGGTCGCATCCGTCGTGAGGAACAGTTCGCGGCATTTCAAACCAAAGGCTTATCTATCTCTTGTCGCATCCACCACTTCTCTTAGACTCATGTTCATCCAGTTCTTGTTGTCCACCCATAATGTACGCGGTCTTCCTCTCGCCTTCCTCCCTTCAATTTTGCCCAGCAGCGCACGTGACTCAATCCTCTCTCTTCGCATGAAGTGACCGAAGAATTTGCATTCAGCTTGTGCCAACTTATCAAACAGCTGTAGACCTTGTCCGATTTTTTTCCATTACATATTCATTGGTTTTCTTTTCTGTCCACCCAATTATGAAGAGTATGCTAACAGAAAAACAGAGGATGGTAATTCATTGTGATTTTTTAGTGTTTATTAAAAAAGAACCCCATATCAGTCAAACGTATCTTCTTTTAGGTCTTTTGGTGATGTCAGTGAAGCATCCAAGTGCACCGTCTGAGAAGGTAGCAAAGATCTTTCCTATTTTTGGACAAGGGTTTATTGAAAGCGATTTTAATGAAGTGAAGTTACTGCTAAAGCCAACTTATCAACGGTTGGTAGCTGGCTGCGATGGGCTAGTTTTTATGCTCAGAATGCAAACGAGTGAACATCACGTCCGCAGCTAGTGAACGAGGCCTTTTTTTCATTTGTTCACAGGGTATTGATCACGCATTTGTTGATGTTTCTGGTATGGTTTTATACGACGAAGAAGGGCCAAGTATGAACATTCAGCTTGATATTCATGTTCTCACGACTCATGGTTTTGATTAACGTCTAACTGTAGGGTATTTATCAACTAATCGAATGGATTCCTTCCTTCTGCCCTTCACTTTCCTTTGCTGTGACTGCATCAATTGGTGTTGGGATAGCTCAGTGATACGTTTCTTGTGCATTGATCAGATGGTCAGTGGCCCGAATCCACCTTCAACTCAACTTTCAATCAGAACGATGAAAGTCGCCAGCTCTCTGTAATTACAGGCGTAGAAATCACGAGATGTGGCCACATCAAGAGGAAGGACCTGGACACGGCTCGATGAGCAAATAGCTTCTCTGTATCCATTGTTTTTGCGAACATTCAGGGACTTTTTTCTTCTGGCAATGTGCAAAGGGTTCCAGATTTAGGGCTCCATGATGAACAGTCTTAACGGCTAATCGGGTGCTTCATGTATCATTTCATTTTCATTTCCACCAGATTTCACTCTTATTGATTTGATGCTTTTAAATGCTTCATTATCTTGACTATTTTCATTCTTCTTGCTTCATTTGCCTCTTTTTCATTTTTTTTTCATTGTAATTGCTTGCCTCTTTTTCATCTTTTCCCGCCACTTTTTCTCTTTTTTTGCCTCTTTACCTCGCTTGCCTCTTTGTCATCTTTTACCGCCTCTTTTTGCTGCTGTTTCCTGGTTTTCTTTTTCAAAGTTTAGCGCTCTGTTTGCTATTGATTTAACCATGCGATATTATTTTCTTTTTCTAGATGGAGATATGTGCACACGTGCATACGTTATTGCCAAAATCGATCTTCAAAATGCGCTGCAAAATATGCTGAGAGGTGCATTAAAATCAGGTATTATAATATAATCCCGATTGGATTTGAGTTTCTCAGTGTCTGCATTTGACTCTGAAAGTAGATCATTGTTAATTGATCATGCATGTAATTTAAATCATCATAGACTATTCCAAACTGGTGTCTGTTTCATCCTAAGTAAGTATCTTCATATTCAAGAAAGGTCTTCTCTCCGTTTGACAATTTGTGTCCCTGGGGTGTATGCTCGAGACAGAGAGAGAGACCGCAATTTTTATGGTGCTGTCATCAGACCCCCCTCATAATGCTTTTATTTCCACATTGAGAGGTGGGCAGTTTGCATAGTGGTTGGAGTACATGCCTACCGGTTCCGGGTTCGAAGCGACTTCGCGCACGCTTCCTTCACCTCCTCTCTCGACCCAGCAGTAAATGGGTACTTGGCATTAAGCTGGAGATAAAGTATGAGAAGATAGGAACTGGCCACCCAATTTCACGATTTCGTGGCTCGGGATGGTACCTCTCTAACAAAGTGGTCTCCAGCGCCCGTCTCAAGGAAGGCACTTAATTTTCTTTACTCACTCTCTTGGCACATTGATGCAATAAAACAAGTATTGCTAGATACCAGTAGGTATGAGACCTGAGGTGTTATGCATTTTCATATCACTAGTTAGCCCGCATCCAACCCGCCTCAGCAGGCTGCTGCAAGTCGTGATGAAGCGCAAGCCAGGCCTGTATAGTCATATCTGCCGAATGTCTGACAATCGCCTCATCAAGACCGTAGTTTTAGGCAGGGGGCAATAGCAATCTTGGGACCCCTTGACTCACTGGTGTTGTGGACCCCTCCCACGTACACATGTACTGGTATCGTTCATGAGGTGAAATGATGATATGCAAAGAATAATCAAGAAAATAATTGACCTGTTTTTCGCCTGTACATGCCAACGCGTTGACTGTGATACTGGCTTAAGGTGTCAGGATAGCTCAATGGGAAGATTCTTGCGCATTGATCCTATGGTCAGTGGTTCGAGTCCCATCTCAGCTAAAATTTAACTTAGAGTAAGGAGAGTCGCCAGCACTCTGTAATTCCAGGCGTATGAATCACGAAGTATTGTCACATCGAGGGGAAGGACTTGGGACACTGCTCGATAAGCAAAGTGCAAAGAGTGTCCAAATTGCTACCTTTGACAGCTAGGTCGAATCATGTGTATAAAAACAAAAAACAAAAACAAAAATACTGGCTATGAACGATATGATGTTTGTTTAGTTTCTTATGCAACACAGAAGTTCGTTATCTTAAAATTTATCTTCTCAGCGATCTTTAAAAATCTACCAGAAAAAAATAGGGCCCTTTATCGTTTGTGGGCTTCTGGTGTTTACTGCGGTTAGTGCGGCCCTGGTTTTGGGCAGGATTTCTGGAAAAAACAAGCATTGATGCCCAGTGCCAAAATGGTCAGATGACATCAAAGAGTGGCTCTACTGCTCAATTACGAATGCTTACAAACTGGCCCCGGAAGGCGAGCGATGACGCTACCAAATAACAAAAAATCATCGAAACCGATGGGTGATTCTAAGGCTCATATTGTCTTACCTCAGGAGTTCTGAAGAAAGGTATTCGAAACGGATTCGAGCATTTTTCAAAATGCCTCGTTGCATATAAGGACATGCTGATGATCTGATGCAGAGGAAGAGAAGCAGTGCATTCGGGATTCTTAAGGTACCATTTGAACTTTTATATCACTAATTTTTGCTAAGTGCATGTCATTTTGACAAAAAAACAGACGAATTTTCGTAATCTGAGTTGATGTATGGGAAATTTTTTTTGCAGAAAATGCAATGTACGTATTGAAATTTTCTGATATAATAGAATATTGTAGTATAGTGATTTTCAAGTCGTATTTTCGACTAGTTAAACATAACAAGTTTCATATGCGAACTTCATTTCAAGGTCAAGCAAGTTTTTGCTTACCATACTCGATTGCGAGCTTAGCTGAAGCTAGAGACAAACTAAGAGCTTCTTCTATGATTTTCCATCACCTTCCTCACCCATATTGTTTTGATTATGAATCACGCAAAGTTTGAGCCTACAACCTCTGCCTTGTGAGTGGGCACACTCAACCACTGCACTACGACACCACAGGAAAAGGGGACAGCTGAATACTAGCAGTGTGCAATCAAGTGCCGAATTCTGGTTTATTCTGCTGTCTTTTCTTACTGACTATCTTGATCACCATTCGTGTCGTCAAAGTTTTCCCATCCGTTTGTTGATGCAGTTCGTAGTAACAGGGTTTTAGCTCATCAGGTCAGCTTTAGAGCAAATCTGTCGCACATCCGGACATTCCGTGTGTGCTCCGTGGTTTCTTCTGCGGTCCCACAGTCGCAGATTTTCCTGATTTGACTGCTACAAGTTCTGTTAATTTTCTCCTCACGATTAACCTCCTTCTTTGCAACTAATGCGAACATGATCTTTCTTCAATGAAGAAAGATTGAGCAAGCAGTCTCAGGGTGCTTTTAATTTTTGTGAGCTATTTTGTGTGGTGGTGATGGACCAATGCCTGGTTTTGAGTGAAGTTACTGCCTTAAGCTATCGTTAAAATCACGGAAAATTATACAGTGCTAATTGGTTATAGATAAAGAAGAATCTATGATAACAGCTGACATTTTTCGTCCAAAAGTTCTACTATTTGACTTCTGGCGATCGATTTTGGTCGGCTGATCTCAAGTCAAAAACAATTACTGTACCACGACTTTGTCAAATTGACCCATGATTAAGTAATAATACAAAAAGTTACAAAATTTATACAGCGCCCCCATGCCAATGTACGCAGTATTGCCTCATTTATCACCTATTCAAACCCCAAATGCCAGGCGATCTATGGGAAGTTAAATCTTCAACCGTTTGTTAATGTTAAAAATCCTCATCAGCAAAAATTTCAAATCATGTAATCTATTGTAAAAAATTTCCAAACGTTAAGAGCTTTCTTTGCAGTCCATGACTTAATTTTGATGCAAGAAGGAGCCATTCTAACTTTTTATATGATTGTTAGAAATTATGTCAAAGTCAGCCGTCGCTGTAGATATGTAATGTCACGAACGCACGAATGCATATTTAATTTTGATTTGGTATTGATTCAAATCTTTCCCTTTTTTCGTAATGATTATACCATGGTCATCCTAGTTATCAAAATTTTTTACCTTGTTAATTAAAGTTTGTATTATTAATGAATCTCAAGATTTAGAATTTTTGAGAAAAATAACTATCATTCTTATAAGTCAAACTTTGATAAAATTCTTCATTTGGAAAATGCAGAAGTGAACTTTTTTTGCACCGATTTTTTATAATTTTCTCATGTTTCGTTGTCTCACCTTTGCTAAGCTTTTCTATTTCGCCAAAAAATTATAAGTCTATTTCAAACCAATCCAGTCGTCTCCTTTGAAGTATGGGAATCAGCATAATGATTAGCGTGCACCCAAGCTCTCCAAAAAGTCCCGGGTGGGAAGCTTGCTGGTTTTGTCCCTGGATGACTTCAGTCTGCCTATCCAAGAGTAATGGGGTGGATGGCGTAAAGCTGGGGAATAAAATAGGGTGAGGGATGGAACCAGCCACCCTAGCCCTCAAAGCAGGGCCTCAGAATGGTACATCTCTAAAAACCTGCCCCCACTCCCCAACAATGCTCGTTTCAAGTATGTGATTTCAAATGTACTCTTCACACGGGCCAGAGGTCTCTCATTTCGAGAGAGAGGATGGGCATTACTGATCATTACGTCGGTGGTTCAAATCCTTGTTCAGGCAAAACTGATGTGTAATAAGGAGAGTTTCCAGCTGCTGGCAATACCTTTGGGTCAGTTATCCGAAGCTTGATTCAGACTTCAAATCTAAGATATATAAACCGGATCTGATTTGTCTCTCCTCTTTGCCTGTTGCTTTCTTCTTTCTTCCTTTGTTGGGGCTTTGTATAGGCCACCATGACCTTTCCGCAACATAACTCTTTATAAGAAGAAACACTTAACCATCACCTCGAAAGTCACCAGCTCTCTGTAGCGCCAATGGATGAAAGCAGTCCTCGGCTTCCTAAAATAACCCTCCTTTGGTCAGGTAGAAAACACAATGCAATTGAAGTGGACTGTAGAGAATGGCCGATTTGTTTCAAAGTTTAAGTTTGATCTTACTAAAAATGTACCATTCTGAGTCCTGGCGTTGTGCGGGAGAGAGAGAGAGTGGTCAGTTCCTTCCTTATCATGCTTAACCCCCAGCTTTACATAAGGTACCATTTCAATGCTGGATGTTGAGATGGAGAGCACCCAGAAACAGGAACGACTGTGGGTCGAACCTGGGACCTTCAGCATAGGATACACGTGCTCTGACCGTCATGCCGATTTGTGTCGTTCGCCAGGAGGTCTCTTCATTATCGTAGATTTAAAGACCCGAGATTCAGGGTGCTTTTTAAAAGACGTAGATTTGTCAAATCATTAGAGGCTTAAGAAGTAAGTTGTCACTTGATCAATATATTCTGACATCCGACAGTTTGTTTAATTAAATCATAAATAATTAATCGATAAATTGTAAGAATCCCTTCTCATGTCAAAAATTTCTAAAACGTATAAAATATTGTAATGCTTACGCTCTTAATTCCAGTTTCAAAGCAAGAAATAATCAGTTTTATGTTCACTAAAACCCATGAAAGATGTCAAAATATCGCTGCATAACTATTGCAGAATACATGTCTTGGGATTAGATTGACCCGAGCTATTACTAGTGCTCCTGGTTATAAGAAATTGAATCTCGTATAGACATAAATGGACACCCTTCTTCCATAGTTGAATAGCAATGTGCAAATGTAATGCGGAAGGCCTCTAAATTTTTTATTGTAAACAGGAACACAAACCTGACGTATGTGGATTTTTTTCGTGAATTTAGGGAGAATTCTACCTTATATTGTTGAAATAAATTACAGTCCTTGGAATTGGAGCCTTACGATTAACTTGATATGTTTATTCTCTGAATTTTCTCATGAAGAATTCAGCGCCACCAGTAGGTTTGCATGGGTTTACCCAGTGGCACCAAATCTCTTATAGTTAATCTGGGCTATTTATACTGCTCAAGGTAGGAGGAAAGCTATTTACATGCACCTTATTTCATTTCCAACTGTGCAGGTTACATATTTCGGTATTCATTCACGCTCCGGTAAAATTCGTTGAACAGGTTTTTTGGAATCAGACTGGGAGTGGCCTTCCTTTCCGTTCTAGTTTTTTTGTGATTTTTATTTTACTGCTAAAGCCAGTTATACTTCAACAATAGACTTGGAAAGAGTTGCAAGAGATGAAGTCTCTTTCGAGCTTACAAGATGAATCCGTTATCGAGTGGTCCTTTTCTTCGCAAGATTGTATTGACAAAACCAGGCTTCGCGGTGCATTTTTCCTAGTTTCTGCATGGGTTACAGCATTTCGTTTTAAATTCATTTCACGATTCGTCCCATTAGGTGACAGAAACGCTGTGTTTTCTGTATTCGTTTGTTTCTTCGGTATTTTCATCCGTCATTTGTAGGTTGATCCAATTGTTTTCTTTCCTCCACTTTTCTATAATCGCTTTGGGTAGTGACTCCGGCTTTTTTTGGGGCACTCTCAAACGATGTCCCATAAGACTTGCCCCTACCTTTCCTTCCACAGTTTTGACACGTGCTCCACCTTTTGCCCCCTTTGTTAAGCTATCTCTGATGCTTTGTCCGCTCTGTATCTTTTTACAAAACAACCCAACTTCACTGACATTCTTCCTTGACTCTTCCATCGCTTTCTGCAGGCGTGGCAATACTGGGGTTGCTTTTGTCGGTGCGACGTCTCTCCCATTTCCCTTCTGCTGCTGTGCTGTTGCTGCGTTCTGGTACCTTTTTTCCACGGGTGCTTTCCCAATTTTCTTCCATGGCAGCTTGGATCGTTTTGTTGTCGATGGGCTTATGACAACTTTCGGTAAGCCTGCTCTTACAAGATTCACGTCACTCATCAAACTTCCTGATGTCCTGTGTATCTTTTCTGATTCCATCAGCAAATCTTTCTCTAACCTTTCCAGCTTATTCCATACCTTCGCCTTCTCAACTTCGATTCCTTGGTAGCTTTTCTCTAATTTCCATGCCTCGCGTACATTTCTTCGCACGAGCCCGTACGCTTTTTCGTGGCTGTGCGTCTCTTGATCAATCTGTTTTCCCAAAGCACGAATGTTTGACGATGTTACGCCTTTCCCTTCCATTTCTTCTCTTCCTTCCTCAAATCAGTAAAGGGTTGACTTGATAGCAAATGCCCGAATCTGGCAGCGTTCTGCTAAAAGATATTGGAGAGTCTTGTGTTAGGAGCTTGTGTTGATTCGCCTTGATTAGCCGCTTTCAGTGGTACTATGAACCTGGTTGCTGCTAAGAGTTGCAAGAGAGGAAATCTCTTTCGAGCTCACAAGGTAAATCCGTTATCAAGTGATCTTTCTATTCTTAAGATTGTATTGATTAGAGCCAGTAAGTCTTATCTTTCAACGTATACTTCCTTGTAATGATTCACTTTACCGTCTTTCTTCAAAAATCCTGTTCAACTACCCGCAATCCCGACTGCCGTAATAGTTGCTGTGTTCGCCGTAGCTATTTTTTTTCGTAACTATTGCGTCTGCTGTAACTATTGCATTTGCCAGAAGTTTTGCCTCGGCAGCACTACTACGTTGTTCGCAGCTGTTGCGTTTTTCCCATCAATCGCATTTGCATTGATAATTGTTTATGAGCATTTGATTATTGCCGATAATATCTGTGCGCCTGCCACGATTTGAACATTCGAAGCCCGTCAGCTTGCGACATAAGTCGTGGGAAATTCTCATGCTACCATAAATTGCCCTGTTTGAAAAGCATGAATTAGAAACGAAGAATGTATTTTTCATTAGCTTTCGTTCTTTTAGACTTTCACCGCTCTGCTGCAGATCTTATCGCATGCTATAATATTGAAAGCCTCGTTCTTTCAACTTCTGATCATGGTCATCATCAGCTTCATCTCGAAAGCGTTCTGTGGCACCTTTTTCACATGCAATCTTATTTACAGGGTTTGTTTACATCTTTCACTCAGCAGAAGAACAATATGGTGCTTAAGCGATTAGATCAAATGATGTTCTTAACACGGGTGCTTTGTAATTCTCTTATTTCACCGGCCGCCTCTCGTTCAAACCGTTAGTTTTCCTATCGTTTATAAGGAATTGGCGTTTCAACCAAATAACGGGGTCTATTGTCAAGCTGCTCATTTTATAAGAAAAGCAACGTGTGGTATTCAATATTACATGCTATTTGTCGGTGCTTCGTTCTCACAAAAAGAAAGCACTTCATTGCACATAAGGCCCTGGCTAAACATTCTCCACTCCCCGACACTACTCTGTCAAATCCAGCGGAAGTGTAGCAAGTTCAGTATAAATCGGACACCTGTATGAGCTGAGGTTGACAAACTTAAAGCAAAGACCACACCCCAGGGAACCGGCAGGTTTTTACACAAGAAACCTAAATGAATTGAATGGTGTGTTTCCTCTGCTTGAAAATAGCGCTCTTCTCTTACTGATGAATCGTATTTGTAACCAGAGCGGCAAATTTTAGTGAGAGTTTTTGTTTGGGCTTGAGAGTGGGGCAGAGTGGCTGTCCCCTCTGCAGCTACTTGCATGCCGTAGAAGGACAGAGTTACCCCCAAGATCGTTAAAGGCAAAGTTAACTTAAGCCTGGAAGTGTGGTTTGATTGGATCGCTCCGTTTCATTTCAGGTTTATGAGGTTAAGTTGTTTGTTTGATCAAAGTTGTTTGTTCATGAGTAGAATCTACCGCACGCACTGAAATTGCGAAATCGTTGTACAGAGAATAACAGATTGGGAACAGTTAAAAAATACCGCAATCAGTAGACTGTTGTTGTAATGCTTCAAAACATTGTATAAAACCACACGTCCATATGAATAACCACACTAATTATGAATGCGAACAATTATGGAAAGAACCAGGTCCAAGTTGTTAGGGACCGCTCATTATTCATGCCTCGGGTTTGGGCCGAAGAGAAATAGGCTGGGTAAATGATTTTTAGCATGGCGAATTGTTTGCTCCTGGGGTGCGCCTGTCCTACGGCTATGATTAGAATGGTTTGTATTTAATTGCAAGTGCCACACACAGTGGGGACTCTTTGACTATAAGTCCTTTCCCACTCTGGATCGCACGTAGTTGATTAATCTTGTTGTTTTAATAGTTCTTTGTTTTAAATGAATAAAAAAAATGATTTTTCAGGCAGCCTTCAGGTTGGGTAGGTAATTTTGTTTGTCTTTCAAGGGCTGGGTAGCATATTTTAATAGCTCTGCATTGGTTGCGTAGCTATCATTTTTGTATTCCATAAGGTTGGGCAACATAAAAATTTACCCCAATAAAAATTTCTCTTCATTCCCAACCTGAAGCATACATAGTAGATCATCCCTAACGTAAAACAACCCTTCTGAAACCAGAGTGATGTGGAAAATTATTTCGCACCAACGGCTCCACTCAACTGGGAGACTAAGGTCAGAAGAATGATTAGCCATGTTTCACTGGATCCAATTTGCAAGGGAGCGCAACGCGGTTCCAATAACTCACGCAGAAGCAGCGCCACGAACGGGGCCGGGGCCGAGGCCGGGGCCGGGGCTGGGACACGTCCTCCAGGTTGTTACAAAGATTGATTGTTTAATTCACCAAATACAGTGAGAAACGGAATGGAGATTGCATTTCTTAGCATGGTCATATTTCGTGTGATTCAATGCATATTTGTTAAGTGTTAAATCCTAGCGTGAAAACTAAGCATCACGAACTTTATCTACATGGAATATTTTAAGAAGTACTGATAATGATAATGATAATGATCATAAGAGCAATACACCTGTGCTGCCCTATTGCCCTATTCTATCGGAAAACTAATGCAGATGATTTTATTTTCAACAATTCAAAGCAAAATGGTGTCCACATACTTCTTTATATCACCTAGTGTTTTTAGACTGTTTCTCGTCGTCATATTTTTCATATTTGGTAGGTCACCATTGCTCAAAGTACCCCTCGTGGTCACTACACCTTTGCAGGGAAACAGCATTGTTTTTCACTTCATATGAAAACCGCTACCTATTTGCAAATAGGGCGTCTTCTATCGCTAAAAGGGCGCTTCCTTTAATTAAAGATTTTGAGTCACGCCCTTGGCTTCCGCTGCACTCATGCCAGCAAACTGCTCTTAAGCTTCGCTTCATCTAGGCTACATTGTACCGGAGCGGAACTTCGTATCTATTTCCATCACTTTTAAGCCTTCAGTCTCCTCCTCACCATCCTCAGGCACAGAATCCATCTTATCGATTGGATTCCACGTTGCACGATGGGAAAATTTTGTTGCTGGTAGTGATAAGAACAACGGGCGTATGTTAGATTTAGCCAAATTTCTGTCATATCGTGCCACTCTTTGCAATGGATAGATCTGCCCATCACTTGCTCTTCTCGCTTTGAAAAGCTCGAGCGAGTTACGCCTTGAAATAGCGTCACAACAGTCGCTTCTGCGTCGTAACATATTCCCATGATATGCTGTGGGGTCCATTAGCTTTTCATAGCTCTTTACGTTTGCCTTCTTCGCATCGCCCCCTTCTTGTTTGACCGTCTCGTCAAGCTTTTTAGCAACGGATGGGAAGACAACGTTTGCATAAAGCCTCCTCCTGTTTGGGTCGTTTTCTGCTGTTCTTGGGATCAGTTTCATCTGCCGTAGGTCCACTTGCATCTTCGACGCGTTTAATCTCGACCGTCCCGTATCTGCTCCTGTTAAGACGATGTTCGGCAATTCCTCATTATCGTCCTTCCTTTTCAATCGACCTGATGATGATATTATTTGCCTAGTTGTCTGCCAGACTATTTTCTCAGCTTTTTCCGCCTCCGACTTCCACCTCTCCATTTCTTGTTCGATGGCGTACGTTTTCTCGATAAGTTTTTTCGACTCTCGAATGTTGTTCAACGCTAGCACGTGAGCAGATTTCGCATCGTGAACCAAAGGTGCATACTTTATAGCATTGATTCGGTTGTGCTTATCCTTCTGTAGTTTCCTTAAATAGGACATGGTCTCTGCTGCACTGCCACTGTTCCTCTTGACGTTGCGATGTCGTTTTCCAAATATCAAACGGCACTAGTGAATTGCGTGCCAAACTTTCTCTCAAGTTGATGTCCACTTTCCTCTCTCTTCAAATATCTAACAGAGGTAGCATTCTTTTATGACTTTGCCAAATTTTTTCATTTTACCAAGCCCAGTCTAATTTGACACCACACCTATGCAGCTTTTCAGCACGTCGTTTGGTACCAAATGTTAGCTTGCAAGTAAAGCAGCAACCAAACAACACATTCTTACAATAAGAAGAATCCAATTGGAAAGGTTGCCAGTCTCCATTGACTCGTTAGCACAATGCTGATAACCGATTCTGATGATCTTTGTGATGTTTGCTTTATATTTTCGTCAAACTGCTCCATTGCCTCGGTTAATACCTCCATGGGATGACCTGCAAGAACCTTGGGAGAAATTTTTGCCTCAATGCAATAACATTATATCGCATTTTGTAGCCTGAAATGTGAATTGGCAGGTGGTATTGCATGTAGATGATATTCTCAATTTTCAAAGAGAAAGTCACTTTCAATGGAACACCTACACCTTCAGAAATTCTCTAGCTTTAACAGACCTTATCTCGCGCCGTTTTTCGTATGTTGGTTTGCTCATGTCCTGCTGTATTGTACCAGAGACAGGGCTCTGAGTTTTTTCGAGGGAAGTGGAATTAATGAGGTGGTTCCCCGTTGCCTTCCTCACCAATGGCGTTTTTACTGCGACAGACAGCCCCTGTGTTATGAGTCTGCATGCTTAACCACTACACCACGGCACCACTGCTCATATTCTACTTAAATCATTTTTTAAGGATACATTAGACAATAATCTAGCAGGCCATCTCACAGCAATTTGTGGAACCTCTTGCCTTCTTGCTTTCCTGAATCTTAGAACCTGCCATCTTTCAAATCTAAGATCAATATACTTGATCTGATCTTTCTCTCCTCTTAGCCTTTCGCTTTCTTCTTTCTTCCACTGTTGGGGTGTTGTATAGGCCACCATGGCCTTTCCTCAACATAACCCACCAAAAATTTAAAATCTATCCTTCTGGTTGACAAGAGAGCCCTTTTGTAGGGATCTCATACCCACTCAAGAAAAATCCCATTTGTAATGCTGTCAGAGAACAGTTTCTTTATCGAAAATAAGACAGCTTTGATGCGATTCAGAAATTGTTTCTTTCGTTTTATAAAATAGCAATTATTCACTTTTCGCAACCGTGTCTTAAAACTCGAGTCTTTTCAACATTTTCTTAGCTGTCTCGAGGTTCTGGGTTCGAAACAGGTTATCGTCGAATCGCATATGACCGGCATCCTAAAGGTGACAATTGAACGGGAGCTGATGTTGGGCGGGGCGCTGCACCTCAATAAAAGATCTTCCCTAGCCCAGCAACGCGAACGCAGAGGGGAAAAGAACCCCTCGCTGTCTGGCTGATGCCATCATTAGGCCAATCCACATGCTGCAATACTTGTCAAAGCGTGCACTCAGGGAATACGTCACAGGGCTAAACATCAATCAGATGATGCTACGATATTGCGATAGAAGTGCAAAATGGTACGAGTAATCAACCCGTAATTTCGTTGTCTGAGCCCGTCGAAACACGGAGCAATATAAGTGCCTTTATTATAATTACTGAACAGACCCTGCTTTGATGGAAATTGGAACTATTTTTTCGCTTAATTTCGTTTACATTCTATTTCCGTCTCTCTCTCTTTGCTCCTTTTTTCCCTTTTGAATTGTCATTAGTGTTAAGTAGAAACAGCCAATTACACGCTGCCTGTTACAAGTGAGGCGTGTTTTTGTATTTCAAATATGCAGTCGATGAATGGTTTAAAAAAGCCAGAAATGTCAATGCTGACTTGTCAGTGCCATGTATGAATGGGCGGGGCGTTTGTATTTCCGGGAGCCAAAATCTGGAATTAACCTAGCCCCTGGTTCAAGCAAGCCCCATCCCTATTTTCATTTAATAGCAAGATAAATGCTCGAATTAGTTTTTATTGACGATTGGAACCTTTTCTTTACTTTTTTGACAAGGTACCCTGAAAAGTAGTCAAACGAACTGACGGTGGTTAAACATTTTTGAAATAAAAAAATGAAAAAATTGAATAAAACGATATGGCATCATCGTAAGCCGATTGTGTTTTTCGATATGATCCATCGTAAAATATTGCGATTAATACACTCAAAGAGTATTTACAATCCAATCATAGTAAGTTTAAAGACGTATTTTCCTTACGCTTAAAAGTAATTGAAGAGTAGACGGTTCTAAGTCTTATCGAAAATCACTACGTGCATTTTTCGATCACTTTTGCCAGCTTATCAACCATTTTTCTAGAAAGAAACTAATAAAGATAACAAGTGATCATCTTTAATCAGAGGAAAGGGCATTGCTATTAATTTCCCTCCAAGAAGCAATTTCTTTTTGTATTATTCTACCTAGATGTCAAAGGTAGACATTAGGGCGCTGAGAGGCTATTTGCTTATCGAGCAGTGTCCAAGCCTTTCATCTCGATGTGACCACACCTCATAATTCCTATGCCTGGAATTGCAGAGAGCTGGCGACTCTCCTCACTCTAAGTGAAATTCTAGCTGAAGGTGGATTCGAACCACTGAGCACACCTAAAACTTTCTTTAAACTCGTAAAAACCTGATCTACGACGCAACAGCTATTCAAACGTCAACATCGGAAAAGACGGCGGGGATTTTACACAGTGGATTTAATCACTCTAAGGTTGGAAGGATAAATTTTCAAATTCATCTAAGTTTTTAAGGAAGAATAATAGAGTGGGGCTGAATTTTAATGCAATTTAGTCGAAATGCTCAAAGGGTGTTACTATCAGCAACTGGGGGAGGGAGGTCACCGAAATAAGCGGCTCCCTTGCCTTTCTCCCATCCAATGGCGATGGTCGAATGCGGCACAGATCAACCGCGAATGAAATGAAGCCATGAGACAGATCAACTACGAATATGGTAACGATTAAGCAAACAGTTTTAGTTGTCGCCGACTAAGTGCGAAGTGTGAAATTTAGGTGAAATCCACCCCAATATGTCATCTTCTAATGGAATTCCACCTTGCTATGCGCTCAAAACTTTTTGTACGTTTTCAAAGCCGAGACAATGACGTAGATAAACCATAGAAGCACAAGAAAGATGCCTGAAGCCCATTTCAGACCAGTGTGGCCTCCAAGCTCTCCTTTGCCAAAGATTTTCAGGAAACGCCGCATCACCAACAGGGCAATGCATATCAAAGCACAAACAGTGTAAGCTGCCACACTAACAGATAACGATCCAGCTGGAACTTCGAATCTTTTACCCTGCCAATTGAAAATAGATTACTTTCGTCAATAATTTACTAAGCGTATAGTTTTGCTGCACGCAAATTGCATAGCGTACACGATTTCCAACAAAGCCGAGGCCAGGCGCAGAGCTATGAGCTGTTCTAACAAATAGGTTTTAATAAGGATATGTGTTTAGGTGAAGTATAGCCATGTCTAAACTGCACAGCATACTCAGTCTCGAGAACTGAAGAAAGGTTTTAAGATTTTTCTTCACGAAGTGGGTATATGAGATGGTTGGTCTGCCGTTTCCTCGTTCACCAATGATGTTTTTGTTGCGACCAACCCAAGCTCTGCACCAACGACCTCCGCTCGACGAGTTTGAGCACCTCAGTCACTACACTACGGCATCTTTTCTTGTTTATTTTGCTTTTTTTTCTCATTTTTTAACGCAGACTGGGTATTTGGGCAGATATCCAGCTGATGTGGGTCAGCGTAATCACCGCTAGTGCCCCCAGAGTTACCTCCGAGTACTCATTTACCGACCGCGGAAGGATGGACAGCTGAGTTGACTGTTTGCTTATGGTGAATGGTTCCGACGACGGGATTCGAACCCAGGCGAGTAGGCCCTGCGAGATTCGAAACACTGCGCCTTAACCACACGGCCACACCACCACTTCATCCGTCATAAGTAAAGAAAACGAAAGGCAAAATTGATGCCTGCTTACTTTAGCGGCATGGTAAGCTGCAGCAATAACCCACGACGTGCCAAGTCCAAGGAATACATTGACAGAGTTGCTGCCGGTGACATTGCCAATTGAGGCATCGGCATACTTCTCATTCATTGCTGCCGATCGACTTGCGAAAAGATCCGGGAGACTGGTACCCAATGCAACGAATGTTATTGCTGTCACTTCCTTTCTCAGTTCGATCAGACAACCAAATATGGATGCAAGATCTCCAATTATGGCAGTGAGGATGCCAATCATACAGATGCAAACAACAAATGCCAACCAGCCACCCAGCCAACTGCATGGTGGGACGAATGCGAAGATGACCTGGAAAGTAATGACGTGATATGGAGAAGGAAGTACAAGAGGATCTAATATAGGTGAAACAAAATGATTGATGATGGATGAATGAAGGATGGATGAAAGAAATATTTGAAATGTAATAGATCAATAATTGCTAGTGATACCTTCCATCCAAACGTAAACAGGTGCATTACGTAGTCCATAAGTGATGCATTTTCAACATCGCCTCCATTCACTGACATTGCCTCGACGAACTGTTGGCCCCACGTTGCTGATCCCAAACTGAATTTGTGCAGGTTCATGTGTGTGAGACTGACTACGCGATCAAACATTTTCCTGTAGTCTGAAATGGTGATATTGATTAATCACGTTTTCTTTCGACCGTGAAATTTCAAGAGTAACACACATACAATGCAGGAAGATAGGTATCGACAGCTTGGTGGTTTGAAATCATGCCAATGGTCCTGAAGATCCTGGGTTCGGTCCCACGGCCTTTCCGGTTTCTGGGTACCCTAAATCTATCCACCCGGTACCTGGCAGAATGCTGGGGGTTGAGTGCATCCAGAAATTTAACTGATCAATCTGCCTCCCAGTCTTTTGGCTCAGGTGGTACCCCTCTCGCAAGTTGCGTCCCAAAGCGAGAAATGAAATTGGTCCCTCTACCTAACCATGCCGTAGCTCAGGATGGTACTCCTCTAGGAAGGAGCTCCTGGACACTGGAATCCAGTATGCGACTCAAAATTAGTTATACTTGAAGATAGAAAAGACACCAAAGGATGTATTTACCATCATCGTTGACAATGGTGACAACTGTTCTTCTCAATCTTCCGACTTTTGCGCCATTTGTTGCATCTGAAAGTGTCACCATGAATGTCTCATCTTTCTCGAACGTTTTGTCATCAATCAATTCAATGCCCAGCATTTTCACTGTTTCCCCATGCTCAAACACTATTGTTCCCTCTCCACCGTGATAATCTTTCCCCGCTATGGCTGATTGATCAGTTGTCGTCCACCTCACTGCAATCTGTCCGTCGGCACCGTTAGCTCTCTGTATCTCAATCTCTGCAACGCCACTACTCTCTTTGTAAATGTTGCTCGCCTTTGTGAACTCAACAGTACCAGGCTCTGCAAGCAATGAATAGATGAGTGTGTGGACTTGCTTAAATACATGATTCTTAAACAGACAGACAGTGAAAGCATTGACACTCATCATTGCTAGCAATTTCTTGATAGTTGGTAATTGGTAATTGGTAATTGGTAATTGTGAGGGCGATATAACTCTCTCGATTTATTTGATCAGAAATTACAAAATTTACCTCGAAAGAAAGCAATGTACTTCATAGCTGAGCTCTTGACGTAATATCAGCGAAACGATTTCGGAGCACGATTACAAACGTATTGAATAATGAGACTCGACGATTATATTTAGAAATCAAGACAGCTCAGTGGTGAGTTGCTTGCTCACAGATGCTATCGTCGGTGGTTTGAGTCTTACCTTGAGGTTAAATTTCATTTGCATCAAGGAGAGTTGCTAGCTCTCTATACATCTAGGGGTGGGGATCACGAGGTGTGGTCACATCGAGAGGAAGGACCTGAATGCTGCTCGATAGCAAAAAGCCTCTTAGTGTCCAAATTTCTACCTTGTGATTCAAGAAGCATCTGAACATAGAGATCTGGACATTACGCCTTATCGTGGGAAAAGATCGGTACACTGCTTGACAAGCACAGTGGCTCACTGTTCCTAAGTCTACCTTATGATTAAAGAATGACCTTCCGGACTTCAGTATAGAGGATGTGATTATAGTTTCAAACACAGGGAAATCTGGAAGAACTTGAGTCAGGGTGGGAGCCAAGTACCGCCATAAAAAAGCTGAAAAATAATGAGGATATGATCAAGGAATCACATTGGTCTTGAGATGGGGCGTCATGTTATGAAAAAGAGCCTGGCCACTGCCTAATAATCATTGTTTGTTTGGCTCTCAAAATCCACATCCGGATGCTAGGCATAACGCACGAAAAAATTCAAAGATCTCATGGCTTACCATCGTCATTTATGATGGTAACCTCTGTCACACTGTGTTTTCCAATCTTAACTGTGTTATCATGAGGATCGCTCCATAGCTTCAAGAAGAACGTCTCATCTGGTTCCCATTCATTATCATCAATGATTACAATATCAATAAACTTGTGCGTTTCTTCTGCTTTGAACTGTAGCAACTCTTTCTTTCCGATGTAGTCAGATCCCGCCTCCGCAGTTCCATCGATCGTTTCATAACTGTAGCAGAATAAAGAGCTCTTTATCAAAATGATATTTACATACAGCGAAGACCTAAAAATACGGGAGAGGGACTGATACTTATTGCGCAACTGCACGTACCACCGTTAAAGGAAGTAAATATATGTGCTGTTATAGCTGTTATACGACCGATAGACACGTCTATGGCTGGAGCCTGAGTTAGGGTTGGAGCTAGGGTTGGAGCTAGGGTTGGGAGTAAGAGTCGAAGTAGGAGTAAGGGTTGGAGTTTCAGTGAGGGTTTGGGTCAGGGTTATGATCGGAGCTCGAGCTAGGGTGCGAGTAAGGGTTAGGCTTTGGGTTAGGGTTGGTTGGGGCTGCAGTAGAAAAACGGAAGAAATATGGCCGTTTTCAAGTTGCTCGTGTAATTCGATCTTATCTGAAAAAATGCCTGCAGATGTTTAGCGACTGCTTGAATGCGCATCACCTGTTGCAAGGGAAGCCTAATTCAACGACATTTCCATCGATGCATACTTTTTTTCAGTCATGTTTACCTCCTCAGTATTAAATACTTGTCTGAAAACCAGGTCACCTTGCTTCGAATCTTGTGCAGCCGTTGCCTGGTAACCTTCTTAATCCTTGAACATAGTCCTATTTGTTTGCATTGCACGACACTTACTGGCTTAATGTTTCAGCAACTACCTTGCAGCGCCGCCTAGTTTGGTATGTCTTCCGTTGTCATTGCAATTTGCGAAAACGTAAGTGGCGTTGGGATATGATGAATGTACGAAAGCCGTTGGGACAGTCACTACGTGTATGATGCCTTATTGACGCATCTGAGATTAAAATGATTGCTAAAGCTGAAAACACAAGGATTACTGGAGAATATAAGCTAATTTCATGGATAATCCGTCAATCAAAGGGCGCAAATGAACTGGAGATTCCAAAATTTGAATTGAGTTGTTGTCAGCTACGTTATACTTCATTGAGACACCCTACGAGTTCTATGGTTTTCTCACTGCATTTCGGTGGCCTTTACATGACAGCTCTCAACCCGGGTTGAGTTTCAACTAGGCTGCCAGTCAATGTTCTTGTCACGTTCACATGTGCTGGGACGAGTCGCGTTTACATATTCTTCTCTCAACATAACGACCCTCGCTCCTTGCCATGCTTCCCCCGCCACTTCATCCGTTCCTCTTTCGCTTTCCTCTGTTGTGATGCAGCTAATTGAGAATTGATTTTGGATTAAACTATTTTCAGCATTTGACCTCGTCCTCCAATGCATATCCCTTTACGCCAGATGTCCAGGGATCCCGGAAACTTTTATACTGGATTAAACATTTCCAACTTTGGGTTAGCTGTTATCAATTTGTCTCCAGTGCTGGCGCCCTCAGAGTTACTTCTGAGTACTCATTCACCGACCTCGGAAGGATGGACAGCTGAATTGACTGTTTGCTTGTGGTTGGTTCCGACGACGGGGATTCGAACCCAGTCGAGTAGACCTCACAAGATTCGAAACACTGCACCTTGACCACTCGGCCACACCGCCACAAAAGGCAACCCTACGGCTGGTTCTCTCTATAGCAATTTTACTATAGAATGGCAATTCAACCACACCCTACCCGTACCCAGGTATTGATACATTTGAACTGAAGTCTGCGGAATAACAAATTATTCACCTGGACCTCATCCTTTTATGAAGAAAGAAGTCAGTGGAAGTCAGTGCATCTGACTACGAAAGCCCTACGCGAAACCACCATGAACATGTGGATTTATTACAGGAAAGAAGCGAAATTAGTGGGAGAAGCTTGTCAGGGTTTTGGACTGTTTTTAGACCTTTTAGATCGGCTTTGCGCGTACCAAAATCTGACCAAACAATCTTTATCAAAGATTTTTCAACCCGCTAAATTTGATCATAGGCGACAAGCACTGAATGCGCTTAAAATTAAACTGGAAACAAAGATCTGTTTATCATTACCCAGACTAGGAATAAACATTTGATATAATTCTTTCTCAAACTCAAACAATTGTGATAGTTGAAAAATAGGCCGAACATTGTCTGCTAGCATGTTCTTAGATACCATGGCTACTAAGACAACACTTAACAATGTATTACCAGATTCAAGACAATGATATCATACTTCTATTAATCCAACAAAGTCGCCAACTGGTGTGAGACAACATGCTGCGATATTAAGGACCAATGTAAGTGGAATTGGCACATGGAAAAAAGCTAAGGTGCAAGAATGATTAGACTGCTTTATTGATTCTTTGAATAATTTCATTCTCTCAAATCTCCTGTCTTCATTTTCATCATAAAGAACGGCTGGCTCGGTTTCGAGCACAACCAGTTTATAGAGTTATTCAAAGCGAACATTTCACTTACTGAACTGTGACGTCAGATTTAATGTTTCCACTTCTTTCGATGCCGATGTGCACAACTTTTTCATTCTCCAGGACAGCATAGGACGTTGCCGTGAACTCAACTACAGCTTTGGGGGCACCTGAACAGAGAATGCCAATCAATGGATCTTGAATCACTTATCAGAATCTTGATCATAAGTACAGTCAACAACTTTGTGCAGTGCGCCGGGTGTAGAATCAAGCAAACCTTATGCAAATAGATTAGGCTCTTTTCAAGTTAAAATCTCCGACGCATTTTGATTATCGATTGCAGTGTTAGGTCCTCGAACAGGGCATTCGGAAATTCATAGCTAATATTTAGATTTGCTTTTCATCTATGCCTTCTGTTAATTCAGCTATTTCAGCATTCACGGTTACTGGATTCTGGCTTTTCACACGGTTCTTTAACATAATACCAATCCACTCATTTATGCGTATATAGGGATCAAGAAAGAATAAGATCTGCTTGGTTGGAAATTAAAATCGAATCTGGATTATGCGAAACCATGGCGGAATTATGTACCTGATCCGTCGATATCAACAATGGCCAAATGGCTGCCAGTCATTTCTGCTTCGGATGCTTCTTTGTAAAGCTAAAAATGGGGAAAAAAGGTCGGATTATCAGATTTTTAGTGACAGTTTTGGATTCCCATCTTAAGCCTGGTTTCCATAAAGTCGCAAGACGTCGCAGAGTGTTGCAGAGTGTCGCAGAGTGTCGCAGTGTGTTACAAACATTAATTTTTGCAACCAATGGAAACCATTAATCCTAAATTTTGCAGCACCTTGCGAGACTCTGCGACACGTTGCGACAATGGTAAACATGACCACAGCGTTGTTTTTTCTGTTGGACACGTTTTTTGGGCCTAATCTGAACAATGGCGGGCATCAACAAAGAAAGCATCATTTTTTTGGAAGAAATAAAAAAGTATCACTGCCAGTATAACAGGTTTAGCAGGTCATACAATGTATATCTACATATATCTATATGTATATATTTAGACTGTCTGTCTGACGAGTGCCTTCGCACGAAACTCAGAGTAACAGAGAATCGGTCTTTTCCTTTTCTGCATTTCTGCTATATAAATATATATATATATATATATTTATATATATGCGTATATAATGAGATCTGCAAATCAGAAGGAGATGTATGTTTAAGACATAGATGCATAGTTCTATCTTGCTCTATCTTAAGGGGATAGCGTCTTGAGTATCTTATCGGGTAGTTCTTATCTGCAAGCAACCTTGAGGTCGATTGTCATGAAGGTTAGGTTAGATTCAGGGTTGACCGCAGAAACACCGTCAAAGTTAGCTACAGCTGCACTGCAAGTGTCCAAAGAATAATCAAATCCCACAACATGACCCTTTCAAACACATCAGACGAGCCCATCAAAGACTGCAACTGCAAGCCCAAGACGATCTGCCCCCTTCAAGGGAACTGTAGAGCACCTTCCCTGGTCTACAAATGTGACGTTAACGCGCCGAAATTCCCTAGAAAAACCTACATAGGAATGACTGAGGGGGAGTTCGAAAACGCTTTAACGCCCACAAATCATCCTTCAACAACAAAAAATACGCAAACAGCACCAGTCTATCGACATACATTTGGAACTTAAAGAACACACACAACATTGCACCTACACTTTCCTGGTCCATTCTGCACCATGCAAACTCATACTCCAACAATAGGAAATCATGTCATCTATGCTTAACAGAAAAATTCGCCATCATGTATAACCCTTCACCCGATAACATCCTCAACAAACATTCAGGACTAATTTCCAAATGCCGCCATTCCAACAAGTACCTCCTGACCAACTACAAGTCGAACGACTAGACCCATTCTCTTTTGACGTTCCATCCCACTTTCTACTGATCATTCGTCTTATCTTTTGCACGTCAGGTTTCCTCTGTTATTTTTTACGCATTCCGTTAAGACTATTTAGTATATGTTTAGCTGAAGATGGTGAAACATGAAACTCAGAGTTCTGAACTAGTATTGGTTTCTCTCTCGTTATTCTATATAAATAAATATATATATATATATATATGAATATAAAATAGGCTACTTTTTAAGGCAAATTTATTGATAGATTACTTCAGACGTTTCGCCTTGTGAGGGCTTCATCATATATATGTATATGTATATGTATATATATATTAAGCATACAGTATGAATTGCATATATTGTATATATTGTTTATATTGTATACATATATCTAAATTTATATTTATATGTATATATATATATGTATATATATATATGTATATATATTTATGTATGATATCCAAATGAATTGTTTGAAAATTGCAATAGGAACCTGCTGTTGTGGGAAATATTCCTGCACGAAATCAAATAAAGTATCAATACGTTGGAAGATCGGTGGTGAGACTAGTATCAATTTAAAGCAAGGAAAATATCGAAAACGCAATATTCATTTTCATTTGCGGCTTGTCCTAAATTCTTCGTGAAAATCAATTAGTCGACTGTGTTTTTAAAAAATAATGATTTGATCAGAATGATAGGTTAAAAGATATCTAGAATCTTGCTTATTCAATCAGTAAGCCTTTGGATTAAAAGAAAGGTTGTTGAATCGATTTTCCAACTGGCGTCATGACAACAGTGCAAACATCATCTGTCTATAACAATACAATATCTGATCAAGTCATGAGAATTCATAGCAGCATTTTATTCAAGAGGGAGAATGATGATTTGACTTCTAATGATAAAAGACACAGAATCGATGAGTCGGGTCCTTTCTCCAAAAGATAAAGAATGCATTAGGCCTTTCTATCTGCTAGGCTTTTCACTGTAAAATTCACCAAATTGAAAAACTTGACGATAGAAGAAACTGTATCTGAATGTAAAGATGAGGGGGAAGCTCTTGACAATGTACCTACCTACAATGTCATTAACGGATGTGTCGAGGATAATCTTTAGCAGCAGATTGATGCAAAAAGGTATTAAGCCACTGCTAAGCAAGGCATCTGTGTCCGTGCCCCAGTTCTACCGAAAGCTCACCTTGTATCACGGGGTTCGATACCCGGTCGAGTCTGAGCTAACGCTGGAAGATGCACATGCTGTTTTCCTGCTTAGCATTGAGCACTTCGGAAAAGAGCATGGGAGTGAAACTGACAGTGCTACCAGATGGCACGCCCCCAATTGTAGCATTCACCGTGCGTGCACAGCTCTGTGGCCCAAACGCTAATAAAACGGAGATGGACGCCGCCCTATTCACCAAAAATGGCGAGGGAAGATGTTGATTTTTGACTTGAGCAAGCCATACAGCTTGGAATTCGATATGGAACTTACTGATTGCAGTTTTGGTTCGACGTATGGAACGACTTTTCTTCCTCCTCCGAAACTACGCAGTGCACCCACTCTGTAGTACCCATAATTCTTCGTCTTGGTTGATTCGATCCTTAGCGCGATCAACTTGGCCGCCTCTTCTTCGCTTATCCTTGGGTTTCCAGTCACTTCCTGAAACATGAAGAACATGAAGGGTCATTGCGAGCTTATCTGCAAATGAAATACATAAACTAGCATTCCTTTATTCAGAAATTTGGAGAGATCTCCCTAACGATCCTTGCCAACTCAGCATTACGTAGCACAGCCTGGTTGACCTAAAAGTTATGATAAGTCATCCAGGAGTTGATGCTTGGTACAGCACTTCACCTCAGCAATAAAATTCTCCCTGGTTTAGTGCAAACGAAATGGGAATAAACTCCATCGTAGCACAGTTGATACCGACATTAGGCCATTCCGACCGATTGTGTCCGACCGATTGTGTCTGACCGATTGTGTCCGACCGATTGTGTCCGATCGATTGTGTCCGATCGATTGTGTCCGATCGATTGTGTCCGATCGATTGTGTCCGATCGATTGTGTCCAACCGATTGTGTCCGACCGATTGTGTCCGATCGATTGTGTCCAACCGATTGTGTCCAACCGATTGTATCCGACCGTTTGTGTCCGACCGATTGTGTCTAACCGACTGTATCCGACACTCTGACCCACCAACCCACCAACCCACCGCCCAAACATTCTTCTGATCTAAGCCAACTCCCTATACGAGCACAATGAATGCACAACTACCGGTGTTACCACATTCGTGCACTGTACATATATACCTGACACCCTTTTAGAGGATGTTTGCAGGGAGAATAAAGTGGAATGTCGAGTTATCCAAGCCTGTAACTCCACTCATACGCATGGACCAGTCTGCTAACGGTCATTGTCATGGCAAATCTTTGACAATGACTAGCAATAGGGCATTTTAATTCATTCTTACTTTGACCTTCTCAAGGTAAGGAAGTAAGAGGTAACAAGATTGAAATGCTCAATATGGAATTTTGCTAAGAGTTGTTTTGGATTGACCTTCCCAGACAACAATACTATCTTAATGCGCAAACTGATCTTCTTAAACATTTCTGCTCTTGAATCTACAAAGCCTTGGATTGTTGAAATTCACCTGTTTTTAAAGCCTGGGTCATTCCATAATCTTATTTCCTCAGGCGAGATATGTAAATAGAAATAGAATGGGCAACAATGCTTGTGGTGCTCCATTCCGCTTCCACCTGCATCTATAACAATTCGATCAATACCAATTATGAATAGCTTTATAATGATATTAATCCTTTCTGCGCCAATTTCCTCCGTTGACCTATTCGCTAATTTAATTAACTTTTCGGCGAATTCATGGGGGAAAGAAGCCATCATATTCAAACAAGTTCAGTTGCACATGTCAGTCACAAAATACAGCGTCGTAAAACCGCTTGCCACACAAGGTCAAGTGTTTTTCGTGAATCTAACAAGTTCCCACGAAGTGTGCTGAAGGATGAATGATGCCAAAGTTGGCCAATTTGATCTAGGGATTTGACAAAGGTCATTTCTTCGTGATATGCGTTACAGAACCAAGGAAGTCTATGCTTCATTGGAGCTGATTCAATATTTCCTGAATCGCAATGCAAAGTCATACCTTGTTCTACCTGTTTTTCTGTGGCACTTCGCTCTATAAAGCATTCAGTCTAGAATGCCAAGGTGCTCTGCAGCGAAGACGTATGAAAGCTCTTGTTTTGTCTCAGCTCGTTACCTCAACTTTGCATGACAATCTTTCGTTGCAACGCATCAACAGTTTTCGAGTTCTTCGCATGAAATTAGACATAACCTACCATAGAAACCTCTTCCCTTGATGGTCTCTTTTATACTTGTCAAAATAATCTCCCATTTAGCCTTCAAAATGTTAAATTATTCACTCAACAGACTACCTTGTTTTCACAGTACATTTATAATGGCAAGACGTCACCACCCATTTATTGCTTTATCTCCTTCATTTTGAACTTTCTATACCTTTAATACTAAACAACGCAGGACAAAATCTCAATGTAATGATGCAAAGATTCCTGATGCAACATGTAGTTTTTGAAAATTATTCATTTTGATGACACGCTTTTGATGCTGGTCGTAGAGAAAGAAAAAGGCCCAGTCTTACCTTCATGAAAGATACAACATCTGGATGATGTTTCATTAGATAATCTTCTTTCAAAAGATTCATTGTACCTTTAGTAAAGAAAAATGTCATTTCTTTAAGAGGGCAAACAATTTAATGAAAGAGAATTAAAATTGATCAACTCCTAAGCAGATAAATTTTCTAAAACATGGAAATTTCATAGTTTTATTTCACCGTTCTTGAAAACAACTTGAAATGAAGTCCAGGTGGCAAAAATCTTGCCTTTTTATTGCTTGGAGGAACCATGTGGACACCAGATGGAGGAAACCTGATATTTGTAATAGTTTGAGGAACCCAAGAAAGTTCCGATGGAAGCAACCTATTGAAATGAGCTAGATATCTTCCTGGGGATGTTTCCATATGATTTGAAATGAAATATACTCGGATCGCTAAGACAAATGAAAATATGGGGTCAAGTTATACCAGTGCTACATCAAAGTACGACGGTAAAGCAATGACATTAGAATTCCCATGTTAGAAGCCGTTTACAAGGAATGCTTCAATGGCGATCACCCGCTATTCATTAAGCATGAGGAGTGGAGAATCATAAGGTGATTAACTCTCCAGTCACCAATCTTCTTCTTCAAGCTATATGCAACTGCAATGGGTCACTGGTGCAGATGGCTGTTCATCTGCACCTGCACCAGGATATTCTGACATGGGGGCTGCCCCATTTCACAGTCAGATGGCCTTTTTTCTTTATTCTTATCTCATTTACAATCAACAACACCAAATTTACAGGACAACACCACAGGGAGCACGGAAATACATAGAAACCTTCAAGCCAGACGGTCTTTCTACTGCCAACCCTCCCATCCACTTTGCTTGGAAGCAACTCTGGGAAACGCTCTTGACACATACCCCTAGTAGCCTGGTTAAACGATTCTAAATAGAACAAACCCCTGCATTCTGCAGCACCAAACAAGTTGGTGATTATAGCATTTCAGTCACCAGCAGACCATAAACACTAGCATAGGAACCAGGGGGCCTGGAAAGCAATCCCCCCTCACTTTTTTAAGGTGGCAAAGGGAGTATTTTAAAGAATTCATTTACCTTAACAGTTCATGCTTGACCATTGCCCCCCCCCCAATAACCCCGCAGCCCCATCCAGTTTTTAGAAAGTTCCTTACACTGCTGATTTTTGTACTCTGATTTCTCCTTTCAGATTGGAAATGCTTTGAAACGGCTCTTGATAAAACTCCGAAGTGCTTGGCTCAGTCGAGTTAATCCCTCTTCTAAATACGACTATATTAGGCTATCAGATTATAATTCAGTTTCTATGAATTGTTTATTCATCCCATCATCCCAATGGAAAAGCTACCAGAGTTAACTGAACTCAGTTAGATTTACCATTTAATTTGTCATTATTTATGCAATATCAAAGTTAGTATTCTTGAGCCTTCAAATTAACAATGGCTCCCAGACAAACTTTGCAAACTTTATCGATTGAGGTAGCAGGTACCAACCCGGTTTTTCATTCATTGGAAACTCTAGGCATTGTTACTTTTACCAAAATCGTTTTAACAAATTCTTGGAGGGCCTGGGCAGTGCTCATTAATTTGCCAAGTCTCTGTTCTCTGAATGACCACATTGACAAATTAGTGATAACTGCCTGCTAAAAGTTGTTTGTTATTGCTGTAACAAAGCGATTCTTTGACATGAAATGGTTATGGGAGAATGGTCAAGAAAAGAAAGAATTCTACCTAATTCGATTCCAGCTTTTGTTGACGGGTCAACTCTTTCGGCACAATAATCTTTATCCGCAATGTAAGCAAGCACAACCATGATAGGAAAAAACAGTAATGTGAGGACAGCTTCCCAGACATCGACAACCTCTTTTGAAATAACTTGCAGAACGATATACAACCAAATGTAAGCAAACACACAAAACGTTGCAGTGACAATGAAGACTTTGTATGATTTGATGCTACGTGAATGGCCGTCTGGAATGGAGACGATGCAGACTGCAGTAATCACGAATAGATTAAAGGCTGCCGAGCCTACGATGGTACCAGGACCCAGTGGCCCAGCCTTGAAATCATTACCAACAATCTCAATTATCGACAGAAGGATCTCTGGTGCGGAGGACCCAAGCGCCATTAACGTAAGGTTCGCAACGGTGTCGTTCCATACTCGTATCTCGACTTCGTCAAACCCTTTGCCCTCCTCTTGAGCAGCGACTTTTATGATTTTCGTCTTGCTTGTTATGGTCTCGATAGCACACATGAACAAGTCTGCACCGATTGATACGCCCATAAAACTCCATAGCAAAGTTATGAGGTAAAGGACAGTTCTAGTTCCTCGTCCCCAATCGTTTTCGTTAAAAATCGGCAACAATAATGCCCCACTTGCATTGGCATCGCAGAAGTACGATGTTACAACATGGCACGCAGTCGCATTCACCATTTTTATTCCGGTGTGACATGAACGATCTCTGCCCGGCAAATGAGAGGGAAATCTCTTCACTTCACTCTCATGCGATAAAGTTATCCTCAATCTTGATACCTATCAAGAGACCTTATCAAAATGAGGTGTGTCAATTCCATCCGCGTTTGAAAGTTTCATTTGTGCGTTGTTCCCCACAGTTTTGTTGTTGAAACACAACAGGTACTGGTTATCCCCATGGCATCAACATGGAAACGGCATAGCAACTCTCTGGGAATCACCATTCTATCGTAACACATTCCAGGCCCATTTGCAGCCCATTCGCAGATCGCAAATCGCATGCGATCTATGGTTTTAATTTCCGTGGCGGACGTCCATTCACCGCATGCGAACGTTCGCAGTGCGATTTTCAACAATTCGCAATGCTTAACAATAGATCGCATGCGATTTGCGATCTGCGAATGGACTGTAGATGGGCCTTAAGTAGTTGATTATGTGCAAACCTCCACTAAAATGCGAAATATTTAGATAAGGAGGTGAAATATTATTTTTTTAAAGTATCATCAGAACATGCAGTGAAGTTTTTACCATTTTTGCTATAATACGCCCCACAAGAATGTTTCACACAGAGATAAAGGGAGATGACCACAGAAATGAGGAAAATGTCCCTACATGTATGTATGTATTGCAAGATGTAGGTTTACCCAAAAATTCACCAGTTAGTGTACCCAGGAGCAGGTCGCATGCCTGGATGAATGGGGAGGGTTGTAGATAGGAAGGCAACACGGCTGTAAAAAATACCGGTCATGAAAGTCAAAAGAATGAGACGCCTATCACTTTCATTCGCGTTGAGCCGTTTCAAGCGGTGGTCATCAAAGGTTCCAGAGAAGAAGACGACGACTCCAATAGGTTTGTGGGAATCAATGAGTGGAATGGGTAAAGGTGAACTGTGTGGGCCTTGCGGGAGAGAGAAACGCGAAAACTTAAAGCAGGTTTTGATGAAGAGTTGAAAGACCCAGATAAGAGGCTTACTGGTCGAAATGTTAGAAACTTGTAGTTGCAAGATCTAGCATGGCGACTTGGAAATATTAGCTTATATTTTCAATCTTGTGATTTCATTCTTCCAAACTGCAATATCGTATTTCATGTTTATCACCATTTAAATAGTTCGGCGTTGTGGACTCATAACGCAGGGGTTGTCAGTTCGATTCCTCCATGTGTCCCATTTAAAACACCATGGTTGAGGAAGGCAACGGGAAACCATCTCATGAATTCCACTTCCCTAGAAAAACTCAGAGCCCTTTCTCTGGTTTCTGCTACACTCGAGATCGAGTATGCAATGCAGATATTTTGGTCCATCGAAAAATTGTCACCAGGAGGGAAAGAGTAGCAGTTCCTTCGGCCAATGAAGCACTCCCTCGGCTGTATTCATGGTTGTTTTGTTTTTTTTAGTGGGTTATGTTGAGGAAAGGCTATGGTGGCCTATACAAAGCCCCAACATAGGAGGAAAGAAGAAAGCGGGCAGCTCAGAGGATAGAGAGATAAGATTCACATTCACATAAAGAATCGAAATGTTTTCATATTATCTATAACCAAACGCTATAAATATGAAATAATTCACCAAGTTTGGTGTTTTTAAGTAACCGAGGGTATAACGACTTTCCTAAACGACTCACGAACATGGAATTGTAGATTTTGTTAAAGGTTGGGGGTGAACACCCTATGAAATTAGGATCTATGCAAAAAAACAGCTAGCTTTAAGCAGTCAATATCATAGCTCATATCGGTAGTTTTTTAGCCAATTTTCAGCAAGCTGCTGTAAGTGAGGGTAGAGGAAAACCAAACAAATTCAGCTTCTCGGCTAGGTCATCAAAGGAAAGCTCAAAATCGCGCTCTCCGAGCTTGTTGCTGATAGCAGAACTAGAAATTCAAGCTTTTTCCAGAAACCGACCTTTTGTAGGTACATGGATAAATTTATTGTTCGCACAGGTGGGGTTGTCATAGAAGCAACTGATCAATCAGAACGTGACGGCTAAAACAAAGGATAGGGCGGTATTTTCATCTAACAAGAGCGATTTGTAAAACCCACAAGTTATTCGAGTGCCAGCTAGTTTGGTGACAGAAAACGAATCCGGATTGGTGCGACTTATTAGCAGCAATGAAGGATAATCGTTAATGATGTAAATGCTAATGAGACACGCTAACGATTAACAATGATTGTTATTTACGATAGATGCAATGATTGCTTGTGTTGTTGTTGTTTTGCTGCTGTTGTTGTTTTGCTGTTGTTGTTGTCTTAATGTTATGTTGTTGCTGTTTTGCTGTTGTTGTTGTTGCACTTTTTGTTGCTTTACCTTGCTTTGGATTTCTAATAGTATTGAGCATTTGCATCTTAATTTTTATATATCACCATTTTGTTGGATCAGTAAATAAATTAGTTTGTTTGTAGATGGACGGCCTCTTGTAAGCCAGCACTGATGAATGGGTTACCGTCCTAAAATAATTGACATTATAATTATTATAAGTCATTATTATAATAATTGCAATCTATGATGATCAAGGTGATTTTGACGGTTGGTTTGACCACATGAAGAATCGTATTGATTTTGTTGTTGCTGTTGTGCATTGCCCTCGATTCTGTTCTCTGCCGAACAAGCAAGAAATTCACCATAAACTATAGTAAGTATCATTATTTCTCTATTACCTGCATTTTTGCTAAATTATCTTGAAATCTAGAAGGTTTATTCTTTTATCTTTCTTATTTTTCATTTCTTTTTGATGCACTGATATTAGCGGGTATGGTAGAGGCCAGTTTTCCAAGCATGACGTAACTCAGTCTCCCCAGTTGGCTTTTTAGCTATACACCTGGGATTGTGTTGCATCAATTTTTTCATGCAACATTCTAATTTTTTTCACCCTTTGAATCATGCGTTTCTTCCTGAAGGATTTTAAGGCATTTGAATTCATAGGTTGTCTTAAGGGAAATTTTTGCTGCCCATTTTCTCAGCATGCGCCTGAGAAATCTAGGGAATGGCTAAGGGGTAAATTTTGACAGTTTCATTTGCTAAGGCCTATTTGAAGTCAATAAATTTTGTTATCACTAAATTGTTCTAGCCATGCAATCATCATATTGGCTTGTCATTTCCAAATTTTTCAAGAACAAGGAGTAGAAATATATAAAATGATCTATTTTGCATCTAGAAATCCTCAGTGACAATGGACCACTGTCCTTCTTAGATTGTGGAAGGCCTTAGGAAAGCCCCTGTTTGGATCCAGAAGTCCTCAATGAAACAAAATTTTAAGTGATGCCTGTCCCATTCTTAATACAAATCTTAGACCTTTCAATGCCAGCCTTTAATTTTTCAGATCCATGTAAAATGTTGAAACATCATTAGAGCTGAAAGAATACTATGATAAAAAGCTATTTTCTGAAGGACTTATTCTTGTAGAAGTGATATTCATGTACAGTAATTACCTAAACCGCCCCTTAGACTTGATAAGAATTGCAAAGCAAAGCAACTCTTATTTGCTAACTCAGGCTGGGTGTATGGCAGCTGTACAGCTTATGTGGATCTGCGGCATTACTGCTTGTGCCCTCAAAGTTACTTCTTAGTACTCATTTACCAATCTTGCAAGGATGTACAGCTGGGTTGGCTTTTGGCTAGTTGTTAATGGTTCAAACGAGGGGATTCAAACCCATGCAAAAAGACCTCACAAAATTGGAAATACTGCACCTTAACCAGTCAGCCACGACACCACTGCTATTGCAATTACTTTTTACTGCATTCTAATTTTAAATAAACAGAGTTTATGTTGATGAATATCACCATTGTATTATTATTACCATTACTATTATTATTATCCTCCAGCATTCAATCAGCAATCAGATAGTGACATTTGGGCCAGTCTCCGAGCATGTCATTTTGCAGGAATATCCTGCCAGAGAGTTTCAAGCAAGAAGCAAAGTCTATTCTCAAATTCAGCTGGCCACTGGTCATCAGCAACATCTCAGATTTTGTCATTCCAGTTGTGTCACTGCCTTTTCTTGGCCATTATGGGGAATCATACTTAGCAGCTGCAGGTCTTGCAGTTTCATTCTGCAACCTGTGTGGTCTTGCTATCATCATTGGATTGGACTCAGCAACACAGACACTTTGCTCACAATCATATGGAGCAAAGAATTATAGAATGTATGGCATTATTATACAAAGAGCAATGGTGGTGCAAATGTTTGCTACAATTTCATTACTTCCATTGTGGATTAATGCAGAGAGGATTTTCATTGGTCTGGGACAGAATAAAGAAATTTCAAGGTATGCACTGAGTGACCCTTTATATCTGCTCCTTTTAAGTCGAATTTTTTGCTATATTTGCTTTGTAACAGGTCACTTTTAAATAAAATACCTTCTATGGTATTTAGAATTTGAAAATAACTGCCATGCCATGTCACAATGAATGTTGAAGATCATCATACCACATTAATCCAATTTTGACAGGTTCTACTAATATCTAATGTAATATCCTTGTAAATCTTCTCTTGCAAAGTTGGATGCTGGTGTAAAATGTCAAGTTTCATAAAGTTATTTTTATTCTTCTCATCCATTTTGACTGTTTACGGCCTGTCCTACTTTAATCCCTGCAAAAACAAAGCATTCTTTCACACAATTTTACCACCCCTTTTTTGATATTTCCCTTTCTCTGACCAACTTATGACGCAAAGGATGCACTTATCCTCATCTGCTCCAGAAACCACATTGTGGTTATGATCATATTCATGCAATCAGTACAGTTACTTGAACAATGAATCAATCGATAATGACAATTGAATGAAAAAGGACTGTTCAGATCACAGCAGGTATTTGAGACCATCCAATGAGTCTGATAAAAGTGGAATGCAAGGTGGAAGGAGAAAAGTTTGGTTGCATCGATGGACTGCGCACAATGGCAGGCTGTAGCTAGAGACATTTTGATGTTAACAATGGGCATTGTTGCCCAAATTCATATGATGACAATTGCACTCATGATGATGATTATTGTGTTTATATTGATGATGATCATTGTTATTATCATTGTGTTGTTTATGATGATGATGATGATGGTGATGGTGATGGTGATGGTGATGGTGATGGTGATGGTGATGATGATATGATGATGATGATGATGATGATGATGATGATGATGATGATGGTAATGATGATGATGATGATGAGACATTATGATGATTATTATGGTGATGATGATGGTGATGATGGTGATAATGATGATGATGATGATGATGATGATGATGATGATGATGATGGTGATGCACATATTTGTGAATTTTCACCCCAGCCAATCAATAGATAAAAGAGAATTTTGTGATTAGAAAAATAATTAGCTTGTTTAATCAATGCAATCAGCTGTTCAATAGTTCATACTTTTGCAAGAATCCTTTCTAGTGCAAGCATTCTAATGATATTCTCTTTTGATTTCTAGGCTTGCAGGCCAGTTCATTTTGTGGAGGATTCCATCATTAGTGGTGAGACAACTAAAATCATGCAACTGAAATAGTGTTTTTATTTGTTTTCCTTTTTGAGATGTTTAAAGGAAGTTAATCTTGATATTTTTCAAACTTCACAACTTTTCGCATATTTGATATTATCATAGTAGTAGCCTCTCTGCATCCTTTGCCTTGTAATGATGGCAAAGTAAAGGAAGAGCCTGAGAATGTTGGCCTCTATCTCAACGTCGCCAAAATCAAGCCAATGGTCATGAGAGCTGTCCATGAGGAACAGCGTCATTTGGTATAGACGACGAATCCATTGAACGAGTCGATGATTTCAAATTTCTGGGCTCCTACATCTCTGATAAAGGAGAGTGTCGTCAAGAGATCGACGGAAGGATTTTTCTCGGACGTTCAGCCATTGGCAAACGTACATCGATCAGCAAAGGCATAACCAAGAGTCAGCCTCTTTTATTCCCTCTTTACAATAAACACGTGATTCTACCTAGATGTCAAAGGTAGAAATTTTGGACACTGAGAGGCTTTTTCCTTATCGAGCAGTGTCCAGGTCCTTCCTCTCGATGTGACCACACCTCGTGATTCCTACGCCTGGAATTACAGAGAGCTGGCGACTCTCCTCACTCTAAGTGAAAGTTTAGTTGAGATGGGACTCGAACCACTAACCATAGGATCGAAGAGTCTTACCACTGAGCTATCCTATCATAAACCAAGGATGCACTGGTTGTATTCTACCTCTGGAGCCACACAACCTTCTATTATTTCATGATTTGTCATCCTTACGACATCTCTATTGATTTGTCACCCAAGTGAAGGATCAGTGCCTATGGTTTCCCCCGGTTATCATGTTAAGTTTGGCGACCCTCTTAGTTAATGTGCTTCAATTCACGTAGTGGTGGATAAAAGAGTTTTTGCAACTTCAATTCGAAGCTTCACGGATAGGTTTGACTGATAATGAAAATGTCAACGGGAATATAAGCTATTCGATATTTATCCTTTATAACCTCGGGATTAATTATTCATAACTTGCTAAATATTGTGGTCAAGAATTTTAGAGCCCTTGTTATCTTTACTTGCATTCTATTCAGATCTCCTGGCTCCCTTGTCACGTTACCACTGCCAATGATATGACTTTTCCTATGTTGCTAGTCAAAGCAAGCTCTCCATCCGAAATTACCCGACTATTTCTTTTGAATATGTTGCTTGATTCTGCTTGATGTTGTCGTTTCTTTATCTGCAGTTTCAAGGACTATACAAAACCCTTCAGTCATATTTGATATGTCAAGTAAGTAAAAAGAGCAAAGTTGATTTCCATGCTCAATACAAGTTTCTGCGAATGCCTTGCTACAAGCGACAGTATTGAAAAATAGGGGGCGGGCAAGTTTCTGTCAATGCCACACATAATTCCCCAGATTTATGCCAGGTACTAGTCTAGTACTAGGTAATCTGTTTGAAGGAATCCAGAAGCGGCAATGTACCGGGGTCCAATAAAAGACCTTAAGTGCAATAAAAATGTTCTCTAGCCACTGTACTAACTACTCTAAATTTCAAATAAGTAAGAACGTTGGCTTCCTTATTGTTTCCTCAAATCAGATCCTTGGCTTTGCCAGCTTGTGATAAGTTATCATATAGTGCAGCAGATGCGGAAGTTTTTTTCTAAATGATGAAATAATTCACTATGCCAATGTCGCTCTGATCTCGTAACATAACAAATTTGCACTATTCCCAATTATTGGATAGAGGCCCAGTAACAAAATCTGATCAAGGCTGCTTTTTCACGGGCAGCTGATTTTTTTTCATAAGAGTTCTTCATTGATCATTATTGTTTTTTAATGTCAACTCATACAAGCTAGATATCTCATTTACGTATCTCGGTTTTTGTTTTGCCAGCATATTTCTCTACCTCTTGTTGTCATTGGTCTCATTGGAGTAGTTGTTTCAGTCATTCTTAATTATCTACTGGTTTCCCATCTGAAACTTGGAGTCATGTAAGTATATATATGCATCTTTTTCTTTGCATTGAACAGGGTTTTACTTTATCACACTGATTTTAATGCAAGCACCTTACCTTTAGATACCATCTTGAGATACAATTCCCATCATCATAAATCATCATTAATCATCATCATCATCATCATCATCATCATCATCATCATCATCGTCATCATCACCATCATCACCATCATCATCACCATATTGATCATCATCATCATACCTTATCATCATCATCATCTTCATCATCATCATCATCATCATCATCATCATCATCATCATCATCATCATCATCATCATCATCACCATATTCATCATCATCATCATCATCATTAATCATCATGTATTATCATCATCATCTTCATCATCATCATCATCATCATCATCATCATCATCATCATCATCATCATCATCATCATCATCATCATCATCATCATCATCATATCTTATCATCATCATCATCTTCATCATCACCAATCATCATCACCAATCATCATCATTATTAATCATCATCATCTTCATCATCACCAATCATCATCACCAATCATCATCATTATTAATCATCATCAATCATCATCATCAATCATCATCATCGCCGTCATTATCATCATCATCATCATCGATCATCAATCATCAATCATCATCATCATCATCATCATCATCATCATCAATCATCATCATCATGTTAATCATCATCATCATTTTTATCAGCAGCATCAATCATCATCATCACCAATCATCCTCATCAGTCATCACCATCATCAATCACCATCATCATCACCATCATCAATCACCATCATCATCATCATCATCATCATCATCGCCAACGCAAGCTCTTCATGCCATTGCAAGCAGATGGTCTCCTCTAACTTTTCCTTTTTTACCTCTTGCTACTCTGTTCTAGATTACTTTTGTTCTATCTTCTATTTATGGATAGTTATTTTCGACCTTTCTCGTGTCACGCAAGAGGCTTCTTTGAGCCATTTTGCCAAGGAAACATTTCTAACTGGAAACATTTTCTTTTCCTGTGCAAAAAGATTTCATTTTGAAATGCAGGTGACTGATTCCACACTCAAGTAACGTAGATGCAGTGGGAATAGAAATAACGGGCTCTTTACCGAATTCCACATTCTTAGCTTGTTACATTCGTATTTCTCATCTGCAGAGGAAGTGCCCTATCGGTGAATTTTGCGTTCCTTTTTTTGTGCCTGTTGGTTTTTGCATATGTTTACAAAAAGAAGATTCTCCATACATGGCCAGGTAATGAAGTTACTTACAATTGTTCCCACTGTCAGACTTCCGACCTCTGAGAGCATCTGCTTCACTTGTTAGGGGAATAGTAACCTAATCAAATAAGGACAGCAAACCTTTCTCCTGTCCCGTGCCTTACGGATTTCTCGCAATTCGAAGGCAATTTCTGATTAGATGCAGTGGTAACTTAATGATGAAGGCATTCGACTGCAGATTCCATGGTCGGTGTCTGGAGTTCCTTTGAGCCTTAACTTTATGCGAAGCGAGGAGAGTTGCTAGTTCTCTATAGGTCCAGGCGTAGGAATCGCGAGATGCGGTCACATCGAGAAGTTGGCCTAGGATATTTTTCGATATGCATAGCTTCTCTTGATTCTTGAAATCTACTTCAATGACGATACTACATATAGGAAATGACCAGGAAACTGCTTAATAAGTGTCACACCGTATAGTTATATATTCAGAACTGGCATTCCCGTTCTTAAGCGTAGCTATTCAGTGCCCTAGAATCTCCATTATGCTTCGGAGCCATAGAAATCTCGACATCAAGTCCCATCAAAAGAAAGGGCCATGTCACGCGTTGGCAACCATAACCTCTCAGTACCCTGAAGTCTACTTTTCATTGGAATACTTATAAAACACTTGCAAAAATGGAATTCATACAATTAAGCTGCAATATTGTCAATTGTTTCATGAATTATGCCTTTCTCTGGATTTGACATCGCAGGTATGATCATACCTAGATGTCGAGGGAATCCTGGCCATTGCTACCAGTTTCTCAGCCTCTTTGGCACTTGTTAAGATATCAGGCTTTCGATAGTAGTTGAAATTGGTCAGCAATCTTACGCATTCATCTTATCGTTATTTCCCCAGGCTTGTCTTCCGAATGCCTTTTCCAGTGGAAACAATTCGTACTGCTTGCCTTACCTGGCTCTCTTATGATTTTATTTGACTGGGGAACTGGAGAGATAGGCGTCTTCTTAATGGGTAAGTATAAAATCCGATGAATATTTCGGAGGGCAGTAGACATAATGGTTAGTGCATACGTCTTGTGCGCGGGAGGTCCCTAGGTCGAGGTACGCTCGTTCGCGTTTCTAAATGCCCTCAACAAGTTCACCCAGCAGTGAGTAGGTACCTGCTGGAAAACTGGGGGTAATATTCGGCGAGGAATGGAACCTGCCATCCTGGTTCTTACTGCCGTGGCTCTGAATAGTATCTCTCTTACAAAATGCTCCCAAGCAAGCACTTGCTTGGAGTGGGGGGGTTTTAAGATGAAAAAATATTTCGAATATTTCGAGTATTCAAGTCCCTTTCTCGATGCAATTGCCATGAAGAACCTCCCCATATAAACACTGTCACGTACTACAACCTTCGTAAATCGTATCGCCAGTTCCTTGCTTCGTGAACCTCCAGCTTCATTCCGTGTGCTGATTTAATTTTTGGCGGACAGGTAATAAGCATTTAGAAATTGGCAAAGACGTAGGGCCTAGTGCGGCACCTTCAATGTTGTAAGCACGTGCTCTACCCTTTGCAGAATATCTCAGAAAAATTGCTTAAAATTTTTGTTCATCAAGAAGAGCTCGTTCTCCTTAGGTGAAAAGGTTTGAAAAATCTACATGCAAATTATCTGTTCTTGTTTTGGCAGTAATAACTCATTGTGATGCTACATCGATTTTTTCTAAAATTAGTGACTTTTTCGTCGATTTCCATCGCTAGCAAAACTTAACCTAGATTTAGCACAGCTTTTCAGTCTCCTAATTTTTTCCATGGAAATCAGGAATCCTATGAATCATAGGGCGTTTTCAAATCAATGGCAAACCAATAATATTATGATATCCAAGTTTTTTTTAATTTTATGTGCAATAAACAGAAAGAATGTAGTGAGTGTCTTCTTGTAACCAAACTGTCTCGTTTATGCAAACACAACTTTGGACTGATGTTTGACACACTCCTGGAATCGTTCATGTCTCGTCTACTGGCTTTGTCATGTCAAAATATTGTTCCACTTTTACGTACAGTAAGGTCTCCTATCATAGCTGCTCGCTTTTAGTGGTATCATGTATCAGAAAAAATTGATGCAAGGGTTTTTCGTTTCTTTACATCTGTAAAGAGTGCTGTTTTCTGTTATCTGTCAATGTATATCGTTACGCCTTAGCTTGTTATGTCTTCATTTGGGTAATTAAATCAACAATTTTGTCACTTTTGGTATTAATTAAATTATTGAAATACCACCATTAAGTCTGTTTTCATTCTGCCACCAGAAATTTGTTGATAACATTTTTTCGTTAAATATTTCATGATGGGAATTTCAGAGTTAAGTGAGGTTCAAAAGCACTATCCTTCGAGTTGTAAACTGTCACTTCTTTAAATCAGTTCAAAGATTATTCTTCTTCTTTTTTTTTGCGAAAAAAGTGTCAAAGGAGTTTTATCCGGATTTATGTAGTTTCCTTTAGGCCCGTGTACATGATAAACATTGCCAGACATAATCGAAATGTGTTGGAAGATCTTTAAGAACAAGTGTTTGATTGTGTGGACCACTTAAAGAACTTCGTACGTGAAGATCTTCTGACACATGGTGGGTGATGCCTGGCGATGTTTTGTATGAAAATGCTCTATCTTGTAGACGGGTCTGCCACTGTTTAAGCTTGATATGCGATTCTATCTTTCAAAAGGTGTCATTGGTCGAGTCGAGCTAGCATCGCAGAGTATCGTTCTAAATATAACAGCAATTTCATTCATGGTATGAGTCTCTTTCTCTTGTTTTCCATTTATGACTTTGCTTACACTTGAAATAGGAAAGCTGCTAGGTTCAAGGAAGCGTGAATGCTGCTTGCTTGCTTGCCTGTCTCTACCTAACCCACGAACTATATCTCACAAATCATCGTTCGTCCGAAGAACGTGCAATTTATGGAACTTCTTGCCTTCTTCTTTTCCGAATCCTAAAACTTGCCATCTTTCAAAAAGGACCTTCCAAATTCCGAAATCACTTTTCCATTTGTCCGTGCAATATTGGAATCTTGTACGTCACAAAATTTAGTAAGCTATTTCGTGCTGCGTGGTGCTGCTTTCTCATAGTTAACTTGAGCTCTACTAATGACGAAGAAACCATAGGTATTTTTGTAATAGAATGTCTTAGACACTTTATGAATTTATCTGCTGTCAATTCTTGGCGAAAACCCATAGTTTAAGAAATATTGAAAATCCTTACCTTGTCTAAAAATAAAGAATAATTGTCAAAAGAAGGATAAAAGTCTCAAATATTTAACAGGATAGATACTTCAACTTTCAAAAGCTGTTTTCAATATGTGTCCGGTAAATTGAAAGAAGAAAGGGATTCAAATGGAAGTATTATGGCCTAGATAGCAATGATGCAACTCTTGTGGCATTGTGGAATCTTCCATTCTTCGTAAATGTACTTCGACCTATTTACCTGATTATTTACATATTCAGATGTTTTTACACAGTCCCTTATCTATATTTCTGAAATTTGTGCATTCTTTCTTTTATAGTTGCCTCTCGCTATTTCAACAGCAGCCACCGTTAAAGTTGGCAGCTTTATGGGATCAAGCGAACCACGTAAAGCAAAGAACATGGCAAAGTCATGTCTAGTTCTTACTTGTGAGCATTTTTCCAACTTTGCTTTTTACCTCTTGCCCTTCAATTTTCTCAACCTATGAATTCTGTCATAGCTAACTTGAGAGGTTTTTCCATCTCCAATTTCAACGAATCGTTAACTCGTATTTTTTCCCCTTATAATGAGTGATTTTATCTCCATTCTTTAAATTTTCTTCTTCTGAACTAATGGTTTTCTTCCGAATCATCGTTTTCTTCCTCCCAAATTGAATCTCTTTCCTCAGCCAATTTCATTCACCAGCAGTGAATTTATTCTTCTTTTTGAAAAAATTCGCCAAATTTTTCCAATCTTTTACCTACGTCTATCTTCCATTTTCCAGTTTTTTTAATGCGGTGTTTATTTCATCTTGATGACTTTGTAAAATTTGCCATCAACGTATCTTTTTATTCTTTTCAGGGTTGTTTGGATGTCTTCTTATGATCATCTTAACTTCAACCAAACACTATGTCAGTCGGATTTTTTCAAATAGCAAGTAAGACAAAGTTACCTTTCATCTTAGATTTATTTCTAATTATATTATCACAAAGTCAACCTATTAAGGTTACCTTTTTCTACTTTTTCTGCTAATTCAGGCGAGTGAAAATCAGCTATTTACTGAAACGCTTTCAGAAATCACTTGGTCTTACAAATCGCTAATTCTATTCATTTTCAGAGTTTCTGCGCATACAGGTACGTATGTGGCTTGATTCCTGTAAGTGGTATTGGTGCTCTCGGGGATGGACATTCGTTTTTCACCCCCCCCCCCTTCGCTCCCATCCATTCCTACTCTCCAGAGTGGGCACCAACCGTAATCTTATGCTTCAGTCCATTTCCACTGCTTGGAGTGGGCTCCTTCGCTATTCACTGAATCGGTTCAGGGGGGCATCCAACTTTTGTAACCTATGCTTAATTCCATTCGTAAGGTGCAAAGTCGCCAGATTTTCTGCACGCTAAAACGCCTTAGAACTCAAGGGACTTTACTGGAAGTTTCTGCACCCTGAGAATACTATTGTCAATCGACTGTCTCCACAACTAGGGGATCAGCTGGCGGTTTAAGGATTCTTGCTCCTTTGGGGCCTGTATTTGCTGGGCTTTATATATATGGTTTTGCTGCACGCATAGCTTCAAACGCATTAGCACGCTGAAGGTTCGCTCGCTGAATGTTCGCTCTCATACATCATTTTCAATGCACTATATAGACGGCTAGGCCAAAATAGATAGAGTGAACAATCAGTAAGTTTGCTTCCATGGTTTTATTGATGCATATACTATATAAATTTATATATATTTATCGATTTAATCTACTCTGCATCTTAGCTGTTTGTCATTTGGTATCATGATGGGAGCGAGGTTTTTGTATGGTCACGTGTGTTCTTGTCAAGCTGATATCTGCTATTTGCTGATTGTAGTAATCTTTATTTTGATAAACTATGCTTATTGCTGAAACCCAGTTGTGAATTTTTGTCTGTTTATTTTCTGGGTACTCAACGTTGGTATATGTTTAGACATTTAAACCCGAAGCTTTGATTTGCGAATTCCATCAGTTTGTGACTATTCGCCCTGTTTGTATTGGCCTAGCCGTGTATACAGTGCTGTGGAAATAACGTGAGAACCTTCAGTGAGCGAATGCAATATCTAAATGTACATTCCTTTAGGAAAGCCTTATGTATAAAGCCTAGCAAACACAGGCCCCAAAGGAGCAAGAATCCTTGAACCGCCAACCGATTCCCTTGCTGTGGAGACAACCGATTGAAAACAGCATTCTTAGAGCGCAGAAACTTCCAACGAACTCCCTCGAGTCCTAGGAAACATCAATGTACAGCAAATCCAGTGACTTTCAACTTTATACTCTTCCTACTATTCATCGCGGGCCCCTTCTCTGCCCCTTGGGGACTGTGCTGTCTGTTTGGGACATCTTCATGTGCCATGGCATATTCATGACATTGCCACATCAAGAAGACTTGTTGCTTGTCTACTTGTCTCTGTTCCTCGCTTCCTCGCTTCCTCGCTTCCTCGCTTCCTCGCTTCCTCGCTCTATTCAACTAGATGTTTCTCTTTTTGCACCCATTTCTGCTCCAGGGGACGTAGCGGAAGTAAAATGAAAAAGACCCTCCCGTTTTTACTTGCAGTGATGTGATGTGTGGATTATTTATGAAATATGTTTTTGCCATTCAGTTTAGTCCATTCGACACATTCGATATATTCACTGCCATTTGATACATTCAATAAACTAAAATGTGACTTTCTCTTTCCAGAAATGTCATCAACGAGGTGATTAAAATAATCCCTCTCACTGGAGCCTTTCACATTCTTGATGGTTCGCAGGTATTTTCCCTTGATTTGTCTCTTCCATTTCTGTCATTAGTTTCACATTGGTCATAGACCTGGAATAGGCATAAGTGAAGATATTTTTAAAATGGAGGTAGAGTTTTATGAATTTCAAGGCCTTCACTCTTTACCCCAAACTTTTATATACTATTTCATGCCTGCCGTTTTCCTTATCATTTTGAAAGCTAGAATGATTATTGTGCTCTTGGCTCATTTTCTTCATTCCAAGGGTGTCTTGGCTGGAATTCTACGTGGCCTAGGGATGCAGAAACATGGCGCCATCTCTAATTTCATCGGATTAGATCTCATTGGTCTCCCGTTAGGATCGGTGTTTAGCTTCGTTCTCAAATGGAATGTCTTAGGTAAGCTAGTACACATTTTACTCATCATAAATTTCATCAGACTTGAACAATATTTAATCTTGAGTTAAAGCCTTTGGGTGCAATCAATCTGGTTCGTGCATGAAGCTCAAAGCTGTTGGGCAACGACCATTCAGTGTCTGATGATAATGACACGGTGTCCTTCCATTTCGTTGTCCTGCTAGTTCCAAGGAGTAAATTTTGACAGCCGTGGCCCGTTGGTAAACCACTCCCTTAGTGGTGGTGTGGCTGAATGGTTAAGGGGCAGTGCTTCGAATCATGCGAGGTCTACTCGCGTGGGTTCGAATCCCGTCGTTGAAACCACTAACCGCAAGGCGACATTCAACTCAGCTTTCCATCCTTCCGAGGTCGGTGAATGAGTAATCAGAAGTATCTCTCAGGGCACAAGCACTGGAAGCACATTGATAACAGCTTATCTAAAGCTGAAGTGAAAATGTAGTATACTGCGTATATCTACCATAGTCAGTGGTGTTGTTACTATTCTTCTAAGTCATCAAATTTCAATGAACATGATTTCACTTTCCATGTATACTGATGTATTTCCGTGGCATATTAATTGTTGTTAGCAATGATGTGTACAGATAGGTGTGTCACGTTTTTTTCCTGTAGGATTTTGGATTGGTCTCGCCATTGGCATGGCTGTGCAAGTAAAGCATTCTTTCTTCACCTTTTTTGTTGCAAATTGACCATCGTCACAACTTCCCACTAAATTTGTCTTTCAACTTCGTTGCCATTTGCTCACTCGCATTACAATGTGGCAATTTTATTACTACAGTAATAATGATGTGCGTCAAAATCACGAAAACCATCGATGTAAGATATTTAAGCAAACCGAATGAATCCACCGTGTTTTATGAGAATTTCACCGTCAATCCATTTGTTGAGTGTTCGAAGACACGAGATGGGTAGCGCAGCTTAATGATGAATACTATGACCAATGCCACGACGATTACACTAGTCGTAATCAGAGAAAGACGCTTTTATCCGCTGTAATAATTCTTCAAACATCCGATGACATACCAGTGTAGACAATCCATAATGCTAAATTTTAGACAATCAATCCATAACTTAGACAGGTCAGTTTCCGTGCCTTCCATGCACATGCTGATGATGAGACTATTTGTCACGAAACTTTCATTTAGGCCTGCTTAGACATCTCAAGTTATTTATTTGTCTAAATTATAGATTGTCTACCCTGGTAATATGTCAACGGATTTGTCAATAAATGTTACAAAATATGAAGCTTTTTTATCTGATCATTACTCTTGCCATCGTCATAGTATTGGTTATAAAAATTAGAAATCATAAAAAATCAGAAGATTGTTAAAACTCCATTCATGATCATTTTTGCTGCAAAAAATCCGATGCACCGCAAATACAACAGTCTGTTTGCTTTGAATAGTATTATGCGAGTCTTGGCAAACCCAATTAATGCGGAAGTGAGTTTTGCATAAATTTAGTTAGTTAGCTTGATGTATCAATCTCGAGTTGTATTTGCACATTTCATTGGAATCTGTATTTGAATTTACTTGTACCAAAGGTAGTTATGATGTTGCTGATTTTAGCATTTTCCGACTGGCAAAAACTTTCCGACAAAGTGAGTCAATATGTTTTGCTTTTTTGCACATCTTATTTCATTTCCTTTATCAGTTTTCTTTTTTCATCCCTTTATCTTTGCATAACAATTACCTTTACAGTGACTGACTTTCTTCTCTAGAGGTAGCTTTTAAAAGGTACAAGTCATTCCTGTTCACCCCAGATAGTAACAATTTCTAAGGTGCTTCGTTATTGTTCTTTGAGGGGAATATAGGAATGATATTTCATCTTTCATTCATTAAATTTTGAGTACCATATTTGATAGGGGCGCGGGGGAACACCTTGTTATAGAGGTACCTTTCTGAGTCAGGTTGTTGTAAGGTAGGGTTGTCAGTTCTTTATTCGCCTCCGTTTATCCATTACTTTACATCTGACATTCATTCACTGCTGGATGAGCGGATAGAGGGCACCCAGAAGCGTACTCAAGAAGTGTGACATTAAACCCGTGACCTTCTGCATAGTAGACAGGTGCCCTAATCACCGTCTCAGCTGCCTGCCTTGCTTTCGCAGACAGGATTTTTACAGATGAGATTGTTACCCAGTGTGAATTAAACTCAAGGATTAAGCTAATGGGATGGTTTAATCTCACCAAAAATTACTATTTATAAGAATGTTGGTTATCATGAAAGAAAAATAATCAAGTATATTGATTTCTCATCAATTTCAATCATGCATTGCTTTCATGAGCCCCATGCCTTCTGCTGTGTGACAGGATATTCCCTGTGTCACCTGACATAAACAATTTACCGTGTCTTGTGACCTAGCATGTATGCAGTGTGTATTGAAGTATAGTGGAGTTACGTTAAATCAGAAATCGAGAGACTGTTGTCAGGCTGTAATTATGTAACTAGTTTGATCGGTCTTCCTTTGCCATATGCTGCCATGTAAACCAAATCATTTCATGTGTACCGCAATTTCCACGTTTGTGTCTTCACATAGCTGGGGGATGTAAGAGTTGTTTGGTCCTCAACTTCTTCCAAATGCAGATGAAATGATCTCTTCTGCATGCCTTTGGTTTGCATTTTCTTCCATCTATCATTCTTTCTAGGCAAATCTTGCCTACACGATATAAAGTTGCTAAATTGTAAAGAATCTGAATTCAGATGCAAAACTGACCCATTCATTAAGAACCTTTGAAAGGCGTAGCTTCTCAAATTATTATTTGAGTATTTTGTCTTGCGTTCACTTAATTTATAATGCCTGTACTTACTGTTTTCTTCATTACCTTGCAATTAATATATATTTTCTATCATTGACGTATTTTGTGATTAACTTGTTTTATTTTGTTATCCAATTTACGTTTTGATCCCGTATAAATGTCATAAAATGAAAAGGAAATGAAACCATTAGAAATACATTTGGTGTGAACTTTATCAGTGAATGATTTGAAAGATTATTAAGGTCGTCAATGACATGTTCAGTATAATTCAATACGTCCAAGTTTTGCCGATGCTTTTTAAGAAATTTTTCCAATTTTTTTTCTCTTTCTCAAATCATTTACTACCAAACTGGCATATGTTGGTGCCGGGCTGAAGAAGATGGTGCCGTGGTACACGGATTGATTTGCTCTTGTCGTTGTTTGTTTGCAAAATATTAACCTTAAAAGGTTTTGTAATGCCGCTCGCAACCAGAACCAAACGACTTGATGTTAATTTCTGCTACGGACGGCACAGAAAGCTGCTGTAATTTTATACTGCATTTCCTTTGCCCTTGTGGGAAGAAATTTGATTTTCTGATTTAGTCAGGTCAATTCAAATCACTAAAAATGCAATTCTTCATTTAAATCTTCATCACAGGCTAGAGACAGAGTTGTTGGAGAGGCGCAAAGCATGACCTCGTTTGGAGGTAAACCGCATTTTCATCAATTCTGTTTGACCTTATATTTGTATTTATGTACGACATGGTCGTGTCTCTCTCACCATGTTTAACAGGTTTAATAGGGTGGTAAAGAGTGGCGAAGGAGCTAGTTTCCCTGCTTGGTTCCCTTACTCATAGTGTTGGCCGACGGGAAGGCCTCCCATGCGTGAACCCCATTTTAGTCACTGTGTGAAAGAAGGAATAATGACAGTTTCATTCATAAAAGTTTCTTTTTCTTATGTTTTGATGTTTTGCTTTAACCTTTTCAGGCACTTTCACCTTTGATGCACTTTGACCTTTCAGACACTGACCTTTCAGACACTCTGACCTTTCATGCACTGAAACCTTTCGGGTATTTTGACCTTTCAGACACTTTGACCTTTCAGACACTGACCTTTTTAGGCACTATATGTTTTAAGGCAGGGCCGTAAACCCCGAGACGGAGAACCAACCCCCGTCCCGATAGAAACTGTAATGGCAACTTTAAAATGAATCCCTGCATGAAGCTGATAAATCTATGGTTGCCATAGATGCCTCTCGATTGTACCCAAGACACATGTCATGTATTGTATATCGATGCTTTGACCTATGAAAAGTTCCAATTCATGAACTATGAGCATTTTTTCTCGCTCGTAGCATTTATTTTATATTGCAATTAAGTTATGGTAAGTTATTCAACATTCTACTTTGGTTAAGTCTAAATCGATTTTAATTAATGCTCTCAAGTGGAGGGCCCCTTGTTAATCAGCTCCGGCTGAGTGGTTACCCTCCTTTATTGTATCAAATTAAATCAATTTAAAGTTGCTCTGCTAACAAATCCCACCCCCAGTACCCTAACGGAAAAGACCGATTTATGGCCCAGCTTTGTGAGTGTTTGACGAATAGCTATTTACAAATTAGATGTACTATGTTCACTAAATTTTTTCCTATTTGCTATGAGCTCGTATTCTTTTCAGATGATCTGGATAAACTAATCGATGGCAGAACTAAAAATGCTCAGAATTTAGATGATGTTGAATCTTTGAATGTTAAAGAAGCAGACTTGGACTCATCCTTAACTCAATCCGAAATGAATCCAATCGCTGCTTATGATGTAGACATTTCAGATACCAATGAACGGATAACGAGGCTTCAGATTTTTAGAAGATGTCTTATTTTTTTGTTTCCGATTGGTGCTGTGATTGGTGGAATACTTGCTAGAGTTGTATAACCATTGTTTGTAGGCCAATTCCTTCCTGCATTCGATTAGAAAAATTTCTCTAAGATTTTAATGAATGATTATTTCCAATTAGAACATGTTGATTAAAGATCAATTGATATATTTGAATACTGTTTTTCATGAATAGTAAATTTGATGTTAATCTCAAATATTTTTTATTTGATAATGAAACCGTTAAATATATTTGTATATATATAGATGTGGTGTGTGTGTGTGTGTGTGTGTGTGTGTGTGTGTGTGTGTGTGTGTGTGTGTGTGTGTGTGTGTGTGTGTGTGTGTGTGTGTGTGTGTGTGTGTGTGTGTGTGTGTGTGTGTGTGTGTGTGTGTCTTAACCGTTCAGATCCTTTCTTCCTTTGGTGAAGGAGGGGGCTTTGAAACATGATCACATTTTATCAATCTATCGGTCATCAGAGAGCTTATTGTAAACATCTTCTGCAATGCAGCATGTCTATAGCACCAAAAAATCCATAAATGGTTTCTGTCGATCTTTTAACGGATATATTTCAAGAGATTTACCATTCATTCATGCTGGGTTAGAAGTAGCAATTCAACGGACATTTGCTGGTCATATCCAAAGGCATGCAGATGAGGCCTTTTCATCTGCATTTGGAAATCCACGCGTGATAGGAGCAGAATTTGAAGACCAAACCAACCTTACATCGCCCAACTATATGAAGACACAAATGTTGAAACAGAAGTGCTAGAGGCAGGTCATTTCAATTATATCATTATGTTATACTATATGTATGTATGTATATGTATGTATTTATATAAATATATGTTTTATGTATGTATATATGTATATATATATATATATATATATATATATATATATATATATATGTTTTTTTATGTATGCATGTATGTATGTTTGTATGTATGTATGTATGCATGTATGTATGTATGTATGTATGTATGTATGTATGTATGTATGTATGTATGTATGTATGTATGTATGTATGTATGTATGTATGTATGTATGTATATGTATGTATGTATGTATGTATATGTATGTATTTATATAAATATATATTTTATGTATGTATATATGTATATATATATATATATATATATATATATATATATATATATATATATATATATATATATATATATATATATGCATATATTTTTTATATGTATTTACGTGCAGATGTGAGGATGTCCCAGAGACAAGTGATAAATATAGATATATATATATATATATTTGCATATTTATCAAATGTTATGTTTTGAGACATTAACAAAAGTGTTATTTTTTTAATCAAAGAACTTGAGGAGTGCTAGTCAACTTATTCAAGGACACAAATGGAGAGGTAGAAAAGCTTCATGTAAATTTTTTTCATGGAAGTGGACAGAGGTAGTTCTTGGTACGAAATAGTTCTAACATCTTGCAGTCTTGCTCCCTCGACGAGACTATATGCTTACACCATCCTAAGTTAAGATTAGGTGCTAAAATGATTGAGAAATCTCAACCCGTTGAAGATCCCCGCTTTTATGACTTTAGGCTTCCGAATGGAGTCATTTGTGAATGGGGTCAAGAGCGATTTGGTTTTAGCAGGTCTACGCTTCTGCAAATGGCAACTCAAAAGCGATTTGAATTGATTTTAACGGTAGTTTTTGCCTTCTCACTATTCAGGTCATCTCATCTTATCATGAATACAATACGAAACTCTTCTTTTATTCGTATATCAAATTGAAAATCGAGTTATTCAGAGACCTCATGCTGAGTTTCACCCCAAGTGATCGCTTTTTCTCACCAACGTCCTGATCGTTTGATAACTGAACCGCAATACCACATCATCTACTTCTTTGTTGCAGGTGTTTGTAGATACCGTCAAATCTCCCCGTTTGCATGTGTTAAATAGTTCTTTTTTGTGCCCCTCTGTTCATTCATGGAAGCAAATGAGTCAAATTAACGCCAGCTTGTGTCCAGGTGCTTGACACTAAACGCCGCTTTGTGTTCTTGTGCGGACGGCGAAAACGGAAGTTTTTGAAAATGCTGACGTCACAATTACTTAATTTCAGTCGAACATGGAGAACAAAGTGATTCCTCTGATGGTATCACTTTTGTCAATTCTGATTGCTTGCTTGCAACTAAAAATTCCACTATTTAATCTTCGAAATATTTTGATTCGAAGGAGCCAAAATCCCATGCGTTCATTAGATTAACAAACCAAATTCGTCGCGCTTCCGAAGTGGGACGACCCCATCGATATAAGCCATACAATGGAAGAAGATTCTGGATAAGGCTAGGACGTACAAGTGCGTGGTGGGACAACTTTATGGATGAAAAAGTTATTGTAGAAGAGTGGCGTAAGAAAGAGAAAATTTCAGGATATCCAGGGTTTCACTCTTGACCCTGGCTGAACTCCTTCGTCCGCACATTTAAGGGAAGCAGACAGTAATGAGATCGCCAGTTGATGTTGTGAAAAATATGGCATACACTCTTTACTGCCTGAGTGACGAAGGAAGACTGCATAAAACTGCCACCGCATTTGGCTTTTCCCGCCAGTGTGTATCATTGTAAGAGAAGTATGTACAGCAATAGCTGTCTTCTTACGATTACTGCCAAGTAGTCTACGCATGCTCATTGTCGAATTTCAGGCGTTTTCATGTGGTTTCACGTTTCCGTGTGGACGGGGCTATTTTTCAAAAAGCTCATGGTGTGGACGCAAATTTATTTCTGAAAACAGATGAAAAAATCGCGTTTCCGAAAATATCCGGCACCGTGTAGACGGGGCCTTAGATTTTGTTAGAATCTAGTCTTTGGAAGCATTTCCTGGGCAGCTGAAATGTAAAAAATAATTCAAAGAGCAAAGTCCGTTTTTCATTAATATTTTATTGTTGGCTCTCTCTCGTCTTGCAACGGCTTCTCTGGACATCCAAATTCGCAACTGAAATATTCTTATTTATCAATGGATGGACAATCGTTGCCACTCGCCTACCTCATGTGCCTTTACCTATTCCATTGGAACCATGCAGCTGTCCCACGTTTTCATGGATATTTTGAAGTAACAAGTGGAAAATTCCGAATGAATAGGATCAAGGTGGCATCTCTTCAAAATTGCATTCATCGCTGTCAGCTCAATAAGTTTTGTGTCGCCATTAATTTCAAAAACGAAGAGAAAGTGAAGAAAACTTGCATTTTCTGTGGCCCTGGCTTCTCGGAGGAATTTGTCAAGCCAAGCTCTGCCCGCTGGCACTTGTATATTCTCTCAAGTAAAAAGGTAATTAAAATTTCAATCAGTTAAAGATCTTGTTTATAAATAGCTTCCAAATATCCAACAGAATGACCATCTTAGCCATAGTCTCCTGCATCTTGTTTATCTGAGAGCTACTGGTCTGGTATGTAGAGACCCGCGTATGACAGTTAATGACGTCATAATTAGCTTGTTTTCATATGGGGCAGTCTCTGCTGCACTGAAACAAGCAGAAATCACAATGATAGCGAAACCGCCTGAGCGAATGTAATATGAATGGCTGAGTTTCATGGCGTAGTCTGAATGATGAGATGCACATTGGGTTTTACTGCATTGGTGTTAGAGCAAAAGAGAAAGATTCATGGAACACGGCTTTTCAAGTGATTCGTTTTGGTTCCTATCTTTCGCATAGTCACCGGAAAACAACTAAAAGCAAGACTATTTTATGAATATGGATCTCTCTTCCTTACACGTCACATATGCCCATATTTTTGTTCGCTTTGTATATTTTCCTTTTCTAACAATTTCCATTTATTCTAATATCCATGCTAACTACGAAATGGTCCTCGCACCTATAGAATATGACGATGATGACGATATGTATATATAAATATACATATATTTATATGTATATATATTTATACATTTATATGTATTTCTGACCGTTTATTGACGAGAATGACACATGATGGCAAGTTTTTCCAATAAACATAGTTGGTAAGTTTCCCTTTGTAAGAGTATGGCCCTGCATGATTCAGAATAGACCAGAATAATGTTGTGGGAAATGCTGTATGTTTTCTTCAAGTCCCATATATAATTAGATAGAGCAGTGCTGTTGGCATATTTTACGTTGTGAAAGGATGACTTAAGTGTCCGTCAATCCGTTGGTTCAACTCCAGTTCAGCCATGCCTATGTAGGCAGGTTTTTATTTCTATGAATCTCGCTGATTTTACCGCTTGCCTGCCGGACATGTACATATACGCATCGATATTCACAGTCAACTCGTTCTGATTTCCAAGGGACCTGAACATTTTTTTCCAATCAGGAAAAGTTCGAATTAGACAGTGTTGACTGTAAATACAGCACTTCTTTATCACCGAGGGTGCACGGTTGTGGAACTAAAAGGATGACGATAGTATGGTGAAAGATAAAAACAATGTCCCGGCGGAATTACTAATTTTCGGCTCAAGAAGTGCTGCACAAGATCTGCAATATGGTTTTGAGGAATGGAACCTGGCCGACGCAATGGACGGAGTCACTCGTCATCCCTCTGCTCAGAAAGGGAGATCTAAAGCAGTGCAACAACTTTTTTTTTTAGTGGGTTATGTTGAGGAAAGGCTATAATGGCCTATACAAAGCCCCAACATAGGAGGAAAGAAGAAAGCAAGCAGCTAAGAGAATAGAGAGATAAGAACAAGTTATATCTTAGATTTGAAAGATGGCAAGTTGTAGGACTCAGGAAAGCAAGCAAAAAGGCAAGACGTTCCATAAATTGCATGTTCTTGGGATGAATAATGATTTGTGAGATAGAGTTCGTGAAGTAGGCAGTGAAACTGGGAAAGGGTGTGAATGAGTTGAACTTCTGGTGGTCCTGACACGCCTCAGAGGAACTGGAATAATATCCCTGATCTCCTTAGAACAATGTCCGTTAAGGTATCTATAATAGATGGAAAGATCTCCAACTAAACGACGATGGGAATGAGGTTGGAGCGATTTGGTGAGGTTAGGATTATTGATGAGACGAATAGCTTTGGACTTAACTTTGTCGAGAAGACAGAGAGTAGATTTTGGAGCACCACCCCAGACGTGCAGACGTGGGAGCAGTACTCTAAAGAAGGACGGATTTGGGACTTTTATATAGTTAGGCGAGAAGATGAGAAAGACTCGCGGGCTCTGGCGAGGAAACCAAGCTTTTGAGATGCATGTTTAGCAAGGGAGTGAATGTGAGTTTTCCAAGTGAGATTAGATGAAAGAGAAAGACCAAGTTGTGTGAAAGAAGCTTAAGTGCCCAGTTCATCACCATTCATGAAGACAGCTGGTAAGTTTTGATTATGTTTGCGTGAAATGACAGCCTGTTTCGTCTTGCTTTGGTTGAACGAAACTACGTTGTCTTTACCCCCACTTCTCAATAACTGTCAGATCATTGGAGAGAAGCAAGGCTGAAGTGTTTCTGTGGAGTTGGACATCGGTGGAAGCATGGTCATTTGGATTGAATGAAAATGAAGAACTTAGGAAGGTATCATCAGCAAAGGAGTGAATGCTAGAAGACGTAGAGGTCAGTAGGTCGTTTATGAAGAGAATGAAGAGTACAGGGGGGAAACAGAGCCCTGGGGTACACCAGCATTGATTGAGTGCAGATTGGAGAGGAAGCCGTCTACTCTGACGGCAATTGACCTATCAGAGAGGAAACTACCAACCCAATTAATGAGAGTCTGATTGAGAACAAACATCGGTAGTTTAGCAAGAAGACGCTTGTGCCAAACGCGATCAAAGGCCTTGGAGATATCGAGAGAGATCACTCTGCTCTCACCACAGGATTCTAGAGCAGAGGACCAGACATGGACAGTATAAGCAAGAAGATCACCAGTAGACCTGGCTTTTCGAAAGCCATACTGGTGATCAGAGAGAAGATTGTTTGTTTCAAGGAAGGTAAGAAGTTGTTTAGTGATGATGGTCTCCATTGGTTTAGAGATGAGTGAAGTGATTGCAATGGGCAATAGTTGAGTGGATTAGACCTGTCGCCTCCTTTTGGGATAGGAAAGACGTGGGTTTGTTTCCATGAGGTGGGAAATGTGCCAAGAGTGTAGGAAAGCTGGAATAGTTTGTTAAGAATAGGGGCAAGTTAAGGAGCACAGGTTTTGAGCACTATTGCTGGAATACCATCAGGGCCTTTGGATTTGGAGGTGTCAAGCTGGAGAAGGGTTTGGCGGACAATAGAACTATTAGAACTACAAAACTATAGAACTATTAGCCTCGTTAGTCATCTGAGCAAAGTATCACTTACGATAATCTGACATCATCAAATGGAAATCCACCATAACTTCATTGACATTAAAAAGGCTTTCGATAGAGTTTGGTGGAAAGCATTATGGGCGACCATGGGGAAGCACAATATCAGCCAGAATCTGGTCAATCTAATTGAGAGTCTATGTCAAAATTCTAAGAATGCAGTAATGCTGGATAGCTCTACAACGAAATGGCTCCAAACGAATGTTGGTGAAAGACAGGGCTGCATATTCACACCAACACTATCCAATCTCTTTAGTGACTGAAGCACTGTCCCTTAGAAATGGAAGGATCTATTAAAGTGGGAGGAAGGGCTATTACAAACCTAAGATTTGCGGATGATATCAACCTGATTGCTGGCTCTCGTGAGGAGCTAACAGAACTGATGACAAAACCAAATAATACAGCGTAGAGATTTGGAATGGAGATAAGTGGTGAAAACAATGAAGTGATGACAACCTCCAGGCAGTCCGTAGAAGCTAACGCAGTTGATGTGACAATTGGCGGGTATGCCTTGGAAGAAGTGGAAACTTTCAAATATCTAGTTGCAATTTTGAACAAATACGTTACATTTCATAATGAAATGAAAAAACGACTAGCAATTGCTACGTCACAGCTAGCAAAACTCAAACATGTTTAGAAGAGCAAAGAAATACATATGAAGACCAAGATTCCTTTTCTGAGAGCTCTTGTAATGTCGATAGCATTATGCGCCTATGAGAGTTGGACCGTCAGCAACAAAATGGAGAAAAAGATCTCTGCTTTTGAAATGAAGTGCTACCGTAGGCTGCTGGGCATAAAATATCGAGACAGATGAACTAATGTCTCTGTACTGGATGAAATCGAAGGCACATCGGCAAATTCGAACGGCTTGTAGACCTTGTGAGGAGAAGGAAACTTCAATGGCTGGACCACGTAATTCGAAGACCGGGCTCGATTGCACACACTATATTGCATTGTGGTGTGCCCGGAATGAGAGGGAGGCCGAGAGGAATTTGGCTGACGGATATCCGAAACTGGACAGGGAAAAGTGTGGTTGACGGCAGTAGACTGATAGTGGATCCCGAACGGCGGAGAACGGTGGTCACCATGCCTCAACGGCCGGCTGCGGCTACGGAAGTGACCCAGCCCCGCCTGACCTGACCTGACCTGACCCGAACTGACCTGATCTGACCCGACCTGACCTGACCTGACCTGACCTGACCTGACCTGACCTAACCCGAACTGACCTGAAAGAGAATAAGCATTAGTCTAGAACTCTGAAATTCATGGTCATCAACTGTCAGCTAAGCATGCATACACTAGTGAAATCTTAGAATATCACGTATAGATATGGATGGGAAACCTTCCGCGCAAAAGAACAACTGAAAAAGTTATGAATTACAGTGAAATGGCAATGGAAAGCTAAAATGGGATGATGCAATAGTCAAGTTTTAGTCATTCGTTTGTAATTGGCCAGGAGGTACTTGTTACCATGACTGCATCTTGGAACGAGTTCCGAACGTTTGGTGACTCGTTTAAAAATGCCGCCATGGTAGAAAGTGTATCTTGGCTAATTAGAAATCGAAAATTGTAGGCCATTTAGCAGATAGAATGGATGTTCGATAAATGCAAATTTTTAGATAAAGGTTTAATGACATCTCATATTTTTTGTGCTGTTTATTTATTCATTTGCTTTGTTTCGCGTGATCATATGTCCACAGACTCATCTTCACACCTCATATTATAACATTGTTCTTGTATATAATTTTTCCTCCTGAAGAAGGCTCGATTTGCCAAAACGCGTCGAGAAAACTAACAAAATCCAACTCGCCTCTCTTTTTTTGTTCTTCTATATTATACATATGTCTTCCTTCTTCCTTTGTTGGGGCTCTGTATAGGGCACTATGGCTTTTCCTCAACATAACTCAGTAAAAATATATACATATTTATCTACATTTATGCATACATGTAGGTACATATAAATGTAAATTTGATATACTGTATATTAATCTCTATATATTCATGGAACTAGCGTGTTTTGATAGTCATATTCGTAATTTTCCAGGTGGAGATGATTCATACCACAGTTCAGCCATTGTTGAGTTTGATTGACCCATATGCCTGCTTGAGTTGTATGTCAGTTTTATATATAAATGTCTTTTTCAAATAGATTATTTGCATGTTATCTTAATTGACTACTAGGACACCGTCTTTGACAAACTTGAAAATTTCTACTTTCTGAGGATCCAATTTCACTTCCCTTTTGTTCTCAGGAAAGGCATAGTCCTGTTTTATGGGGGGGGGGGGGATATCTCAGGGTAAAGGAAGTCTCTACTGTAAAAAGCATATACCTATATATAAATATATAGGTATATATATATATATATATATATATATATATATATATATATATATATATATATATATATATATATATATATATATATATATATATATATATATATATAGTAAATATTACCTGACTAGAATTTTAATTTCTATTCTTAGCCTTTTCTTTTAAACGCAGGTCCTTTATTGATAGCAGAATGTATTTTCTGGAAAAGTTAACCTGTAAAAATATGCTTGATAATAATGATAATAATGATTCGGCTGAAACACAAGATATCATTCGTATCTTATCCACTTATTGAAATTCAGTACTTACATGCCTTCCAAGCCATTAGTCTGCTTTGATGAAATGCGATTTGTAAAGTTGGGTTCCATACTCGACAAGAGCGTCTGGGGCACTTGGGAGAGAGGTACCGGCAAACTTGTTCATTTCAATTTGCAACTTCATTTTAGCAAAGTTCAAACTGCGCCAATCCAAATCAAAAGTGTGTCTAAGGGAAAAGAAGAATCATCTTGACCTTGATAAGCGATGTGACGAATTCTGTGAAAATGCATTCAACTACCTCATGCTACCTGGTGAAAAGAAGTGTCTTAGAAGTGCCTCTTCAACAATCGGATTTAGTTCAGAATGTTCACGTGATGAAGGGCATTTTCATCTGAATGATACAGGCATCGCTTTGCTTGTGTCAAACCTTGGAGGCAGTCAGTGCCTGGCTTGGCAGTCCGAGGATTTCGTTATGAGTGCAGTCACATCAGAGTGCATGAATTTCTTCAGAACACCTTTCTAATAAGAAGTCTTTTCAGCCAAACAGGTTTGATTTGCACTCAAATTAGCCTACTGCATTCTGTTTCAGCACTCAATTTTTCATGTTCTATTAAATTACAGTATGTTATAAAATCTTAAGCTACATTGTGCTTACTTTCAATCACTTATGTCATATCATTTTATGTCATTATTCATTAGCCACTCTTTGAAAAACGTGAACATTTTTAAGCTCATCTGCTCAATCGTTTATATATTTATGTACATAACTTGATTTTTGTGAGCTTTCTTGCCTTCGCCCTCCTTCTTGATTCATTTAAAAACTTTTCGAATTCTTTTGCATTCAAAAATCGTATCTAGTGAGAAGTCTCGCGTTTGGTTGCATCCCTCTTTACAAAGGTGTAATCTCTGGCTATGGTAAATCAAATTTCAAATTGAAGCATATTTTGGGTTAATTCTGACCCTAATGCTAATTATCAGTGTATTAAAAAGCTCCTTTGTATTGCAAAATGATTTCGTCAATTGTATGATTAAACTACTGGATAAGCTCAAAATATTACCAATTAATGTGATTACCTTTTATACATTCAGTTTAATTCAGAACTTTATTATGGTATGTACGTTGTTTATGCTTCTCCTGCAATAAAAAATCGAAGCATTTATCAATTATTGAAGCATCATTAAGTTTCAAAAGCCAGTAATTTAAAAAAAAGCATGATTTTAAAAATAATTTTTTTCCCGATATAAGCAGCGTTAGCCTAAAGGAATGGTTTGTCGATATCAATTACAGGCCCGTAGTCAAGGGGGAGCTGGGGGAAAACCCCCCTACACTCATGAAATCGGACTCTGTGCCCCCCTGCTGAAATAAATTATGCATTCCAAGCTATAGCCAGTGGCAGAGTTTTTTGTTATTTCAACTCCGTTGCCGTAGTTTGTGTTAAGTTCCTTTTTTCAATCCCACAGAAATGTTTTTGATGATGCATTAATAGCTCTCACCTAATTTCAAATTTCAGCACTGAAGTATTCTTGCTATTAAGTGCTGCTATTCTGTTCATCAAACATCATGATTGATTTTGAAAGTAAATATTTGTGATCTTGCTTATCGTTTGTTTGGAATCCTTGGTTCTTGTACATGGGCATTCTATATACATACATATACACATATATACTTATATACATATACACATATACATATACATACATATATCTATATTTATGGCTGTGCCCCCCTTGCAAATTCACGCTGGCTACGGGCTTGATCAATTGAGATCACCTCTCGAAGAGTCGTACAATAATTGCTACTGCTACAAACCACATGTATTCTATATTCACTGTTTGTAATATGGGATGGCAATTATGCGTGATCCTCACTGGCATGACTATCGCAGTATTAGCATAGGAAATTTATTGCCAATCCTTTAGACGTGTGATGCTTTCCTAGAAGTCTTAGGCCAATATCCAGGATTCGTCATGCTTTGATAAGATACCATGGCATTTTGCAATGATGATGACAACTTTTTTTTCAAATTTTACTCCCTAAACTATTTACTAACATACAACTGTAAAACTCTCTAAATAGGTAGTTTGCAATGGGTTACTTGAATGACAACAAACGAGAAATACAACGGAAAAAAGCTACTAGAAAAGAACGGTAATAATTATGATAAGGGAAAATTACGGAAACAACAATACCTAGGAGACCTGATTTGATATTGGAGGATAAAGAAAAGAGTTAAGATTTGGATTTGTGATATGGCATACCCACATCGCAGCAAGCAAATATGACCGCTAAATGACTCGAGAAGTTGACTAAATATCAACTGCTTGCATTCGAATTTAGAGAGGGACGAGACTTCACTTTGGCGTAACAATTTTCCCGATAGTTATTGGCGCTCTTGGTGGAAGTATAGAACAGGCCTTGTGTGACGTGGAAAGAGTATTTAGTGAATGGCCAGAAAAGGAACGATTAGCTAAAGTTAACTAAAGCAACGGCAGCAGAGATGCATAAAATTGTACTAATGGACTGTGAGAGCATGGTTAGAAGAGCTTTGTCTGGACTTCTATGAGAATAGATGAATAGATATTGACAATCTTACTATTACTCGCTTCTTTGTATGTAGGATGTTGCTTATTTTTTGGATCAACAATACTTGATGATCTGTAGATGCTCGCTATTCAAATGTAGCTTTTTTTTACTTAACACAGCTAACTTAAGTACAGTTGGTAAAAATTTTAGTTCAAAGTAAACTAATTTAAACCAACTGTGTAATTACAATTCTTTTTTATTTACACATAATACACATATATTTTTTTCTCTCTTCCAGTTTTTGATCACTTTTTGGAACTTTTTAAACTCTGAAGCCGATTTTATGCTGTCTAACAGAGTGTTCAAAAGAAGATGACCTCTAAATAGACGATAGGAAACTTCATCCATAAAAGGATGTTTGACTTTTCGGCATCTGGAGGACATTCTTTATTCTTTAATCATTGTGTATATCTTTATTTGTAAAGAACTCTGACAAGACTAATGCAATTGCAGCATTCATATATTTCAAATATGTGCGTACTGGAGGTTGACATAGCATCTGCTCAGAGCGATTGAACCAAGATTGATTTACAGATGCATTCGTTGTTGCATAGATGGATTCGTTGATTAATCAATCGATTCATTGATTATGGTTCAATTGATTGCATTTTTATCATTTTCCACTGATTTTTGATTGACCAGTAGTTGATTAATCAATTGATATATTAATTTGGCTTCCATTAATTTACTGTTTATCATTTTCCTCCGATTTGTGATTGACAAATAGTTGATTGATTAATTTCTAAATTGATTATCAGTATAAATTCTGTTCTATCAAACTTGTCATAGGCAGGGACCCTTGGAGTGTTTTGATTCCAAATGGGATTTGTAAAAGGCGCTTTGAAAATCAGCAATACTAAAGGATTGCTCTCGTTGAACGTATGAAGTAAAACAGATATTTGATAGTTATTAGGGATAAAAAAGCATCGTAATATACACATACGATGCTTCCAGACAGCATCGGTGTAATTAGTAGTTTTCTGAAGATCAATCTACATGTCGATCAGGTGAACAAATGCTGCCTGACTTCCTAGTGAAATCCAAGCACCAGAATTAAATCCTAAGCTACTGGTAAAAAGGTCCAAAAGAATCAGATAAAGAATACAGAAAAGTCCAAGAGAATCAGATGAAGGTGATTTTTCCGTTGTATGCTAAACATAATTTCTTGTCTATTATGTCTTTTTTTCTTTTTCACTTTTTCTTATACATTATAAATGGACATTGAGAAGCTCTTTGCTTATAGAACAATATCCAGCTCGTTCCTCTCGATGTGACCACATTTCATGATTCGAAGGAGCTGGTGATTCTTCTCACTCTCACTGAGACATTAGCTGAGGGTGGACTCCAACCACTGACCACCGGATCCATTCGCAAGAGTCTTCTTACCACTGAGCGATCCTGTTTGATATCTGAAACTGCTGTCTCCTTTTAGCTATTAAAATCACTTGTACTTTCTTTATACCAAACTATCCTCAATATCATTACAAATTTACAGATGTAGACGCATTGCTAAAAGCTATAAACTGCACGTTTGAACAAGCAAGTTCTAATGAAATCTAGGTACTGAAAAGGTTAACTTTGCACGCTGTATCTGACGTCATATCAGGAAGTGAACTATGTACTTAAGAAACCAATCCTCAAATGCTACGGTCTTAAAGTACTTAAATTTGAAGAGCGTGTAGAATAGTCCATTTGGAGTGATTTATTTGTTATGCGTTGTTGCGTTATTCAAAGCAGCTCCATTTGATCATTGAATGTACTTCCCTTTATTTTTTCTGTCTAGTAACCGAGGATTGGCTCTTAGACGCTGAGTAGCCATGCTTATGGATTAATGTGTAGGTTCTCCCTCCTCTGTAATACCTTGTGACTCCAGCACGCCTGGACTAACTAAGAGCTAACAACGCACTTCTCTCTACGCGAATGCAAAGATGGAGGCTGGACTGGAACCACTAACCTTTGGATATGTGGCAGTCGCCTTATTACTGAGCCATTCTCCCACTATCACTACTTTTTAGTGCGTTGTACCAAGCAATTGAGAGTATGTTTTCAGGCACTGAGAGTCTATCTTTCCCCAAGCCCAAATCTATTTGATCGATTCCTAGCGGTGATGTTTTAAAACTTATTGCAAGCCAATGCAGTTGTTTACCAAAACAGTTTTTAAATAGGTTTTTAACACTGCCCTGCTGTCAAATTGTTTGCATCTTTTGCAGTTATCTGTCATTAAAAGCTCGTCTTTAGCTTGCACTTTATTAAAATGTCCACCCTTTGTACAATAACATCAAATATTCTTCTCAAACGTATTTTCAAACTAAGATTCATATTTGCTTGTTGCTGCCTGTTTATGTCATTGTTTGTCACTATGGCTACTTATCGTGCTTCTCTATAAATACGAATAAAGGTGGTTTTAGCTCATTTTAGATTTGTAACAGGTAGCCTTGTCAATCAAGACCAACCTGTCACAGGCGACTTCAACGCCGCGCCCCGCATTACATCTTGCGCGCGGAGAAAAGTTTGCATTTCCTACAACTGCTGATCACAGTTTCAAAAGCACTTCCCAAAGATGTCTCGCAGACTGCAGATGGCTTTCATTTCTATTTGCTTGTTCATTTTGCCAGTGAGTTGCGTCACTCTCAGCATTCATGAAAGCGCTCAGTTTGATTTGCCTGTCCTGAAATCGTCCGAATCTATCAGTGCACAGATTTGTCTGCACCGATGCAATTTGAACCCGGAATACAATGCCGTCAGTGTGAGTCGCAGAAAAGAGAGTCCGTTTCACTGCAAATTCTATCACTTAGCAAACTCCGCTGACTTGCAGCTCCATCTTCGACCGAGCAATGATTCCAATGTTTATGTATTGCAAAATAATGAGCCACGAAAGGTTTGTTGACTCAAACACGATTCTTGGTTTTTGTGTCATATATAGCATCTGAAGGTAGACTTGAGGACACTGAGACACTTATCGAGCAGTGTACAGGTCCTTCCTCCCAATGTGACCATACCTCGTGCTACATACGCCTGGAGTCTCAGAGAGCTAGTGAGTCTCCTCACTCTTAAGTCAAAGTTAGGATTGAGGCTGGCTCCAAGCACCGACCATAACATCTCTGGGCGAGGAAATTGAAATACTGAGTCATCCAAAACACCAGAGACAGTGTCATTAACATAGCGTGTATTTGTGCCTGCGTGTTTACTCAAATGAAGATCTAATGAGTTTGGTCGGTCACTTTGAGGATTCAAGGTGGAGAAAAAAGGCGATTGCTTTTGAAAATCCAACGTCTTGAACATATTTAATTGAGTATTAGAATTTTCGTACAAATGGATCCTGCTGAATAACTTGAGAGTGGGTTAATTTTGATTTGAAACCCTATTATTTAATGTCTTTCGAAGTCTTTGATTTGCAATAAGAAAAAAAATGAAAATTACCGTATGTCACAAAAAATTGAATGGTTTTGATTGCTCTTGAATCTCAAGAGCTTTGAAAAATCCACTGTTAGAAACATTTGTTATGGATATGCAGAGATAATCAGAAGTCATCCAAAAAAACTGAGAATAAGGGAATTAAGGCAATATCTTAGTGTCATAACGTTTCGACAAACTTTGCTTGATTTTTGTACTTCATTATTTGCCATTTTTAATGATTGCTTTAGCCATTCTATGAAATTTTTTAAGAAAAATTGTCACGAAAAAGTTATTGAATGCTGAATCCTGTGCATTTCTTTCGAAAAAAGTGATTCATGAGACCTAGAAAATGTGAAAATCGTGATTTCTGAAGATCGTCTCATACGTAAACACAAGACGATCTTCAGGAAGTGCTAGACATGAAAATGGTGAAGCATTTTGACAGGATCCCATGAACATGAAAATGCAGCAAATTTTTTCATGCAAAGAAAGCAGCTGCAGTATAAATCACTCAATGTTTTCAAAATTCATTCACTTATGAGAAGATAGCTTATCAAGTGCATCCAGACTCCTTGTACACAACAATTCTGGGTTATAGCCGTCCATTCGTTGTATGCAATTGTGTCATGCATATAACAATGTATTTTATTTATAGAAATATATATATTGGCCAATCTTTATATTTGAACATATGTTTGCAGTTATATATATACCTATGTATCAAGTAAACATGTCTTCTCTTCGGGTGTAGGTCAAAAGCAAAAAATCAAAGGCAAAAACTCCTGCTTGTAAAGGTAAAGCCCTTCTATTTCTGTCTTCACATATTTCAATAACTTATTTTCAAGGGTATGATGGCAAAGTATTCTAAATAGCTCATACCAACATAGCTTTTTTGCTTTTTTCCCTGGTAAGTTACGTTCTTAACTTCTTTCTCTTGTTCATTCAATTTAGTAAGAAAAGTCTTGACAACAGAAAGATTGGTACTATTTCAAGCAGGGCTCTGTTACTTGGCTAGTTGATTCAAATAGCATAAAGTAGTAAGGATTGAACTGCATTTCACGTTGAGCTTCAAGTCACATCAGTCTCAATTAAAATACTACAATCTCAATCATTGCAAACAACATATTTCAAGTAGCTCCAATCGTCTGCATCTTTCTGTTGTAGGAGAGCTCCTCATCAGAAATAAAGCAAACAAAATGTTTATCTGTTACGATTTTACTAGCAGCAGATACGTCTACCGGGAGACATCCAACTTTGCGGACACTTTTTGTTTCACAAGTGGCATCATGTACTCAGTCAAGAATAATGGATGCTTGTCAAAATTTCAGTCTGGTGAATTAACATTAAGTCAACCTTGCACGTCGAATTCTGTCAAAGTTCAAATTGAAATGACAACGAGTGGGCTTTACAAAATCAAAAATGGGGACAGATGTCTTCAGTCTGCTGCATTGAGCAACACAGCGGAATATGCTAAACTCATTTTCAAAGCGGAATGTAACGATTCCCGCCTTTGGTTTGAATTCATTCCTTTAAATGCTTGACTCATTTCTTCTGACACTTATGTCATACCTTAAGACCTCTAATTCGCATCTTTCGGCCTCTATTTCATTCTTTTTTCCTCCAATTGACATCTTTAAGCCTCTATTTCAAATCTTCAAGCGTTTGATTCATATCATTCGGCCTCTATTTTATTCGTTCAGCCTCCAATTGACATCTTTAAGCCTCTACTTCGTATCTTCAGGCCTCTGTTACATTTCTTTGAGCCTCAATTCACAAATCTTAGTTTTTACTTTAGATAATTGAATTGAATGTGCTTAGAATCACCAGCAGATTAAAGAACAATGCGTCTTATTGTGAGTGTGCACTTAACTACCATTGAAACCCTGTAGCTCTTTATACCCCTTTCTGGTATAATTTGTTGTGGCGAAGTAGACGGGTTTCCATTCCCTACCATGCATTGCATGCTATAAACGATAGCTTACATAATCCATACTATCGATATGTCTTCCTGCTATGAACACTCATTCATTGCCCATATAAGCACTTGTTTCAAGCATATTAATTGCAGCGGAAAGCTTTTGAATTCTGTGTCATTTTTCAACCTACTTTGATTTCGTGCGTTCTACCTAGCATCGAAAGGTACAATCTGGGACACTAAGAAGCTATGCTTAGCAAGCAGTGTTCATATTCTCCCTCTTGATGTGACGTCATTCAATATTTACATGATTCATGAATCGCAGTCAGACTTTACGGCAGTGAGAGGCAATGCTTATCGAGTAGTGTCCTATTCTTTCCTCTCTATGTGACCACATATAATAGGAGAAACCCTGAGGTTGATGTCAAACCATTGATGATAGGGTCTGTGATAAAGTGACCACAGCAATTAAGCTACCACCATACCCATTCACCGTCTAGTAGAAATAATAATAGTAATTTTGATTTTTTTTGGATGGCAACCCATTCAGCAGTGCTGGTTTACAAGGAGCCGTCCATCTACAAATGAACTAATTTAACAAAATGGCGATATATAAAAATTAAGATGCAATAATAATAATAATGATAATAAATTATATTTTGACAGGTTGACTTGTTCAGACTTAAAACTATCTGTTATCATTCAAGGATCTGTAATCCTACCCATTGACAATCTCTGTGGTTAAAATGAGGGTAAAAGCAGAATAAAATGAATAATGTACAGTTAAAGAATCAGAGTTTATCAGAGTCAAAAACGTTTTTTCTTGGGCATCTACAGAGACTTCGATAGTTTTAGTTTCTCTTTAAATAGCACGATGGATATTTCGTCACGGGTTGTTTTTTCGATTCGGTTGAAAACGTGGGCTCCCGGGTAAGGAAACGAGTTTTTCCCAGTTTCAGTGGGCATTTTTGGTAAAACAACACAAGAGCCATTGCCTCTTGTGTTTATTTCATGCTCACATCTTTTGAAGTAACCATTCAGGTCTTCGGATAGAAGATTATGCAATGATTTAAACACGTCAATGGCAACCCTTGTGTTCCGTATTTTTTCAATTCTGTCCCATGATGTTATCTTAGCTTTGGGGTTCACAATTTTGGCTGCTCTGTTTTGTATATACTGCAGCTTGTTTACTGTTCCTTGGGGTAGGGAAAGCTGTAGTGGGTAGCAGTACAACAGTAGGGGCGTATCATTGATATATATATCGATTCTGCTACACAAGGGCTTACTTTTTAGCGAATACGAGAGGACAGCTTAGAGCTAATAGCTTAGAGATAATAGCAGATGTTCATTATTAGTAGAAATCAAAAGCAAGATAAAGCAACAAAGTAGAACTGAAAGAAGATATCTAAATAGCTGCTTTAAAAGATTTTACTGATGGTGCCTTTTTTGCAGCAGCTGATAGACTGCAGCCAACATGCTATCCCTTTTCTGATAATTAAGATCTTCCTGCTAAAGTGCGTGGAAGTCTTAAGCACATCATGTGCTTTTGACATGAGGAGTTGTTTCAATTGATGAAGCAACTTAGCGGGTGAACAAAAGCCAATCAATTTCCTTAATAGCTCCAAGCAACTTCGTGTATTGCAAAATAAATTTTTCTGAGGTTTGCTCGGCTTCTAGGCAGCAGTTCTCTTGTCGTTTTTCATTAAGCATAATGCATGTTATTCTGTTTATGTTCTTAAAAAAAAGAAGTTCTAGGATGCAGTAACAAGGAACAGGCCAAGAGAAGCTCAACAATATCAGCAATAAGTTATCTATATAACACTTGCTCGTGCATTGATTCATCAGGCATTATTTTATTTTGCTCTGTTCGTAATTGATTGTATGGCAAGCAGTAAGCATGCAGTACTTGATAAAGGAATAATTCAAAAATTAACCAAATGAACATATAATGTCGATTTTATTCTATGAAGGAATATATTCAAGCCAGAAAGCATTGGTGGAGAGAAACTGTTAACTAGAAATAAAAAATGCATCCATTTAATCAAGTCTTAAATAAAAAAATGCATTAAATATTCACTAATTTGAATAGCAACCTTCTGAGAAAGCTCACAGCCTTCAAGGCAGACCTACATCCTACATGCCCTCCATTTTCTATAAGGTTTTCTTTAATAATAGTACCGTCAGCTAGAGCACGCTTAACGCAAATTTTCCACTTTCTCGAATAAGATTTTGTTCCCTCAAGAGAAAAAGAGATCGTGGGGAATTGCTCAGCAACTGCAACGTTGTCGCCAACAAGAGAAGATGAAAAATATTGACAATTTGGTGTCAGTAGATTAAGAAAGGCAAGGCAGTATAACTGCAAAGATTTATATTATCGTCACTTATTGATGCAAAGATTGTTTAGAATATAAAACAGGCTTCAATTGAAGGCTTGTTGTTTTCCTTCAATTCAAAATGATAAGCACTTCTTTTTAAGAACTTCTTCTTGCCTTCTACCTTCTGCTTTTTTAGCATTTGCTATTTTCCTTCAATTGAAAATGATAAGAAATTCTTTTTAAGTAATTATTGAACTTCTTCTTGCTTTCCACCTCCTGCTTTTTAACATGAAACCTCTTTAATTGAGAAATTCTTCAGCTCCGGATATCTCGAAATTGCTCTATGGTGGACGAATTCATCACTTCCCATTCGAGCTGGAGACAGCAACAGTGGACTGTCTTCTAGTTGGCTGGCTGCACAACTCTTCTTTCATAGACACCATGCTCAACCTGACCAGGCTCACTCATGAGAGCAGCAGAAGTACTGGTGTGCTAGTGCCATTCAGGTCATTGCACCATACTGATGAACATCAAACGTATGCCATGATAGGCATGTCTAACATGTATGCCATGATAGGGACGTGGAAACGGTTTAGTGTCCCCCGCCTCAGTGCAGCTACTCAAAGGGTTAGCCAGCAGGAATTCCTCCATTCCTTGATATTAACAGTCCTTTCCAATTTATGACGTAACTTTTCTTGTCAGCCAGTTATCAGAGAGGAGAAGGTAAAATTGAGTTCGACAATTGAAGGGAGCATCAGAGAATAGCATTGCTCTCAGTTAAGATGTACTTTTAATCTCTTCTAAGTCCGAGCATGAACACCACATGAAATAAGAATGACAATAATAATGATCAAGATGATAATGACGGGGGAGATGATGATAATCACAGTGATAATGCCGATTCTCCGCTAAATGGGCTTAAACATCTATACCAAATTTTCAGGATGATTATATGACGTCACTCTACCCAGGCCATTATAGTAGGATCAATAGAACGTCACAATTATAATTTTCAATCTTACGCCAGATAAATACTTTAATGTTTTGGCATTGCGCATCCATATTTTGGTGTTTGCATCGGAGTGAGGACGTGTTTTACTAGAGTGGTGAAATATTTGACTGATTTTTTATTCGGAGTTTGCATACTTTTCCTTGGTTAGTTTCAAAATTGGTAATAATTTGAGATAGCAAGTGTATTACTCATTCTACATTCAAGCCAGTTTGTGGCTCAAAATAGCAAGATTTGACGAGTACTTTCGTAGATTCATCCATTTTTATAAGATAAATTCTGTATTTTTGCAAGTTTGCAACAGAGATAGACGCTTAGAAAGCATTTCATAGCAAAACTCTTCGTTGGTCTGGTTTGTCAAGATTTTTCCCTCTATCTTTTTAAACTTTTCTCTCATTTCAGGTATCAATTCTACAAGGACAAGTATTTTAGTTCGAAATTTGATTTGTGAATCAAACTTTGAACGTTTCGTGAATCTTTTTATTTAAAGTGGCAATTTTGTTACCAGAGGTGCGCTGTTGAAAAATGGCATCGTTTGGTTTTAAAAAATTGGAAGACTTTCATTTTGAGGAAATTGAAGACGACGATGGAGAGGTGTTAGAAGGAGAGAGAAGCATGTCAACTTACGAGGAAAGCGTGAAAAGCGAAAGTGAAAGCGAAAGCATTAGTAGTGGAAATTCGAGCAGAGATGTGATGAGTGATGAAGATCTGGCTGGAGTTCGTAGTTTCTTCTATCCATTGAGAGGCAAAGGTAAGAAGTCAGCGAGGCCAAGGAGCGAAAAAATAGAGAAGATGATCAAAAGGGAAATTAATAATTTTAATGAAGGAAGGAAAGTGGGAAAGCACCTGGACAAAATCGAAAGGGTGATGACGAGAAGTACAAGAGGTGGGAAAAGAGATGACCTTGAAGGAGCAATGCAGAAGCATTCAATGGTAATGGAGACATTGAAGCATCTTCGAAAAATTCAGACAAGAGAAGCAGACAGAGAAACGTGCAATGCAATCGATGAGAAGAAAGAAAGTCAGATTCATCCAGATGATGTTGAGAATTTGAATGTCAGATGCATGAATTCGTACGAAAAAGAAGTAAATGAATGCAGAAAACAAATTGCCTGTCTAACTAATGAGTTAAAAAGAAATAAAAGCAAAACAGATCAATCAAAGGCATTAGAGAATCGATGCCAGCAGCTGAGCGACAGGATAAACGAACTAGAAAGCGTTGTTTTTGAAAGAGAAACTGCGTTGAATAGAATGAAAAATAAATTAGGTGAACAATTAAGCAGGAATTCAGTATCTAGGAAGGAGTTGGCAATGAAAAAACTCTTCGACGAATACAATGAAGAACTTTCGGAGCGACGGAAGGAGCTGGAAGAAAAAGAGAAATCGTTTTTAGCCATGAAGTCTAGATATGAAAATGCAGAGCAACGTAGACAACGAAACAAAAGAATCTACAAAAGCGTGCAAAAGTATAACAGACAAGAGAGTAAAGGAGAATGCAAAGGGAGTGGGGAAAATGATGCTGCAGTGGACCTTGCATCTTGCAATGGAAATGACACAAAAATCAATTTAAAAAATGATGAAGAAATAATTGATGTGTTGAAAACTGACATGGATCAAATGAAATCCGAATTCAAACATACAGCAACACAGCTAAGCAACAAAGTTAAAATAGCGAAAAGGAGGTACAAGGATTCAGAGGTGGAGAAATCTAAGCTAGAAGATACATTAGGATGCATCAAGATCGATTGTTCAAGCTTGCAACAAAATCTTCAAGATACAACCGAAGAAAATGCAAAATTAAAGAAGGACTTGGCTCAAACTTTGAAAGATCGTGATTTGCTGAAGGCGAAAGTAAAAAGCATTGAAAGGGACGGAAGTTTTGTAGGAAAATCTGGAAATGGTGTCACAATATCAAGAGAGCAACATGCATCGTTTGAATTTGGCAAAGATGTGAATGTAAATTGTAGCAAACAACATGAAACGATAGCTACTTCTGGAAGTAATACCTCGTGTTTCCTCTGCGTTTCTAGCAGAGAGGAAATGGGAAAGTTGGCAGCAGAAAATAAAAGGCTGCATGAAGGTTTGCCTAAATTAGATGCATTGAACTTGAATCTCGCAGAAATTGCTGAGAAAGCAGTTGAGAAGCAATCTCAGCTGCAGCAGGAAAACATTGAATTAAGAAAAACCATTATGGGATCTCAAATGAATCAAACTAATTCCATGCACAAAGGTGCCCAAAGTTGTTCAAACATTGGTATACAGACCGCCATTGCGTATTGTGGCACAGAATTATCCAAGGACCAAAATGACGTAGAGAACAATAAAGAAGGTGCAGATGAAACTGCATCCACTAGTTGCAAAGGCACTGGCCGCAGTGCAAGTTGTGAACAAAGCCAAATGTCTGCAGATACAAGTGTGACAAGTAGACGACGTGAATATGACGTAGCATCTGCTAAAGAAAGGATATTGATGGCATGTAATAACTCAAATACAATCAAGGTAGTGAAAGAAATTTACGAGTTCGAAAACTATGTACACAAAACGGTCAGGCAAGAAAGCGAAGAAATGAGAGCATTTTCTGCCCAGATCAAAGAAATGCAGAAAAATCTTGAAATGGATAGGCAGAGAGAGGCCTACGAAAGAGAAATTATGAAGATGAGAAGCCGTCTTCGTGATTATAAGGACGTGGTGAAGCAGAAATCTGAGCTTGACATGAAACTGAGTAATGTAGCTGCACATTTGGAAGAGACACTCGAAAATGAGGAGAAAGCGAGAAAGGAAATAAAGAAATTGAAGAGACAGTTGAAGTTAGGGAGATTAAGAAATGTCACTTCAAATCAGAGTGTCTTAAAAGATGGAGAAAGTCAAGAGATGACGAGAAATGCTTCCTGTAGGCCAAAAGAAGATGTTGTTGGGAAAGAAGAGAAAATCAAAGATTCACATTGCCTGCCTGTTGTTGCATCTAAGGATGAAATGCAATTACATGGCAAAGTGCCATCGACACAAGCGCAGAAAAAAAAGATGCACAAGAAACAAATCAGAAGCTTACCTAGTGAAGAATTTCAGAGCGAAATGCAGTTTCATGATCATGTGCCATCGGTGCAAGCTCAAAAAATACAGAAATATCAGAGACAAGTAAGAAAAAGACCGAGCAAAGGCCAGGAGACGAGAAGACATATAATCAGCTCAACATCGACCGAAGAGGATTTGCACAATACAGAGTCCCAAGAGAAGCTTGGCATACAATTGGCTGGACAAGATTCGAGAGAGAGTGAGGGTGAAAAAGAGTCTTGGAGCAGGAAGTTGTTAGATGTGACGTCAAGTGATGATGACTTGAAAGCAACAATCGAGATGAAAGTCAACGTTGGTAAATCAAGTGTAATATTAGAGAATGACTTAGAAACAGATACTTATGAAGGTAAACCATGATTCTTTTGTCACATCATATCATGATTAATTTGATCTATGTTTAGCTCCCTGTCTCCCTCCTTTTCTATTCCATAAAAAGAAGAAACACCATCGCAAGAGCTCTTTCCTTTCGACACTTACCAGGACCTAACATATCATATTATGACCAAAATGATCCTGTAAATTGCTACAGCTTCTCCAAGGAGGTGTGTTTACCCTACTTCTGCCATTATGGATTCTCTGAGTTATCCCCATCCGAAGAGCAAATAATGGACATTGGCAGAACGTATTTTAATCTGCACTTAACATTGATTGATAATAAAAGTTGCCTTTCTTGTGCTCCAATTTGTCGTGTCAAGGTACTCAAGCTACCTCTTGCCGCAAGCTTCGGCTATTAAGTTTATAGAGAATTGTACTGATAACCAAACTCAAGATTTGTAATGAGCATTTGCTTTAAATGCCAAAAGCCCTACTGCTTCAGTTCATAAGTAATAAGGGCATTCAGCATGGCTTCGCCGGCTTGCTTTTTAGTGACAAGAACGTTTTAGCACTATGCATTTTCACTTTTAAACATTATTTCAGTACTCATGTCTATCTGAAAATAGGACTCTTATTATCGTTAAGAGGGCCTTCCATGTAATCAAAGTGGGTGTGGTCAAAAGCTGCTCCAACGTCCTACTGATGAACCCCACGCGAATATTTGGTTCGAAAAGTGTGATTCAATGACGCCTTCTCTTTTCGGAGCAATGATAAAGTATTGTTCATCAAAAAAGTTCATTCATGCCTTACCATATTCGTTTGACGTGATGTTTTTATTTATGGCTTTGACAGATGAGGCAAAGAGATCAAAATGCACAGAGAACCAAGTCAATGACAACGAAAATGACTTATCCCAGATCAAAGCAGCAAGAGATGATGTTGAGAAGGCGGAGAAAGAAATTATTGAAAATAAAGAGGTTGGTGCCGGATCAAAAAGCAGTGGATCGGATGGAATTAAGAATGGTATGTAAATAAGATAAAATTAGAAGTAGTGTCAGAAAGGTTCGAGTTAGATTGACCAACTACTGATTATTCGAGATGCTTCACATAATTACAATGACAGGCATTCATTATTGCTCAGAGAGTGTCAGATTGGCTCAATGGTAAGATTTGTGCCCCATTTTCTATGGTAAATGGTTCGAATGCTTACTTAGCTAAATTAGAACATCCATACTTAGCTAAATTTCGAATTTGAATGATGAGATTCGATAGCTCCCTTTAATTCAAAGTGAAGGAATCATCAGGTGTGGTTACATCAAGAGGAAGGACCTGGACACTGCTCCATAAGCAAAATGTTTCTCAGTGTCTAAAATTAATCTTCAAATGCTAAGTAGAAATCATTTAGATATCCAATTACATAGATAATGCATCAACTTCAAAAATAAAACTTTGAAAATTTTAGAAATAGATGAATGCATTCTTGGACTGTATGACAAAACACATTCCAGCAATTGATGACATTTTCCAGTGTGACGTGATTGATTTAAAAAAATAGCACTGACATAATTTTATACACAAGCTAATTTAACAGCAAAGGACGACTACTTTCTCTAAGTCAGAATTCTGAGAAGAAATACATATTCGGTTGTGTTTTGGTCCTTCCTCTGGGTATCTGAAAATAAACTTGATACATCTGAGAAGTGGTGCCAGTCCAGCTATGCCCTGGTCCTTTTTCTTAATGTGATCTTGCCTCGTGATTTCTAATGGCCTTGAATTACAAAGAACCAGTGATTTTTTTGCTCTTTGTTATGGGAATGTTCAAAGTTTGCTTTGAACTACCGACCATCGATCTGTAATGAAGTACCGTTATGACTGAGCCATGCTATCAGTTGACTAGGTAATAAGTTTAATTTTTCTACTCTCTTGAGCAATAACTCGAGATTGAAGCTTTCATCTCTTCTCATAGAAAAGCCCTTTGCGGAGGTAAGAAAAAAGGTAAGCTTCTCGGACGAGGAGCAAATTCAAATCAAAGGCACAAATGACGTGATGGGTAAAGATGATTCAGGGATGAGTCTCCGACATGACACTCATAAAAAAAAACGCAAGAAGTCGTCATTTGAAAAACTGATGTCTCGGTTTTCATGGAGGAGTAAGAGCAAAGGAAAATCCCGTGCCGTTGAAAGAGAGTTGAAGGACAGTGATGAGAGTGATTCTGGTGTCAAAAGCAGTTGCTCTCCAGGACAAAGTGATAGCCAGACTAGCCTTATGAAGGTACAGTGCAGTGGGGTGATGAGGAAGGATAAATACAAAGAGAAGAAAGGTGGCAAGAAGAAAAGGTTGTTTCGACTAGCAAAGCTTCTACCAAGAATGTCCAATAGTGGAAGTGATAAAAGTTCTCAGGAATCCCCTTCTGTAGAAGAGAAAGCTGAAAAAAACCAAGAAACAGAAAATGTAAGAAAATCTAAGACTCTGCCATCAAGATATATGAGAAATAGAAAGTATGAAGATCAGAGAAATGGTTCTCAATGTACAGCTAAGCAGGCAGAAAATGATTCCTCATCGCTCAAAAGTAGTGATAGATCACATTTATCTGTGGAGAATTCAGGTAAAATCGTAGAGCACACCAATGAATGCAATGACAGAAAGAAAGAAGGCCAAAGTCAGAGTTCTAACAACCACATCTTAAATGACCAAAGCTCAAAAGACCGGGGCCTAAACGACCAGGGTTCAAATGACCAGGGTTCCAGTGACCAGAGCTCAAATGGCTGCATCTCAAACAACCATATCTTAAATGACCAAAGCTCAAACGACCGGGGCCTAAACGACCAGAGCTCATATGAACGCATCTCAAACGACCATATCTCAAGTGACCAAAGCTCAAACGATCAGGGCTTAAACGACCGGGGCCTAAACGACCAGGGTCCAAAAGATCAGAGCTCAAATGACCGCATCTCAAACGACCATATCTCAAGTGACCACACCCCAAATAAACAGAGTTTAGTTGACAGTGATGGCGACAAAGTCGTTTGCAGGGAAACAGTACTTCTATCCCAAGGGAAAGATGACTGTACCAAACATGATAATGCTTCTGAAAGTCATAATGTTGCCAATGAAGTCACAGAAGCTCTGGGCTCAAAAAAGTCCGTAAACCAATGTGACAACAAAGATGCAAACATCGAGCCCTGTTCATCTGCATCTGGTAATTTAGGGGAGAGTTCTTTAAAGAAAAAACGATCTAGTTTGACAAGTGGATTTAAGCTGAAATGGAAAGGATTTGGATTGAAGAAGAAAACTAGGAAATCTCAAGCTAAAGAAGCTGAAGACGATGACGGAAGTGAAGAAAGCAAAAACAATTCAGATATCAAGAAAAAATCAAAGCTAAAATTAGCAAATATAGGAGGTAAAAATGCCAAGAATGAAAACACAATTACAGAAGAAACGAGAGATGCTGAAGTAGAAGAAAGTCATGAAGATGATAAAATGAAGAAGAAAATTGAAAAGGGTTATGAAATTGAAAGGAAAAAGAAAATACAGGAAGAAGTAAAACTTGCAAAGAAAAAGAAAAAGGATGAAAAGAGGATGAAGGAAAAAAATAGTGAAGAAAATACCTCAGCAAAGGATGAGAAGAAAATGATCAAGGAGCAAATTAAGAAGGGAAAAATTGAGAGAAAGAATGCAAAGGAGGAAAAGAAGCAGCTAAAACTGGAAATGAAGTATAAAAAGAAGGAAATGAAAAATGAAATGAAGATAAAACTGAAGGAAGAAAAGGAAAAAATAAAAGATGAAGAGAAAAAGGCAAAAGAGTTTAATGCTGAATGTCTGAAAAAAAAGAAGCAAAAGGAAAAGGAAGAGAAAAAAAAAAGAAAAGACAAGGGAAGAAGGAACGGAGAAGGTTCGCTTAATGGAGGAGGAAATCGTCAAGAAAAGATTCCCATACAGGATCTGTTCGCAGCTCAGCCACAGCAAGGCAAAAAAGCAGAAGTTACAGTGGACGGGGTACAAAATCTGCAAGAAATAGTAAAGCAGCAGACAGAAAATGTACAGGAAGATGATATCGTTAGAGCACCGATTACTGCTTTCCAAACTGATGGTACGAAAGACGATTATGTGAAAATAAGCAAGAACGAAGACGATGCATGTAATAAGATTGAGAGTGTCGTCCCTGGAAAAGACCATCCAGTTGCTAGGCCTGCAATGCCAAGAGAAGCTTTTGCAGTTGTGCAAGAAAATGAGGTATGTTCTGAGATAGTCTTCGAACCCGTTGTTGCATTCGATTATCAAGATATTGATTCTGATGCTTCTGCTGATGATGACAGCGTCGCACATAGAAAAGTGGATCACGGAATTCTCCCCATGAAAGCTGCGTGTAAAGAAACGCATGGCATTCTTTCATCGTTTGCCAATGTGGCAGTGGATTCCAACAAGAAAAGCACTAACGAGATAATTGAAATAGACGCTGATGGAGAAGAAATCGACAAACAGCATATGCCAGAATTTCAGGATAAAGATGCTACAATTATCAACGAAGGCGAGGTTGTTCCTTTTCATCAAGATAGTGACATTGACATGGAATATGATCACATTGGAAGAATGAATAATCGACCTCAGAATGTGAAAGTGCGAGTGACTCCACAGATTCATCACAAGCTGAATTTGATTGAAAAACAAGATGAAATGAAACTTGATCTTAATTTGGCTGACGATGGAATTGAAGTAAAGGCATCCCAATTTATGAAAAGGTCGCCTCGTATTTTGAATGATGATAGATACATTGAGTCAATAGAGAAGAAGAAAATTCCTTCTCCATTAAATGAAGATGTTTGCACTGGACAAAATTCGCAGGGACCACGAAAAACGACTTCAGAGCAAGATTCTAAACAAGAGGAACTACTCGATTTTGATGATCAGCCAACAGCAGATAATAGGGACAATGCATCCAATGCAGAGATACGTGGCACCCAGGAGAGCTATAAAGCAATGATGATGAAAGACAACGTTTGCACCGAGATGGAAATGGAACAACAGTCCAGAGTAGAAGTAAAGTCAAACCTATCGGAAAGCATTGAAGACTGGGGGAACGAGAGCAATGATGATTCAATAGAAACCTTTGCAGACAGTGAAATAGAAATGAATATTGTTGACGAGAGAGTCAAACCAGATGCAGAACACAAAGTCAAGCAAAAAGTGACTCAAAAAATAACACCAAAGTCAGCCTGGGACGTTACAGTCTCCAACGGTGAAGATTTAAAGAAGAAAAAAAGTGACACCAAAATTAGTGCATTAGGGAAAGCTTGCATGGAGATTTTGGGAGAATCTTCTGAAGAAATCGAAGATTGCACATTCACTTCTAGACACAGAAAAGATAAAGCATGCCATGATACAGTAACCAAAGCTGTTGAGAGACATCCCAGGAAATTGGATGAAAGGGAGCAAGAACTGACAGAAGAAATAATTGCTTTAAGGAAGGAAAATGAAAGACTTAATGACATTTCTAGTAATAGGAGTTTCACTAGTGATTCTACAGAATTTGAAAAATCAGCAAGATATGGAAACGAACAGAGTAGTAGAGATTCATTCAAAAGAGCAATAATAGAAGCAGAAGAGGCCACGAAGAGCGCAGAGAAAGCAAAGGAGATAGCAAGAGCAGAAAAGGCCAAAAAGGAAGAACTGAAAGAACGGCTCAGTGAAAGCTTAACTGAAATAGAGCAATTGAAAAGAGAAATGCGAATGCAGAGTGAAAAAGAAAGGATAAAGGAAAAGGAATACCAACTAAGAATCGAAGAAGCTGAAAGCTGCAGAGGAATCTTCGATTGGGAGGATGAACCAAAGAGCGAGGTGGAAGAATTGAAAGTAGAGTTGTCTGCTACAAATTTAAAGGTACGAGACCAAGAAGAGCAATTGAAGGAATATGAAATGAAATTCAGAGACTACGAGAAAGACATCGAAAGATACAAAGAGGAAAGCAACGAACTGAAATTATTGGAAAACCTAAAGACACTTGGAACAGGCCAAAGTTTAGAAACTTTGAGGGAGAGAGTATCTGAGTTGGAAATTAATGAGCATGTTCTGTGTCTGAGAGAGGAAGAATTAGTAAAATGTAGAGAAGAAATCAATTTTTTGAGAGCCAGCGAGACAACATTGAAAGAGCGGCTGGAGGAATTGGAGCTACTTGATAAACCATCAAGTAAAAGAGAAGAAGAGGCTCTCAGCGGAAAAGAGTTGGCTTTGAAAAAGCAACTCGAAGACATGGAAATGCGGTTAATAAGTATGGAAGCTGGAGACTCGCATGAGATTGAGATTGCCGAGATGAATGCAAAGCTAGAAGTCTCTAGGGAGAGGATGGACGTACTGCAAGCAGAAAACGAAAAGCTTAAATCAGAGGCAACAAAGAAGAATGCGTCAAATGAAGAATTAAATAGATACGAGAGAGAAATCAAAGATTTAAGGAAGAGGACAACGACATTAGAGACGGAGAAGAGGGCATTGCTGGGAGCTAAAACGCTGGAGCTTGCAACTGCAGCAAGAAAGCAAGATGAAAAGAATAACATGGTAAATTCATTGCAAACCGAGATAGAGAAACTGAAAAAGGATGCATCAGATGGAACTGTGAACAAAGATGAGGCTAAAATGTTGAAAGAGCAGAATGAAGTGTTAAAAAGAGAGAATGAAGCTCTCTCTAATGACGTGGGCAGGCTTCAGTCTCAACTGGACTCAAGGAATAAAACACCGGAGAATCTACAGGACCAGAGCGTCTCTGATACAAGGTATGTCCAGGATTTCCCATTTCAATTTTGTGGCGCTATCTTGATTGTGTGTTTTATGAACGAAGTCTTCTTCAACATTTGCAACGTATACTGAGATTTTCAAAGCGTAGCTGCTTTCAGACAACTTCAGTTAGATCATATGCCATATATATCATAGGTATTTTCCTCCTTTGCAGTGATGATCATATGCCAATTCAATATGTAAAAAGTTCCTACAACTGGCAGGGCGATTTGGCAGGGTGTAACTTCACCCAAGAACAGCCGGAAATCTTCGATGACGTAATCGTTAGCCAATTTGGGACTGAGCTTGAAACTGAGACACTTCACTTGGGTCCAAATGAATTCAATTTTGCGGCATCGGAAGCATGCAAAGACGAATCTAAGACACGAGTAAAAGAAGTCAAAGACGGGTGTAACGGAAAGGCGAACAAGGAAGCGACGACTTTGGCGTCAAAAGCAGTTAACGACCTTGACCCATTTTCCCCCATATCATTGCTACGAAGAGATATCTTTTCACGACCTAGGTCCCTCGACCCAGATCCATTACGTGACAGTCCTTTTGGAAGAAGGTAAAACTTAAGGGTGCATAAAAAGAGTTATTAAGTTGTTGACTTGGGAGTATGAACATTGAAACTACTGCCTTCAACTTAGAAAGGTATTTGGTTTTTATTATTTTTGCTCTATTAAGCATAAATCTTTTGTATGTATTGAACAATTTTTATTAAAACTTTTGAAAAACTGTATTAGTTTGCACATAATAATGTAAAATAAATAACTTTACTTGTTGATTGATTTATCATATGAAATTGAATGTACATTATCTCCAGAACCATACTCAGCTTTCTATCTAGAAAATAATCTTAGTACATGCTCTAACTGGGGCATACTCTATTTTGAGCTGAGTAGAAACGAATGGCAGAGCTCAAATCTTTCTCAAGGCAGGAAGGTAAATTATCCAAGTAGTCTCTTGATGCCTTCCTCATAAATTATGCCTTTAAAATGAAACTTGCAATATTACAACCCACAGCCCTTGAGGCAACTTCACACATTTAGTCGACCATACAACATCTACTTGAAAATCATGCAAATAATAGTTTATATTTTTTAATTAATGTGATTTTAGAGCACTATTTCAGTCTGGCAAAATGAAAAAAAAATTAGAAAGGAATAGCCTGTTACAAAGGTGTAAAAAAGGAGAGAATTTTTTACATCTGAATCATTTTTCATCAAGTTTTAAACATTTCCAAAACTTCCGATAATTAAATCTAAAAGAACTTTGCTGACATGTTCTTGTACCAGGATTGAAGATTCGAAAAAAGAAAATCTGTTTTTTTGCTTATCTTTAACGCTGAGAACACGACAACATCTGCAATAGTCAGCTGGTTATTGACAAGCCACGTCCGGTTTCCAATTTCTTTTCCAAGAAGCTTCATTGCTGCTTTTGTTTCTTCAGCACTTCCATTGAGGATCTTGAAAAATAAGAAAAACACAAAATATATTCATCTGCCATTCTTCATTAAAAATCTGCTCACTGTCAGGCATAAGGTACCTTGTTTTGTGACACTGTTTCTTTGCTCATGATCAAAATTTAGTTGACTGTATATGTAGATGTAATGAATTTTAATGATATAATGAACGATTAATGCCAATTTGTAAGGTTATAAACACGCTACATTATGAGTTGCTTTCACAAGATGGCAACTGACAATGAAAAATGCTGACCTAACACAAGCCACCACATGTAGCCCAACTTGCTAAATCACAAGATAACTATTAATCAGAGAGTTCTTGGTCCATAACGTAAACTAACACAACATAACATAACATAGTCATAGTTCATAACAGTAGATTTGAAGCATGCACAAATAGCAAACTAATAGCAGCAATGAACCAATCACCCAGTTAGCAGAGTGCTCTCTAGGCATCTCACACTTCCTGATCCAGTACCAATGCTTGTGAGCTCAGAATACCAGTTGAGCCAATTGGGCAATCTGAATAGCATGATAAATAGTCTTGGAGCAGGAGACAGGCATGGCGCGCTGCCTTGGCAAAGGACTCCTGGTGTAATGCACGTGATGAGGAAATGAGGATAGACTCCCTCATTGCTTGTCTGACAGTAGAGAAATCTGGCTAACCCTTCCTTGACAAAAAAGGTAGTTTTATCTATTTGTTAACCTACTTTTGTGGTTGCCAGATCCATTAAGAAATCTGCCACAAGTGTAGCATTTTCATCTAGAGATTCATAAAGATGCGGAGCAAATTTGCGGCACAAAAATCTGGCAATGTTTGCATCTCCTTTGATTGCTGTCTGAACTCTTGGGTTTACATGTAATGATGGACCAAACAGATCTGAAATGCAATCAATAATTTTTATTCCGAATATCAAAAATTATATTTGAAAGGAAATGGTTCAAATATGCCCAGGCTGTGCTAGTTTAAAGGGTATACTATCACACATGAAACTCATGTTCAATTCCACAGGAAGAAAATTCCACATGCCCCGCGTAGATCAGCTCAGCTTTTCCTACTTCCAAGGTTGGTAAATTAGCACAAATTAATGTTGGAACTAGCACGATTCATTGTTGCTGCAAGTCATCTCCATCCAATCCACTGCAAATCTAAAAGATTGCCTGCTACAATATTACACTACTCCAGGTTGCAGTGAACTTAATCTATGCTATGCAGTATAGTATATATTTAAGAACGAAGTCTTGGGGAAACATTAACACACCTTCTTTCCATATGAAGGTAAAACCAAGCTTATCATGGGGCTGTATGATTGAGCTTTGCCAGCCAATGCTTTTCATTAAATCAAATGGTACTGCTTCTTTTAATGATGAATGTCTGTGGCATGCAGATATAATTTTTATGCCACTGTCCTTTAAATAATTAAATAACACAAAAGCACTCAATGGAGGCTGAGATGGCTTTGCTGTAATCACAAGATCAAGATTTTCTTCTGGCACTTTCATCTGATTGTTGGTCTTGTCCTAAAAATGACATTTATGATTATTTTCTCAGTGAAACTGGTTCTATCTTTAAATTTCCAAACTGTATCAATGCATATCCACACTTAAGTAAACATAGCTATCTCTCTCAACATTTCTAACAAAAAGTGTGATGACGGAGTTAGCTTCCCTGCTTGTGTGGGTACATGTAGAATTTGGTAGTAGGAAGGCCTCTATTTATGAAAACCCCACACAGTATATACCTATAACTACCATTTTGACACCATTCTCTTACATAATTTCTTTTACACCATTCAATCATAGAATTTCTAGTTCCAGCCATTCTTCATTTTTTCCATTTGCTTAGTCGTTAATTCTTTAATTTAGAAACTAATTCACCTATTCTTTAGTTGATTAATAACTTTCTACCACTCACGGACTTCAATATTGCTGCATTCATTAAATCTTCCTCATTGATTCCTGCTTTTGACTGCAGGTGATTGACTTGCACCTTGACTTTTTCAAGATCTTCTAGAATCTTCATTTGTCTTTGAAGAAGTTCTGTGATTTCTGGAGGGTGATTTGCTTTTGCCTGGAAGTAGAAATGGGTAGCGTCTGTAAAGCAAGCTGCAATAGTACAATGATAGCACAAGATAAAACGTTAGAACAAAAAACAATAAGTCTATCAGTCTCTAGCATGAGCTTCACTGTTTCAACTCAATATTCAAGGACAGCACCTGGTCCACATACTTGATCTTGGCTATAGGTTGAACTAGTAACACAGTGCATTCTTTACCTATAGGTTTTGATAGAAGCACAGAAACTTATATAACTATATATAAACATTACAAAGGACTAAATTTCCAGCTTAGCAGAAACCAGAGGCACCTCTAGAGAAGTCGAATCTAATGAGGTGATCTCCTGATTTCTTTATCCTTGCCATTAGTGCTTTTATGGAAAATAGTGCAGACTTAGCACATCTGGTAGCTTCACACAAATTAGCCATTACACTTTTAGGAAACACCAGTTTCAAGGTGTGCGTATGAAACTGGTCCTAAAAAGCTGCTGTTCGATTCAACCCACATGGACGATTCTTGCCTTGCTGTCTTGTTTAACGTGCAGAGAACACGGAGTCAGAGAGACAACGATTAGCGCTGTTGTGCTTGAATGACTGACTAACTGACTAACGTATTGAAATGAAATACATGTTTATATAGGCGACTCACAAAAGAGATAATATTACCAAACTCATCGAGTAAGAATAGGAGCGGAAGATTGATTGTGAATGACGCAAGTAGATGAATAGATGATGAGCTAATGGGAATTATGACAGGAAATAACAATTGATTGGATGAATAGAATTATATTGTTTAGCAAGGTGGTAATGGCGGCATAGATAGAGATTTATGAGGGTAGAAAGCTGAGTCACTACACACTACAGGACTACTACAAAGGATTTTAACTTGGAAATCGAAAGCAAATTGTAGTTGTTGATAAAAACCAAGATTTATAACTGTTCTCCTATCTTCTAACTTACGAAAAAATAACTCCCCCACACACACAAAAAACTCGTTATGTCCTCTGTCTAACACAACACCGAACTCCCAAGTGGGCACCAACATCAACTCTCCGTACACAGGAGACAACACGAAACGACAAGTTCTAATAACAAAAACCGTCTGACACAATACACAGCTCCCGAGTGGCCACCAAACAATGGACAAACTTTACGCACGCACAACACAAATATTACCAAGCAGGGCTCGTGTGATTTGTCTTGTTGTTATTTTAATTAGAACTTTGAAACTAACAACGCTGAGGACAAATTGAAAAATTGCTAATCAGACCACAGGAACTTGCCACTAACAGAACGTTCTTGGCGACTTTTAAGTAGTTTAATTTCTCCACTACGGCATTTTATAAAGGTTTACAAGTTTAAGCAGGGTCGGTGAAGGGATAGGGAGCGCTTAAATCTTACTAAGTTTAAACTTGAAAATCAACAAGACCGGCCTAAGCACATCAAGGTTGTACTTTCGAATTTCCACTTAGCCTATGAGAGAAAAAATTACCTCATCCTGGAGAAAACTTGAGGCCTCTTTTTTTTGAATATTTTTCATTTTATACATGCAAGTTGGCAGGGAAATTTCTTGATTTTTTTCTTGGTAGCGTGGATAGTTGTACATCATGGAAGCCATTTCGTGGAATTAACTTGAAAAAGAGGTTTGATGTTGCCCCGCAGCGTCAATTACTGAGAATACTCCTCAACTTAGTCTCAGTCAATCTATTATAACAGATAATTATCTACCAGTTTGCCTAAATGTTCCAGCTTGAAAGCTTTTCAATCAATTTTGCTCCTGATAAATCTTCCCTATGGATCAAAATAGGGATATATACATGCACTCATAGAGAAAGCTGTTTTAAATAATTGTCAAAATAATAATTGCTAATTTAAGAGAATTTCATGACAAGTCCCATGAGCTTGCCACAAGGAAAACTCTGCTTTGTGTTTTTTATTTACTTTCGATTGCTTCTTGACAGCTGTGTAGAGAAAATACAAACAGTAGATGAATAATTCTTTGATGGAAATTAGTTCTGAAGAGGATATACTTCGCATCGAGGTTATTTCGATACATCATCGAATCGAGGTCAACTTCATAACATTAGAAATAGAATATGGCGATGAGAAATGTGAAGGATGGACGACAACTACGTCTGAATAACGAGAACGATAAACGATAAATCAAATACCATTACATTCAAACTAATTTCCATGCTGATGCTGTTCAATTTTATTAAAAATGAGCCATTCAACCTCAATTGTGCCAATTGTCTTGTGGGGCAAAACTCCACCTACTCATTTGATATCAGTTGTGACCTGCACATATGACCAGAGAACAGTCATCTCTGGTACATCAGATGGACAGATCGGTCTCTGGGACTTGCGAATGACTAAAGATTCTGGGCTGAGGGTATTTTTGCCTTTCAAAGTGTATTTTGTTATTGGTTATTGATTATTATTGATAATCACGTCTGGATGCCCAGACCTCTTTTGGATGCACCTGATATTTTATGTCGTAATACATGCACAGATGCTTCAAACTGCATGAGCTAGTAACCAATTTCCACAGGCATTAGAATCAAATTGAAATTTTTATAGTGGAGTAAGTGCTAGATAATATTTTGCTGGCTTCCATATTTTAGATATTCATATTTAATTCTTCTAAGGAGGGTTGCCCTTCAGCATCAGCTGGTTTTCAAGGGGCCCTCCAACAAAAACATCAACTATAATCTACCTTTCCTACAAGACTTAAAGTACATTTACGAAATTTGTAAGCCATTATAATGCCATTACTGACCCCATAGCAGTCGATCAATTGAATTTCAATCTCTTGGTCCGCCACTTGTAACTATTGACACACTTTGTTTCCATCCATATTTTCCTGCTATGAATGGCATAACAGGACATTAAGGTTTAAGAATAGCTTTGAGGTAATGCACTCTAAGGTGCTTTGACCAGTGTTTCAAGCTTTACCTCAGCTTGATTTCTTTTAAAGGGAAGAGAGTCAGCAACTTTCTCTTTTTCAAAACGTAAGAACTATTTAGTGTAGCTGCATCATATGCCGCTTGAAGGCAAATGTTCTCAGTATCCTTAAAATCAATGTCAAAATGCTAGGTAGGAAGCATAAAGAGAAAGCCACGGCACTGAAGCACCCCATTTGAATTGCTATATAGCATTGCTGAAGCAGTTTTTTATGTCAATTTTTAGATTGTTCCACGAAATTTGATTTTTGCCCATGGAAGTGGAATTGTTGACATAGCATGTGCCCTTGATGCAAGTTTTGAGAAGCCAAATATTATTAGTTTATCAAGTGAAGGGTATGTAATTGCAAAATTCATTCATGGATTAATGAATATAGTGATACTTATCACCCCCTCCCATAGGTCTAACTGAGTGAAGCAGTCACCAATCAAGTTTAGGTCTGCCATTAAGTCTTCAGTTTAGAGACCAGTTGATTCATCAGCTAGATTATTAGTTGATTGTTCAGTTAGCATCCAGTAAGTATATTTGTCGATCAGGATCAATCATTCACTTGATCAACCAATCAAGCAGTCACTCTGCCACTATGTCTTTAAGTAAGTGACCATTTAATTGTTCAGTAAGCATTCTGTCTATTAAGTAGCCAGTCAATGAGAACCAGTCATTTAGTTGATCAATCAATCATGTTTTCAGTCTGCTACTGAATCTTCAAATGAACACTTGATCACCTACTCTTGCATAAATGGAACATTCAATTGATTGTTTGTTAATTCTGTTCTGCAAACATTATTTTTCCATGTAGAATCTAATAATGAGTGAATTAATTGATTGATTGCTTGTTGTAAATCTATTCAAACATGTTTGATTTTACTTTCCAGTGAGCTCTGCTTGTGGGACATTGAAGATGGTCTTTGCATTCAGACAAATAACATTCCAGGAAAGCACAGAAAGCTGCAGGTTTTTCCCTAAATAAAGTTTTATATTTTCCAGTCCTTGTCTTTTGCTGACCTCTCTACTGTGGTGTGTACCCATTACATCATTTGTAGCTTAGTATTTTGAGCATCACGCATCAGGCTCCTTGGTGCACCTTTATTGTTACATCATTTGAAGGTAAAAAAGTAAGGTATGGTTAGGCTTGGTGATTGTCAGTAGCTTGGAGCTAATGTAGAGCTTAACTTTTACTTATAGTTTAGATGATATATGGTCACATTGAGAGAAAGAGCTAGAAACTACCTCCATAACCATAGCTTCTTAGGGTTGTACAATCTATCTTAAGAATCCCGAAGTATAGTATTTAGAATGTGTGGTCACGTTAAAACTTAGAACCCTTGAGAAACACAGTTTAGATATTTCTTTGGATGCTAGGGAGAGCACACGGGAAGGAGTTATATAACACTGTTTCGATTCCTGATGTCACAATTTCTTTAGTTTTATTTTGTTTTAATGTCTTGTGTCTCTGAATTCCATCCTTATTTCAGTCAGTTCAAGTGACAAAAGGATCATTGAGAGAATGGAGGATTCTGCTCTGTGGTTTATATTGTGACATTTATGTTCTCGATACCGCTAGTCTTGAGGTAAAATTTTGTGCCTTGATTTGAATGAATACTGAATTGTTTGTCCATTTTTTGGCTCTCTCTTCAAGATCTTTATGAAGAGAACATAAAGGTAGTAGTAACTAATAATTTCAAGGCAAAATGTTTTGTTTCCTCATTCTTAAGTACTGAGTTGTTACCGTACTACTGTACTCTGTCTCTATCATGCTGTCCCTTTGAGAAGCTAATTCCTGAATTTAAAAATGGAAAGCGTAATTTACTCTAAACTCTGTCAAGAAAGGTACCATAAAGGAAATGTTTCATCAAAAGGAAGACATGAAATGATTTGTATGATAGGTTGTTTCTAAGGTTACATTTTGATTAAATTCAGATCATTTACACATTGAAGTCAAGGATTGCTCCAGACTGGATCACCTGTTTGTGCACTTTGAGAAGTGCAAGGCATCAAGGTATTTATGAAAGCTGTGTAGCATACTTGATTCCAAGATTTGCAGAAACCAGAGGCTGTGCTCCAAGTATTATCTAGGGAAGTTGTTTTGATTACGTGGTTCTCTGTAGCCTTTTACACCAATACTGCTTTTAATTCAAACTCTGCAGTATTCAAACCCAGACACAGTGTGTAATGATTCCGAACCCTCATCCACTATACTATTGTACTAATATCAAAGTATAAGCACATTGCTAATTTTCTAAATTTTCTAATTTTCATATATCTTTTTATGCTAAGAAGTTCAATTATTGCCATTTCAATTATTTTTCTTTAGAAGAAAAATTGGTTGCTTTGACGGCTTCAAATGTCCTGAAAGTATGGAAGTTGAAAGCAAGTTATGAAAAGAGGGTGGGTTCTTCTGAATTTTTTGGGTTGCAGATTTTGAGCCACCAGAAATTTGTGTAAGAGACAGCTATATTTTGCATGTCAAAGCGCCCAGGCTCACATTAACGGAAATGCTGCTTGCTTAATTACTGCCAATATTGTCAAGAGAAAGCTGATATAATTATTAGATGGGACTTGCAGGAAATTTTTGATTCTGCGTCAGTGACATTTTTTCTGTAGCTAAAGTTTTTGTTTGATTCTTTCAGAGACCGGAGGTTGTTTATGAGCAAGAATCAAAGAGTTTGGATTGCCTCAAAGCCAAATCAATGTGTTGTAATCCATTTACTCAAAGAACAATATTAGTCTTGAGCAGTAAGGCTTGGCAGGTGGGTACTGACCAAAACATTTGAGAACTGTTGTCACCAGTAGAGCCATACAAGACAATAAGATACCTATGTTTCAATCCCCTATATTTTGAAGGGAATTTGCGACCTAATTTTTGGTTTGGGAAGGTGCCCAAACCAAGGGCTTATCCAAATCATAGGAAATCATGACTTGATAGATTGGACTCAAGTCATCTAACTTTTGTTTACATGTCATGTGAACTATCTGTCATTCCACAGCTACCCAAATTCAATCAGATAATGGCATGTCTAATTTTTGTTGTTTAGAAAATGAGAATTAAGTTTTGGTCCTGAAGCATAATTCTTTGGGGGGGGGAGGGGGGTTTGGTATGACCAGATTTAGAGTGCATTTCAAATATGTTTATTGGGTTACCAATAATTCCCGCCATGATTTGGTATTACAGAGACAGTTAGCACTGAAATTAGAAAACCTGTTCACAATGCTTAAGGTATCCTGGTTTGTGCTTTGCTCATTCCTTTTATGGATGCCATCTTTCAGTCCACCCATCAGTAATTGGGTACCTGGCATGATGCTAGTCATAAAATGGAATGAGTAAAGGAGCTGGCCACCCTGCCTCACAATGCCATGACTTTAGATTATACATCTGTAACAAATTACTGTCAATGCTTTTTTGACTTTTACTTGAATTTTACTTTATGAATGTCAAATAAACCATTTCTTTCATTTTATTCCATGTTTTTCAGATATTTGACTCAAGTGATTATAGCTTCATTGCTCTCATACCTTCACCGTACAAACAAACCTTGGCAGGAGGGGACTTTGTTGCTGCAAACAGAGTTCTGATTTGGGACAAGGTATTTCCCTCTGTGTATTCATGAATGTTTAAGAAATTACCAAAAAAAAGTCAATGGGACAATTCCAAGAGAAGCAATGTACCATTGTGGCCCTAAAGTCATTTCACAGAAGATAGGAAACTAAATTACAAGTGGAAAAATTACTGCAGTAGGCTACAACAGGAAAATTTTGACAGGATACAGTAAGCCAATGAAAATTTTTGACACATCCTGCAAAGAAAGTAATCTAACAAATTCAGGAAAATTTGCTTAAGAAATGTGTGTTATTTTGTACCAAAGACCGATACTTAGAAAGAACAAATAAGTTTAGATCAGTGTTGAAACAATACCTAGCTTAAAGTGGTAAGAAAACACAAAAAAGAAAGACAATTATCAACTTTATCCAAGAAAAGCCAACTTTGTTTCAGAGTGTATGGCTTTAGGATCGATTTGAAAAGAAGAGGATGCTTGAAAGATTGCTGATGATCATTCTAAAACCATTCCACTTTCACGAGTTAGCCAAATGCTAACATCATAATTGTTTTTCCTGGATTTTTATGTAAATGCTTTCATCATGATTGTTTCATGTGGTTCTACTTTAGCAGAGAAATTAAGTTCTTTGCCACATCATTATAATGAAAGGACATAGATTTAAGAATTCCAATGCTTTCTTCCCAATGCTTTGTTTTCTACTTTTGAATCAATGTTTTGATGTACAAAACTGCGCAGAAAAGTGGCAGCATTTTCATCACATTGAAGATATTTTTGTTTGACACTCATCAGAGTCTCAAACATTGGACTATGACCATGATAAAACTATTAAAGTTAAACCCAGGTCTGGAATGATTCTTGTGAAAGTGAGCAATTTTTGCCCATCCAGTGATTTTGAGTGAAACGATCTTTGAGATGACTAGTTATGCTCTTTCTCTTCCCAACTCTACTTTTCTTCCAGTCTGGAAGAGCCTACTTGTACAAGCTTCCTTCAAAGTAAGTTTTATTTTCCTTCTTTGAAAAACCTTAGCTTATGGGACAATATCTTTACAATTTAAGGCAATTACATTAACAGAAGGAAATGAAACCATACAAAGTTGTAATTTTGTATGATATTTATTGACAATGTGAATTGATGATGATTGCAATCAGGGCTTCTTGTTCACATCAAACAAGCTTATAATGAACAAGATTTATAGGGATGCAATGCATGATCTCCTTGTCTATAAAACTGTAACTTTTACTAACAAACGTATGTTTTGCTACACTATACATTTAGGTGCCGATTGAGCTATTTTTCATGAACTTTACAGATATTTACTTGGCGCAGAAGGAATGGAGCAAGCAACATCAGATAAAGGATCAAGAGCACCAGTCTTGATTTGTTTGTTTGATATCAATAACCTCAAAGTAAGTAAACAAGACTTGAGGTAGTTGGAATGTTTGTTTTTGCACGCCCATACTCTGCTTAAGGTCCAGAGTTCGAAGCACGCCTGTTCACGATTCTAGTTACCCTGTACCTTGTCATCCAGCAACAAAAGTAGGCATCTGGCGTAAACCTGACGATTAAGTGACGATGCGTTGGCTTAACCTGGCCACCCCAATTTGGAATACGATACCTCAGGATGATACCTCAGGATGATACCTCTCAGGCAAAAGACTGCCCGGCAGTAGTTTCGAGTTTGGTATTTTTTCTTTATATGGTTCTGCGTATTGTTCACTTTTTCTTTCCAAGGTGAATTTCGGTGCTCCAATGTATTTCTCGTATGGTAGACGGGGGCCATTTTTTAAACTTCTGTTTCAAGGCACGTCGAATGGAAGGTACCTATGATTTCGTTAATTTCATCAAAAGTTTTATCTTGATATTGAGAATAACGTTTATCATTATTCATGTTATTTTTTTCCGTCGTAAGGTAAGAGCAACACAGTGACGAATTCAAATCAAACGGTTTTTAATTGGGATTTGGTTTTTTTCTCATAGTTAGCTCTTTGCTTGACTTTTCTTCGTAGCTAGTATTCAAATTATTTTAGCTTTGAATTCCTTTTTGAATTACCGACATTCTAAAATGGTTCAAAAATATTCCATGATGGTGCTTCTTTATTTAGTATTCATGTTTGGAAAGTGCCAGACAGCGAGCAAGCTGATGAGTCGTTGGCCATTGGGCAGACTTCTGCAACGGAACTTGTCAGCACAGGTAGTAAAATCATTCATGATTTCCGTATCAGTATCTTTTCACTAGTCTGTATTTTCTTTGCATTTCTAGCCTACATCTGACTATTCTAATGCCTTGCTTTGTAATTCTGATAAATGTACGACAAGCAAATTTGTAACGACTTAGTTGGTTTTGGGCCTACCACTGAAGGAAAACTTTGCTTTTCAAATTCATAGATCACAATTGTGTTTGTCGGATATTGTCGAATCTGTTCAGATTATCTTCTTTCCAAATTTTAACTAAAACTCCAAAAATAAAAAGCTTAAAGTCAACTACAATTATACCATGTTTTAGAAGCAACAGTTCTGAACGAGGGAGTTCGCATGACAGTCATGATCGATGAGCAATGGACGATGAAAAGTGAGATATGCCTCGGTTTTCTGTGTCAATATTTATTCAACTACGTATTTATTCATTTTCGTCTACAGAATTTTCCATATAGTAAAATCTCTTACCATTATTTTAATTTTTCTGTGATATAAGGATTTTTTTTCTCGTTACTGCCAGTGACATTTTTCTTATTTTTGTTCATCCAGCGCCGTGTTTTTTATATTCTTCCAGTTATGTTTGAAAGCTAGCGTTGAATTAATTTTTGGATTTTTTCAATGCATTGTGAAATATTTTTTAGGAATTCGGATGACGTATATATTTTGAATGCGTTTATAGATTACCACCGATTTGATGCCGTTCTATTTTGTAGTGATACCAAGCGCCGCTACGATGAGCCTTAAAGAATTATGGAAAGAATCAAAGCCAATTGGACTCATTGATGGAGTTGTAAGTGATTGCTATCATCAATAATCATCGCGACCAATTGCTATTTTCTTTCATTCTTGAAAAGTTGCTCGGGGTGGATTGTTATTCGCTTGAACAAATAACTTTGGAGCAGCAATTATTTTGAAAACAGACTCTCGGTGCTTGGGAAAGAACAAACCGGAACGATTCAGAATTGCGTAGTGATCAAATGGGGCTACATCATATGATTTAATACACTTGTTTAGAACATGATCAACGGTGTTTCATGGATTCAGTTATATATCACTGCACGATAAATGGATGCTGGTGGACTCAGTTCCACAGATCCAGTGGGTACTCGTGGGTTTCGTCAACGAAATTGCACCCATCGGCAACCCCTGATAGTTGTAAAATATTGGGTGGACACAATTGGATGCTCTAATGTTCTGTATTGCTGAGAGTTTTTTCAAAACACTCGATTGTATACGGTATAGGCTTCGGTACAAGGACGTTCTGAAGAGGCATTTTCAGTCCACGAATATGGCATCGGAGAACTGGGAATTGATGGCTCGTGACCGCTCAAATTGGCGCCAAAAAATCAAAGCTTGAGCTAAAGTTGTCCATCATAACTGGGTACGCCGTGATAACGAGAGACGCGACCGAGCTCACGCCGTGGCGGACTCAAACTCAACAAGGAGTGTTACGTGCGAGGACTGCGGTAAAGTCTGTGCAAGTGCTTTCGGCTTAAGAGCTCACAAGAGATGGAAGCACCAAAACTCCAGAATCAAGTGACTTCCTCTCCGTCTTCTTCTTTATCGAAGGACCGCCGATGATATTAGATGCTATCTAATATGTTTACTGTGACTTGGAGCAATTATTCGTACTCTAGAACTGTCTTTCTAATGCACATAATGAGTTCAGATTTCATTTTTATAAAGCACCTCTTGGTGTAACGAGTTTGATGATGGATTACTGCATCCAGTTTCCTTGCTCGAAGACTCTTACCGAGAATGAAAACCCAAATATGCTCTCTCGTTTCAGGCGGAAGAATGTGCACAGGCTAGATTGATAACAGCGACGTTGTATTTATCATCACAAGGGTTAATTGTGTGCGGTAGAAAGGATGGATCAATTGTTGTAATAAATGCAGTCAGAGCTGCTCTTAATCAATTATTAGAGGGAAACCAGACAGCAAAAGCAGGTTGGAAATTAGATGTATTTTTCTACCTTTTTCTGCTCTTCCTAGTAAGAATGCTTCATTTTTACGGTGTTTTAAGTGAAAATCATTCTTAATGAGTGGAGTTATGTCTACTTAGCAACTTTCGTTCAAATAAAGAGTTGCCCACCTTTGGCAAAACGAGGTGCAGGAATCCTATTGAGAAGAAAACTGCAAAGATTGTTTAGTGGTAATGTGTACGTTAGTCCTAAGCAAATGTAGATTTTCAGTAAGAATGATGAAGATCGCTGCGTCTCAGTAATACTAAGTTAGAAATCACTAGGCATAATCCCGCCGAGAGAAAGGAGCTGGAAATTTATCCATAAGCAGAGCTTTTCATAGTCGGGTCGAGAAATGTTCCCATGAATTGATCTTATAGAGCCGTGATAAATCTTTGGACATTAAATGCAATAGTATCCTACATTTTTCTTTCTAGACTCTATCATATTTCTTGCAATAGTCAAGTTTAATTCCATGTTTCGTACGGAGAAGGGTGAAGCACTTGATTTTTTTGCAACTTATCTTTCTATAATCACATTACAACTTTTCTACTAATTCAGGTATCTTTCTCTTCTCAGATCATCTTCCTTTAAACATACTAAAAGGGCATACTGGCAAGGTCACGTGTCTGTTGTATCCGAATGAAGAGAATCCTCGTTATGATATAACACACCTCGTTTCCGGGGGCGCTGACTTCACCGTGCGTCTGTGGGACGTGTTTAACGGATCATTGCTTCACACGTTCAACTCACAAGGAGGGGAAGTTGTCAAATTGCTAGTCACTCCACCGGATTGTACGGTGAGTCATTCGAAGTAAGAAATTTGAGTAAGAACTAAACTCTCGAATTTGAGACGAACCAGAGTAGGGAAAGAAAGGAGTTTTGAATTCTGCAAGGCATGTAGAGCTCTTTAATAGGCATTGTTACAAAAGAAGCACGGTGCTAAGATTTTCTCCATTTTGAAAAGACATCGATATGCATTGGCGCGCTGTGTTAAGCGAAAGAGAGCTAGTAGGCTACGTAGTCAACGGTCGCTTTTGTTTTGAACCAAGTGTCAGCTGATGTTATCTTCGACAGTTCCATAGTGTATTTTTCTTTGTTGTTCTCTGGCACAAAATGGCTGCTCCTAATCCAAATGTTGAATAAATATATTTGATGGTGAAAACGACTATTTTAGCCCCAGAAATGAAATGAAGCAAGTGTAAGAAACCTTCAGCTGCATGTGAATGTCAAAAGGACGAAGTCGCTTGGAAAAATTGAAATTAAGTTACTAATAATCGATAAAAAGATTGCACAGCATGCTTGATTCTGAGCTTAGTTAGATAATCATACATATTGAGGTATGACTGAATATTTCGCGGCTTTTTTTAATCATAGATTTGAATGTATCACTAAAATTACCTAGCTATAATTCTGTTTATCCCCGAAGGTCACCTCGGCCTTGACCGGAAACAAAATTTTGCAGCCAGGAGATTTAGTTTTGACTTCTTAATCTTGTTTAAATATCACATAGAGCTAGCTTTTAAGATGTCGAGAGGAAGGTTCATCAAGATGTATCCTTATCCCTCTTCTCGATGTCTGCACGTCTCCTGGTGCTACCGCCTGACGTTTCAGAGAGCTAGCTACTCTCCTCTACCTAAAAGAATTCCATGCTCGGGGTTCGCTTTGGTCTGTTATGAAGTATCATACCCACTGAGTCGTCCTAATATCTTTTTATGGAACGTCTTGCCTTGTTCTTGCTTTCCTTAATCTTACAACTTGCCATCTTTCAAATACAGGATCAATAAAGTTGATCTGATCTTTCTCTCCTCCTAGCCTTTCGCTTTCTTCTTTCTTCCTTTGCTGGGGCTTTGTATAGGCCACCATGGCCTTTCCTCAACATAACTCACCAAAAAATAACTTCTGGGTGATCTGAGTGTCACAAAACCATTCTTCGGATGCCTCACGAAATTTGCGGAAAATTCATTGATGCAAATTCCTGCTCATGATTTTAGGCAAGATTTCTATCTTGCATCTGCTCAGTGGCACAAGATCATTCTGTCGCTCTGCTTGGCATTCGAGAACGGAAAACTCTTCTGCTAGCAAGCAGACACACTTTCCCAGTTGAGACAATAAGGTGGCGAGCGAAGGATGATTTTATGGTGATAGGATGTGCAGATGGCACTGTTTACGTTTGGCAAATGGAAACCGGTATGACCCGTCTTCTATTCTATCTAATTTTCATGTATGTATCAATACAGTACCTTCAGTGTTGTGTATTTCTAACGTATATTATATTGTCACATGCAAGATGCTAACCCTATCCAGCGCCATTCATCAACGGGACCCCCGCGTTTATCGCTGTTTTAGCCCTCACATTGCATGCACAACTGAATCATTGTCACGCTTTTGAAACGAAGACAAGGGGTTTCATGTGTGCCAAACGGGGGTCTTTAACGCCGTATACATGAAATTCAAAGTCTTTTATGATAGAATATGACTGCAGTGTACACTTACTGCCATGGAAATAAACGTTGCCTTTTTGATAGACTATATTCATTGAATCGTTGCATTATAGTTATTTTGTGCCAATTCGTGTAAGTGCTTTCAAGAGTACAACTTGCTGGTTTGTTTTTAAGGTCATCTGGACAGGTGTGTTGCTGGCTCCGTTGCTTACGACATTCTCGAATCATGTTGCGAGGAAACGTCAAGCCCTACTGCAGCAGTTCGCGAGTATCGACACAAGTTTCGCCTACAGTCGTCGCTATCAGCAATGCGACATCAGCTGCCTTTAGAATTCAGTACTCCGGCTATCGTCAAGAAAGTCAGAAAGAAAATTACTCACATGCAATCGTCAAACAATCAGAAAAACGTGGCCCCGCAACAAGGTAATATTTTTAGACCGAATGTTTATTTTTCTGAGCTATTAATCTAATTATAATCCGTAATCCTTTAATTGTGCTAGGATAGTTTAGCGGTTGTGACGCTTGATTGCGAGATCCAATGATCTTTAATTTGAGAAAGACCCAGCCTTGACCTCCACTTAGAGTGAGAAGCATCGCTGGCTTTTTGTGATTCTAGATGGGAGAAGCACAAGGTTTGGCTACGTGCTGGACGAGCAGAGCTTCGGAGGGTCCTTAAATTCACTTTCAGAATCATGAAAGATTGGAACTTGGTATGACGTCACATTACGGGAGAGGATCAAGACACGGCTTGTAAACATAATTTCTCGGTGTCCAAGAGTCTACCTTATGATTCACGAATTATAGGAATATTGATATGACGCCATATTTTGAGAAAGGACTGGGATGTTGCTCGATAAGCAGAGCTTCTCAGTAACCTATAATCTGTCTTTAGATGCTAGGTAGAAATATGAGAAATCATGTTCTGATTATCTTTAGGTGGCCAAGTTTATACTGCCTTTAGAATTTTTGCATCGCTTATTTGACTTTTTCCTTAAAATGCTTTCTATTTATTTCATATTTTCCATGATTAGGAAGCTTAGTTTGAGGTATTCAAAATTCGGTATCCCCTTCATTTCACACTTATTGTGTGCAATTATTTTTCTCTTAGAATCACGACAGCCTCCTAACCAAACACAGCTTCCACCAATACGAGTCTGCGCATTGCGCTCCAATAGGAACGATTCAGATGTCCACGTGATGCTTTTGGATCCTGAAGCTTTGATTTGTCAGTTGCTTGCAGAAGATGCTGAGGCTGCAAGTACTCATGGGAAACCTGTCAATCCTAAACGTCATCCATCACGTGGTTTGTCGCAAATACCAGTCCAAGATCAGCGAAAAAGTATCAAAACATCAATGACGTCACAGATTCAAAGAGAGGTTGGTGATTTGTTTCCTTCTATTTGTGGCTGCGTAAATCAGCCGAGAGACAGCAGCGTGAATGTTTAGCTGAGAGTGGATTCGACCCATTTACCATGGGACCAATGGGCAAACCTTCTTTAAACCTAAGATATCCTGAAACTTGGTCGTCCTCTGCACATCGTCCAGTGGTTTGCCTATAATGTCTTAACCAGTTCATTGATTTATTTGAATAGAACAACACTCACTCTATTTCATTTCAATACCATAATGAACCTATCAATGAATACCTCATGATAATTATACTGTATGCTATGGTATCTTTATACAGAATTGACATCTCCACGATGTGTTCAGATATCAATGTGCTTCCTGTAAAAACATGCTAAAAATTATTCAGAAACAGCGTAGCAGAGTATCCCCTGCTCAGTAGAACCCAGAATCATTGTTTCAAGCTTGTCCTAAGGAAATTGATTTTATGAAGTGGTTTTCCATTCCTTAGCGATAGTGTTTTTACTAGGAACCATACTGCAGGTATCGTACTCTTCGCTACCCCTCTACTGAGTTCGCCCGCTTAACTACTACACCACGACGCCCCAAAGAGCTTCAAGAGGTGTTGGGATCACTCGTTTTGCATTGATCTGATGGTCAGTGGTTCAAATCCCCCCTCAGCTAAACCTTCACTTAGAGCGAGGAGAGTTGTCAGCTCCCTGTAATTCCAAGCGTAAGAATCACGAGGTGTGGTCACATCGAGAGGAATATTCTGGAATTGCTCAATGAGCAAAAAAGCTTCTTTACACCCATGTCTAGCTTTTAAAAAAAGAAAAAAGAGAGCATTAAAAGCAAATTTCATCCTTCTCAAAACACCTCGATATATGATGGCTACTTAACGAGATGTGATGTGCAGTGTTTCAATCGCCCTTTGCTTGTAGGTTTCGCATGAAATGGCGCAACTTCTCCTCTCCTGCATTCATTCATGGGGTATTGATCCCACCTTGGACGAAACGTGCACTGCAAGGCTAGGCATGCTGAAACCCGTGGATCCTTTATCGTTTGGCCTACTCACTCGCGGTCGCTTATCGCTCATGCTTCCCAATTGGAAAATCGATGAATCGGAGGATACCTCTTCGCATGATTCAGATGAAACTCAATCACAGGTGAAATTCAGCTTACCCTCATAATTGTTGATGCATGTGAATCGGTCAAAGCATGCATTAGCTAACTGATTTCTTGGCTGCTTGTCTTTTCGCTCATTGATTTATTTTCCAATCAATTAGATGATTTATTTACTGTTTCATTGATTTATTAGTTGGCTGATTGACCGATTCCTTGATTGAATGATTCACTGATCGTTGATTGATTGATTTATTTGTTGACTATCTCGTTCTCATAGGTTGACCGATTCATCTATTCACTGATTCATTGGTTGATTATCTGATAAATTTTCTATTTTTTTTCACTGATTCATTGATTCATTTATTGATTAGCTGATTCATTGATTTACTGATCATTAATTCATTCATATATTGATTAATTCATTCATTGATTCATTGATTAATTCATTCATTAATTCATTGATTTTATCAATTCATTGAAATTCGATTTTTTTTGTAGATGTATTCAGAAGATGATCCTTCATTTCATCGAAAGCTTCGTTTCAACTCCCACTGGCAATTATCATCGTCATTAACAACGCAACATCTCTTGAGCATTGTCTCAATAACTAATACTTTGATGAGCATGAACCACATCTCATTTGTCAATCAAGTGAAAGGTACGATTCACATAATCAGATTAATTATCTCCGGCCAGACCTCCATGTTTTGGACATCCATTCCGAGCACACATCCAGCTCTCCAAATCTTTGGAAAAGTCTTAATCATTTATGAATAGCTACATAGGATACAGACACAAAAATAGAAAAAATAAAAAAAAGCACAGCATACTTGGTTCCACCTTAAAGAGGACACCAGAGGCAGGCTCTTTGTTTCTCAGAAGGATTGGATCGTATGAGGGGGTTTCCCCGGCCTTCCTCGCCCAAAGTATTTCTATGATAGACAATGTAAGACTTGAACCCGTAGCAAAGCATGCATTTTGAGTCCCGCGCTTGCCATTGTATAATACTAAAAACCTTTATTTATGGGTAGGATCGGTATTAGGGGGACCATTCGACGCAGTTTGTAGCCAATAATTGCCGTACATTTGCATTTATTTTTCAATGAAAACTTTGTTTTTACATGGAAAGTATTGATAGCAATTTTTCAAAGATCTTTCGATGCTCAATCCATTCAAAGGGCTTGCTTGGTTTTATGTTTTGCTGTTTTGTTGTTATGTCCAATGGACTCTCTTGTAATGTCTGTAGGCGGGGTCGATGAAGAATCGCTTTCAGACTACAACCAAGTGAGCCAACAACGAGCAGAAGAGAAGGCAGGTTGGAGTTTAGTTGCTGCACTTCACTGCTGCTTATTACCTGAAATGATGCGAGGTTTCATGTATCGACCTCCCCTTCTGCATATTTTGGCAAGACGTTGGCAGGATCGATGCCTCGAGGTATTTTTGCATTTTTATATTTCATATCGTCTAATACCTAAGCCATCACCTTGAATCTATTACACACCTTGATATTGTTAGATTTACTCCCCACCACATTAGTACAATCCACGTTGAGCCACAATTCATCTTGAAATTTGTTTGATGCCCTTTTGTCCGTCCAGCAATATCCGAGAATCCTCGTTCTGTTTTTTACCGCCTTAACATATCTGAAAAAACGACTCGGGCAACTGGCCAAATCTGCCTAGACTACTGATTGATAAACTTGTAATTTTCACTCGGCGATTGTTTTAATAAGATCTCTCTCTCTCTCTCTCTCTCTCTCTCGCTCTCTCTCTCTCTCTAGCATCTCTCTCTCTCTCTAGCATCTCTCTCTCTCTCTCTCTCTCTCTCTCTCTCTCTCAGAGTCTCTCTCTCTCAGAGTCTCTCTCTCTCAGAGTCTCTCTCTCTCTCATAGTCTCTCTCTCTCACTACAATTTACATCACACTCAAAAATGGCATCTGCCCTCAAATTCAAACACGACACTAACTAAGGCTGTAAGTTTTGATGATCTAACATTTGAGAAATCTGAGGCCCCTAGCCTTTGTTGATCATTTCCAGGGCAAAAGGTTTAACGCAGTACTTTTCTCTCATTCCAATTCTAACTGGATTTCTCTTTGCTTTTCAACATACAGGTTTCTCAAATATTAGATTGTTGAAAATCATCTACACATTCCGTCTTTTTTGCAGTTTTCATGTTCTCATATAAGTTGAAAATAAGCAAATCATCAACTTTCTATATGTGGTAGATGACTGGAATGATTCCCTACTTTGAAAGCTTTGACAATTTCTTCCAGAATGCATTGCAGTCAAATTCTTATGTAACGCCATTAAGAGGAAGGCCTATTGCAGTTATATTGTCTGTCTTTACGCATCCCAATAAATGACATGGAAGGCTGTCCGGAGATGCTTACAGCGCTGATCCAAGTATCCACAAGTGTCATCTTGGCGATTAGCACTTTTCAGGTCCCTTTAGCTAGAAGCACATCTAATTGAAGACAGTCGCCAGTAGAAATGCAAGGAGAAAGATAGCTGTGGAGATCAGCACCCAGTTTTAGCGACATTGTAGACTGAAATAGAGTTTAATGCTGTGGTGTGTCGTCACAAAAAGCGTCCCTGATCTAGGTATGGCTTACAACCTGCAATGACACGAAGACTGAAGAGATAAGGAACGATGTTGCTGTTATAGCAAGCCAATGCCTCTAATTATTCCTGCTTTTTGTGTATGCATATCAAGTGATTTGGCAACTCAGTTTCAGATGCCATGTCCCCTTCAAGTGAATATCATGTTAGCTGTCTACTAACATTTTGATCGCCTTCTATTTGAAGATTCGTGAAGCAGTGCAGGCGATTCTACTTGCTGAGCTAAGAAGAGTTGGAACGAAGGGAAGAAAGCAGTTGATAGATGCATGGTCACCGCACCTTCCTCAAGATATCGATAGCACGGATTTCGGTTTTGAAGATCTGGAACAGTATATGAATAGCGAAGAAGGTATGGATCTATTTGACGTTTCATTTGTTGACACCTGAGACGATTTTATTTGGATAACATTGTGCAGTGACTATTCTGGGTATTCTCTGTATTTTGAAATTGCCGTTAAATTACCGTTAAATCGCCATGATGGATCGGAATGCTCGAAGATCGGGAATCGATTAAGTTTGTAAGTGGCACTGTCCTTTTTCGGCCACCATTTGGTGTTCCATTCTCTGATGACCGAATTACGTTTCCACCTTCTGTGCAATACCTAACTTTGGGACGTCAAAGCAGTCGAATAGATTTTAGTAAGTTAAAAAGTTGCTTATTGAAAGGTACTGCTTTCTTTGATGACGCTCGTGCCTCTATTCATGTACAAAAATGCCCATTAGAATGATTTGATATGCGTAACCGTTGTATGATGAACTGACTCGTCCATTTCAAAGAATATCTTCATGCTTGATGGCTTTTCTCGAGAGACTTCAATGGAAGTCACAATGCCACGAAATCCCTTCACGATTAATGGGCGAAAATGGACGAAATTTTTCAGAAGGCAGCAAATCTGTTCTCCCGAGCACGTCTCTGCGACCAGATCTGTGCACCACTGTCACGTGCTGAGCATGCACAGCTGGGGCATCTGTCTGACTAAGAAGTGAGAGACAGTGTCACCAATTAATACTCATTACGACCCAAGTGATCACAGCTGTCCATAGATGCACATAGCTGTCCATAGATGCTGTTGCACTTGACTTCTACTCATGATTGATTTCCAGTCGATAATCGCGTGGTCTTGTTTTTTACGGACACGTTATCTCCATCCCCTAGTCGTCCGTTTTCGTGACGAGATTCGATTCTACGGTATAGGGTAAATGCAGATGCAGTACGTAGCGAGCACGATTTGCGGCTTTGCTATTGAGTTCAGCTCACGTCTCTTTTATCTGGACCCAGAATATTTCGGTTTGCAATGCCCGATCGCTTTCACCTTTTTCTGCAATTTTATCGTTCGTTGCCATTTAGATAAGCCAATGGTCATTACTGCTGACGAAGATAAAGCAGATGTCGCCATGGTAATGCTTACGACAAAGAAGATGGTGTCAAGTGACGTCAGATTGCGCCATGCAACAGCAATTGTCATGCTGGGTGTGATCGGGGCTGAATTTCAAAAGGAGGTTGATCCGTTAGCGCTGCCCAGAGACCAAAAGGGTCACTTGTGTAAGTATATGATCGTGTAAGTATATATGCCCCAAAAGGGTCGCTTTGATATCCATCGAACGATCCTTCGCCGTGAACTATTTATTTCAAAGGTTGTCGGCGTGAGTCGCTGCCCAATTTTTGTTTCTTTCCGCTTGCCTTCTTCCTTTTTCGCTTCCCTCTCGCTCTGATACCATTTGAATTTGATCTCCGATGCGACAGTCCCCTGTTATCGCAAGAGGTCCTGCCTGCCGTTAACCCTCCCTGCTCACCGTGCTTTGTGACCAGCACTAGCAACGCTCTTCATTCACACAACCAAAGGATTTTTACCCAGTTCATGTAAATAAGCAAATTATTCCTATGAATCATACCCGCTTTGCACAGAGCACTTTTAGAAAAGGCTGTGAGAGTTTGATAAAAATACAGTTGCAGTTACAGCTGCATGACACCTAAGCAAATGGTATAGAATACACTCCGGAAAATTCTTCTGTATCAATTTCCTTGCATTTCTGTTTGACATTGTTATCAAGGACACTGAAACATTTTATCAAAACAGTGTAGCAAGAATATGTTAGTACCTACAGCAACCGATAAGGTTAGATTAGAAATGTTATCCTCTTGCAAAGTGAAACTCAAGTTGTGTCCCATACTCAATATGAGAATGGTATGTACCTTGTCAGAAAGATACCATTTTGGGCCACAGCTTTGCGAAGTAGAATGGCCAAATCGTTCCCTCGCCACCGTCTTCACATCTTATCTGTTCGCCATATCCATTCACTGCTGGGTTGATAGATAGAAAGTAATGATCAATGCGAAACAAGCATAGCTCAAGCCTGAGACCTTATGTACCTAGATGCTTTAAACGCTGTTCTAACAATCGAATTCTGTTATAGCATCCGAGGGGATGATGGAAGTCACAACGTTACGGTACACTGCCAAAGCTCTTACATCACTCTTGCTCCAAAGACCCACAACAAAAGCTCCTGCTTACAGTGCGATAAGGCGAGCCGCAATCGATCTGATCGGTCGAGGATTTGCATTATGGGAACCTCACATTGATGTGTCGCACGTTTTGATTGGCCTGCTGGATTTGTGTGCGAATACTAGTTTAGTTGGGCAGGAACACGAGTATTTCAGTAGTGTTTTATCAGCGCCTGCTGACCTGCACCGTTCAGCGAAGCATGCCTTAGGACTGATTGCAACAGCCCGACCTGCAGCATTCATAACAACCCTTGCCAAGGAAGTAAGTTATTTCACACACAAGTATCTTGTAGGTATTGGCATCATTCGTTAGCATCTGGTGAAATTATTTTACAAGACGTTTTCAGGTGTGAAAAATTTAACTCATCGAAGTTTACGTCTCTCGTTTGGGTAACCTAACCGATGAAACCTGCAATTTTCTTGCTTTGTTTTTTTGCTGCATCGCCAGCGATTTCTTTCGTGGAAGAAGCAAAAAGCTTGCAGAGATTGTGAAGCAGTATTCTTATTGAAATGGCGAGAGCCATCAATGTTTCAAAGCTAACTTGGTTCAAAGGTGACGCTCTGTTTTTGCAACTAAAAGTGGTTGCTGTAACATGTTGTTTTCTGAGCTCCATTGGAAGAACTTGAAAGATTTTCTTATCTGAAGCCGAGGAAGAAAATGAAAACTATCAACATGAGTGGATATGCCAAGCAACGTTAAGAACCGTAACTGCCGATGCCGTCATGAAACAAGCATGACACATGAAATATATGAGGGTTCCTTACTAGTTTTCAGTGTTCTTATCGTATGACCTTTCCATGACAGCCATGTGTCGCGGAGAATAATTTTCCCGGTGGCATTAGCTATTTTCACATTTTTACTTTTGCTTCTCTAAGGTTGCCAGGCATGTGGCCAATGCTTCTTCGATTTCATTTAATCAAACGTCGCCGGCGGCCATTGCAGTTTATTCTCACGTTCGCCACCAGCCCGTGCCAGCAACTCCCGACTCACAGAATTCGAACGTCATCCACTCTGCCAGAAGCGAAATCCTGCGAACGATCGAATTGATGATTGAGAAAAATCAGCAAGACGTCATACATCTTATAGTTGAAGTATGATTGTTGTAAAATAGTTTCGCTTTTTCATCTTACTATTTTCTTGAGAGCTTCAATGAAGTTTAAAAAAATGCAGACTAGTAATGAATCATTTTAATGAAAAATATCTTATGTTAATTATGTCATAAAATGTATATTATTTCATGTTTTCTCGCATCGATGTGTTTATATGTTATTGATTCTCTTTGTACTTTATTTATCTTTTTTCTATTGATTTATGTCTCATAGTTTTGATTCATGTTATGTACCATTGATTTATTTTATATGCTATTCATTCATCTCATATGTAATTTATTAATGTGGTGATGTTTATTTCAGTTCATCGCTCCTTTTTCATTTTCTGATGCTCCTTTCATTTCATAGTTTCTTTTATCACTTCCTCTTTCCCCGTATTTAGGTTGCAGATGTGGTTGTTCATTGTCTTGATCACAAAATTGTTAAGGACAAAGGCTTGGCAGAAGTGTTCCCGGCAATTTGCAGGTAAAAGCAAAGACTCAGTCGTAACCGTGAAACCTCCAGTAATCATTCTGATAATTTATGTCAAGTGAAAAGTAGGAAAGCAAAGATGACGTTGAAGTTTCGTTGATTTAAGAATATGATAATCAGTTAGTTTTAAGGCAAGTTCAGTCACGGGTGGAATGGAAGATGGAAGCAAAGAAAAGGTTTTAGAGGAAATGTAGAATACCAATCATTCCATCAATCCGTCAACTGATTGATCAGTTAATTCACCAAAACATCCATCAATTATTGAATCTGTAAGTTCGTCAATTAGTCCATCAGTCAATCATTAGTCAATCAGTCAATCATTAGTCGTTCAGTTGAACTATCAACCATTCAGAAAATTGTTCGATTCATCAATGGAAGATCAATCGATCAATAGGTCAGTAATGCACTTATCGAATTAGTCCCCTGTGTTCTTTCTTTCTCATAGGAAATGCTTTTTTGATCTTGTGTTAAATGAATCAGTGTATCATTCAACTATCCATCGATCAGCCATTGCGCTCATCCCTTGATTAATTTGTCACCCAATTAATCATTTTGAATCAGCTGCTAATTCCTTGAAGTGTTATGTGTTTGTTCTACCTATCATCAGGGGGCCGGTTTTAGAACACTGTGAAGCTGTACCTCCGAAGCAGTACCTTGTTCCTTTTTCCCAATTCGACCGCACCTCGTAATCCCCATGTAGGGCATTAGAGAGGGGGGAAGTGACTCTACTCTTTCTAAGTCAAAGTTAAAGTCAAATCAGGGCTTCAGCCACAAACCACAGGACCGATGAGAAAGTGCTTTGCCACTGGGCTATCCTTGCACCCTAGGTTATGGAAGTATAATCTGTTTTCCATCTTTCAGGTTCAATATGGTATCATACTGTGGTAATACACGTCGCTTGGCTGTTGGATCCCGTCTTGGTCATATTGCACTTTATGAATTGCGTTCTTCTCGATGTCAGTTGATTCCTGCCCATTCATCGTCCATTAACGCCCTTGCATTCTCACCTGAGGGCAAGATTCTTGCCTCGTTTTCTTATGATGATGGGAAAATCAGTTTTTGGCAGGTAAGGTAGTTCTCAAATGTCGTATATCTCTTTGTTCCATGAATTCACGCTCATTCTAAGAGCACCACTTCATAGTTCACAAAACTCACCAAACCGACCTTTTTTAGAATATCTATATTTTTGACAAATTTTTGTTCCTTGTTTTCAATTGTTATTCTATCGATAATTACTATATCCCTTTAACATTAAATGTCGTTAATGGCGAATCTAAAAGTTTGAAATGGAAATAGCTTTGCTTTTCAACGATAATTTCAAGTGCAGCAATTCACACTACAGCCCATTGATTTCTGAGCTTTCTCTCTTGCGTACCTGGCTGTTATCTTTGCAAATCTCACTGCAAGGTCACTTGGTTACGTAGGTCATACTTAGTCTCTTTCTTTGATATTTGTAACAAAAGTGGGTTTCTCTGACATTATCGTCAGATTTCATTGCTCAAGCTCTTGTTGATAATCCGAATCTTTATGCAGAATTTGATGCTCAATTTGTACTGCTGTTATCAGCATTTGTCCAGATTCGCTTAAGGAAAAGGCAAAGATGACTAAGACACCTGACCTTAGAAAATCAATGACTTTTCAGACCGCTTTAAATTTATAATAACTAAAAAGCATCATATTGAAAGTAAAACTAAGTCCCTTTTCGAAACAGCACTTTGTGCGCACCTCTGTTAAAGAGACGCTATTCTGAGGTGCGGCATTGTGAGGTAGGGGGGCCAATATTTTTCCTCGGCGTCCTTCACTCTTGCCTTTCCGCCAGGTACCCATTTACTCATGGTAGGACATATAGACAGCATCCAGACACAAACGATACGGGCGCAAACCGGATACCTTCAGCTCTATCCAGTATGTCTACCACCTCAATGGCATTCGCATTCAAGTTTCCCTCTGCGATTTGATTATTGCCTAAAAGGGGCAACATAGCACACCACAGCACCGCTTTAATACCATAGCTTGCCTTATTCTTTGCATTAGTTATCGTGGTTATGCAAAGAGCATGCTTAAAATCCAGATAACTCATTATAAATATTGATTTCTTTTAGACAAGCACAAGTTTACTTGGTCTGCTGAGCTCCACTGTTAAATGTGTTCACACTTACAAGACATCCGAGATGAAGAACTGCCCGCCGATGGCCATAAAGCAGGTTCGTTTGGTTTGGATAAATCATAAAAATGTTGTCATATTAACTGGAGATAATAAACAGTTCAAATTTTCAGTTTAGGTCTTTTGCCCTTTTCTAAAGAAAATTAACATGGGCAACTTCATCTATGAACGAAAATCTGCTTGAACAATAAAAATGGCTCTCAGAGTCTTTGCGATTAAAAATTATACCTTATCAACCGATTGCCCTGAAATTGTCTTAATTCCTTCTCGTTCAAATAGGAAATAATTGTAGATCAAAAAAATACATCGACTCCTTGATCTATGAATCAAAAGAGAGAGAAATTCTTCTCAACTTTCTTTAACAATGAATTGAAATGGCCAAATTTGGCCAAAACATAAGCCTATAGGATTGTTATTTTGGCCTAAAGTCACCATTTTCAGCTTTCTCCAAATTCTACCGCAAATCAAAAAGTGCCTCAAAACAGCCAATTTTAGCCCAAAAGTAAGGCTATAGGCTTGCCATTTTTGCCAAAAATCATCCATTTTCAACCTTCTCCAAATTTAACCACCAATCAAAACGTGCCTCAAAACAGCCAATTTTGGCCCAAAAGCAAGGCTATAGGCTTGCCATTTTTGCTAAAAATCATCCATTTTCAACCTTCTCCTCATTCAAAAACAATTCAAAACGTGCCTCAAAACAGCCAATTTTGGCCCAAAAGTAAGGCTATAGGCTTGCCATTTTTGCCAAAAATCATCCATTTTCAACCTTCTCCAAATTTTACCACAAATCAAAAAGTGCCTCAAAACAGCCAATTTTGGCCCAAAAGTAAGGCTATAGGCTTGCCATTTTTGCCAAAAATCATCCATTTTCAACCTTCTCCTTATTCAAAAACAATTCAAAACGTGCCTCAAAACAGCCAATTTTGGCCCAAAAGTAAGGCTATAGGCTTGCCATTTTTGCCAAAAATCATCCATTTTCAACCTTCTCCTCATTCAAAAACAATTCAAAACGTGCCTCAAAACAGCCAATTTTGGTCCAAAAATAAGGCTATAGGCTTGCCATTTTTGCCAAAAATCATCCATTTTCAACCTTCTCCAAATTTTACCACAAATCAAAAAGTGCCTCAAAACAGCCAATTTTGGCCCAAAAGTAAGGCTATAGGCTTGCCATTTTTGCCAAAAATCATCCATTTTCAACCTTCTCCAAATTTTACAACAAATCAAAAAGTGCCTCAAAACAGCCAATTTTGGCCCAAAAGTAAGGCTATAGGCTTGCCATTTTTGCCAAAAATCATCCATTTTCAACCTTCTCCTCATTCAAAAACAATTCAAAACGTGCCTCAAAACAGCCAATTTTGGTCCAAAAGTAAGGCTATAGGCTTGCCATTTTTGCCAAAAATCATCCATTTTCAACCTTCTCCAAATTTTACCACAAATCAAAAAGTGCCTCAAAACAGCCAATTTTGGCCCAAAAGTAAGGCTATAGGCTTGCCATTTTTGCCAAAAATCATCCATTTTCAATCTTCTCGAAGTTTTACCATAAATCTAAAAGTGCCTCAAAACAGCCAATTTTGGTCCAAAAGTAAGGCTATAGGCTTGCCATTTTTGCCAAAAATCATCCATTTTCAACCTTCTCCTCATTCAAAAACAATTCAAAACGTGCCTCAAAACAACCAATTTTGGCCCAAAAGTAAGGCTATAGGCTTGCCATTTTTGCCAAAAATCATCCATTTTCAACCTTCTCCAAATTTTACCACCAATCAAAAAGTGCCTCAAAACAGCCAATTTTGGCCCAAAAGTAAGGCTATAGGCTTGCCATTTTTGCTAAAAATTATCCATTTTCAACCTTCTCCTCATTCAAAAACAATTCAAAACGTGCCTCAAAATAGCCAATTTTGGTCCAAAAGTAAGGCTATAGGCTTGCCATTTTTGCCAAAAATCATCCATTTTCAACCTTCTCCAAATTTTACCACAAATCAAAAAGTGCCTCAAAACACCCAATTTTGGTCCAAAAGTAAGGCTATAGGCTTGCCATTTTTGCCAAAAATCATCCATTTTCAACCTTCTCCAAATTTTACCACAAATCAAAAAGTGCCTCAAAACAGCCAATTTTGGCCCAAAAGTAAGGCTATAGGCTTGCCATTTTTGCCAAAAATCATCCATTTTAAACCTTCTCCTCATTCAAAAACAATTCAAAACGTGCCTCAAAACAGCCAATTTTGGTCCAAAAGTAAGGCTATAGGCTTGCCATTTTTGCCAAAAATCATCCATTTTCAACCTTCTCCAAATTTTACCACAAATCAAAAAGTGCCTCAAAACAGCCAATTTTGGCCCAAAAGTAAGGCTATAGGCTTGCCATTTTTGCCAAAAATCATCCATTTTCAACCTTCTCCTTATTCAAAAACAATTCAAAACGTGCCTCAAAACAGCCAATTTTGGCCCAAAAGTAAGGCTATAGGCTTGCCATTTTTGCCAAAAATCATCCATTTTCAACCTTCTCCTCATTCAAAAGCAATTCAAAACGTGCCTCAAAATAGCCAATTTTGGTCCAAAAGTAAGGCTATAGGCTTGCCATTTTTGCCAAAAATCATCCATTTTCAACCTTCTCCAAATTTTACCACAAATCAAAAAGTGCCTCAAAACACCCAATTTTGGTCCAAAAGTAAGGCTATAGGCTTGCCATTTTTGCCAAAAATCATCCATTTTCAACCTTCTCCTCATTCAAAAACAATTCAAAACGTGCCTCAAAACAGCCAATTTTGGCCCAAAAGTAAGGCTATAGGCTTGCCATTTTTGCCAAAAATCATCCATTTTCAACCTTCTCCAAATTTTACCACAAATCAAAAAGTGCCTCAAAACAGCCAATTTTGGCCCAAAAGTAAGGCTATAGGCTTGCCATTTTTGCCAAAAATCATCCATTTTCAACCTTCTCCAAATTTTACCACAAATCAAAAAGTGCCTCAAAACAGCCAATTTTGGCCCAAAAGTAAGGCTATAGGCTTGCCATTTTTGCCAAAAATCATCCATTTTCAACCTTCTCCTCATTCAAAAACAATTCAAAACGTGCCTCAAAACAGCCAATTTTGGCCCAAAAGTAAGGCTATAGGCTTGCCATTTTTGCCAAAAATCATCCATTTTCAACCTTCTCCAAATTTTACCACAAATCAAAAAGTGCCTCAAAACAGCCAATTTTGGCCCAAAAGTAAGGCTATAGGCTTGCCATTTTTGCCAAAAATCATCCATTTTCAACCTTCTCCAAATTTTACCACAAATCAAAAAGTGCCTCAAAACAGCCAATTTTGGCCCAAAAGTAAGGCTATAGGCTTGCCATTTTTGCCAAAAATCATCCATTTTAAACCTTCTCCTCATTCAAAAACAATTCAAAAAGTGCCTCAAAACAGCCAATTTTGGTCCAAAAGTAAGGCTATAGGCTTGCCATTTTTGCTAAAAATTATCCATTTTCAACCTTCTCCTCATTCAAAAACAATTAAAAACGTGCCTCAAAACAGCCAATTTTGGCCCAAAAGAAAGGCTATAGGCTTGCCATTTTTGCCAAAAATCATCCATTTTCAACCTTCTCCTCATTCAAAAACAATTCAAAACGTGCCTCAAAACAGCCAATTTTGGCCCAAAAGTAAGGCTATAGGCTTGCCATTTTTGCCAAAAATCATCCATTTTCAATCTTCTCGAAGTTGTACCATAAATCAAAAAGTGCCTCAAAACAGCCAATTTTGGTCCAAAAGTAAGGCTATAGGCTTGCCATTTTTGCCAAAAATCATCCATTTTCAACCTTCTCCTCATTCAAAAACAATTCAAAACGTGCCTCAAAATAGCCAATTTTGGTCCAAAAGTAAGGCTATAGGCTTGCCATTTTTGCCAAAAATCATCCATTTTCAACCTTCTCCTCATTCAAAAACAATTCAAAACGTGCCTCAAAACAGCCAATTTTGGCCCAAAAGTAAGGCTATAGGCTTGCCATTTTTGCCAAAAATCATCCATTTTCAACCTTCTCCAAATTTTACCACAAATCAAAAAGTGCCTCAAAACAGCCAATTTTGGCCCAAAAGTAAGGCTATAGGCTTGCCATTTTTGCTAAAAATTATCCATTTTCAACCTTCTCCTCATTCAAAAACAATTCAAAACGTGCCTCAAAATAGCCAATTTTGGTCCAAAAGTAAGGCTATAGGCTTGCCATTTTTGCCAAAAATCATCCATTTTCAACCTTCTCCAAATTTTACCACAAATCAAAAAGTGCCTCAAAACAGCCAATTTTGGCCCAAAAGTAAGGCTATAGGCTTGCCATTTTTGCCAAAAATCATCCATTTTCAATCTTCTCGAAGTTGTACCATAAATCAAAAAGTGCCTCAAAACAGCCAATTTTGGTCCAAAAGTAAGGCTATAGGCTTGCCATTTTTGCCAAAAATCATCCATTTTCAACCTTCTCCTCATTCAAAAACAATTCAAAACGTGCCTCAAAACAGCCAATTTTTGCCCAAAAGTAAGGCTATAGGCTTGCCATTTTTGCCAAAAATCATCCATTTTCAACCTTCTCCAAATTTTACCACAAATCAAAAAGTGCCTCAAAACACCCAATTTTGGTCCAAAAGTAAGGCTATAGGCTTGCCATTTTTGCCAAAAATCATCCATTTTCAACCTTCTCCTCATTCAAAAACAATTCAAAACGTGCCTCAAAACAGCCAATTTTTGCCCAAAAGTAAGGCTATAGGCTTGCCATTTTTGCCAAAAATCATCCATTTTCAACCTTCTCCTCATTCAAAAACAATTCAAAACGTGCCTCAAAATAGCCAATTTTGGTCCAAAAGTAAGGCTATAGGCTTGCCATTTTTGCCAAAAATCATCCATTTTCAACCTTCTCCAAATTTTACCACAAATCAAAAAGTGCCTCAAAACAGCCAATTTTGGCCCAAAAGTAAGGCTATAGGCTTGCCATTTTTGCCAAAAATCATCCATTTTCAATCTTCTCGAAGTTGTACCATAAATCAAAAAGTGCCTCAAAACAGCCAATTTTGGTCCAAAAGTAAGGCTATAGGCTTGCCATTTTTGCCAAAAATCATCCATTTTCAACCTTCTCCTCATTCAAAAACAATTCAAAACGTGCCTCAAAACAGCCAATTTTGGCCCAAAAGTAAGGCTATAGGCTTGCCATTTTTGCCAAAAATCATCCATTTTCAACCTTCTCCAAATTTTACCACAAATCAAAAAGTGCCTCAAAACAGCCAATTTTGGCCCAAAAGTAAGGCTATAGGCTTGCCATTTTTGCTAAAAATTATCCATTTTCAACCTTCTCCTCATTCAAAAACAATTCAAAACGTGCCTCAAAATAGCCAATTTTGGTCCAAAAGTAAGGCTATAGGCTTGCCATTTTTGCCAAAAATCATCCATTTTCAACCTTCTCCAAATTTTACCACAAATCAAAAAGTGCCTCAAAACAGCCAATTTTGGCCCAAAAGTAAGGCTATATATAGGCTTGCCATTTTTGCCAAAAATCATCCATTTTCAACCTTCTCCAAATTTTACCACAAATCAAAAAGTGCCTCAAAACAGCCAATTTTGGCCCAAAAGTAAGGCTATAGGCTTGCCATTTTTGCCAAAAATCATCCATTTTCAACCTTCTCCTCATTCAAAAACAATTCAAAACGTGCCTCAAAACAGCCAATTTTGGCCCAAAAGTAAGGCTATAGGCTTGCCATTTTTGCCAAAAATCATCCATTTTCAACCTTCTCCAAATTTTACCACAAATCAAAAAGTGCCTCAAAACAGCCAATTTTGGCCCAAAAGTAAGGCTATAGGCTTGCCATTTTTGCTAAAAATTATCCATTTTCAACCTTCTCCTCATTCAAAAACAATTCAAAACGTGCCTCAAAATAGCCAATTTTGGTCCAAAAGTAAGGCTATAGGCTTGCCATTTTTGCCAAAAATCATCCATTTTCAACCTTCTCCTCATTCAAAAACAATTCAAAACGTGCCTCAAAACACCCAATTTTGGCCCAAAAGTAAGGCTATAGGCTTGCCATTTTTGCCAAAAATCATCCATTTTCAACCTTCTCCAAATTTTACCACAAATCAAAAAGTGCCTCAAAACAGCCAATTTTGGCCCAAAAGTAAGGCTATAGGCTTGCCATTTTTGCCAAAAATCATCCATTTTCAACCTTCTCCAAATTTTACCACAAATCAAAAAGTGCCTCAAAACAGCCAATTTTGGCCCAAAAGTAAGGCTATAGGCTTGCCATTTTTGCCAAAAATCATCCATTTTCAACCTTCTCCAAATTTTACCACAAATCAAAAAGTGCCTCAAAACAGCCAATTTTGGCCCAAAAGTAAGGCTATAGGCTTGCCATTTTTGCCAAAAATCATCCATTTTCAACCTTCTCCTTATTCAAAAACAATTCAAAACTTGCCTCAAAACAGCCAATTTTGGCCCAAAAGTAAGGCTATAGGCTTGCCATTTTTGCCAAAAATCATCCATTTTCAACCTTCTCCAAATTTTACCACAAATCAAAAAGTGCCTCAAAACAGCCAATTTTGGCCCAAAAGTAAGGCTATAGGCTTACCATTTTTGCCAAAAATCATCCATTTTCAACCTTCTCCAAATTTTACCACAAATCAAAAAGTGCCTCAAAACAGCCAATTTTGGCCCAAAAGTAAGGCTATAGGCTTGCCATTTTTGCCAAAAATCATCCATTTTAAACCTTCTCCTCATTCAAAAACAATTCAAAACGTGCCTCAAAACAGCCAATTTTGGTCCAAAAGTAAGGCTATAGGCTTGCCATTTTTGCCAAAAATCATCCATTTTCAACCTTCTCCAAATTTTACCACAAATCAAAAAGTGCCTCAAAACAGCCAATTTTGGTCCAAAAGTAAGGCTATAGGCTTGCCATTTTTGCCAAAAATCATCCATTTTCAACCTTCTCCTCATTCAAAAACAATTCAAAACGTGCCTCAAAACAGCCAATTTTGGCCCAAAAGTAAGGCAATAGGCTTGCCATTTTTGCCAAAAACCATCCATTTTCAACCTTCTCCAAATTTTACCACAAATCAAAAAGTGCCTCAAAACAGCCAATTTTGGCCCAAAAGTAAGGCTATAGGCTTGCCATTTTTGCCAAAAATCATCCATTTTCAACCTTCTCCTCATTCAAAAACAATTCAAAACGTGCCTCAAAACAGCCAATTTTGGTCCAAAAGTAAGGCTATAGGCTTGCCATTTTTGCCAAAAATCATCCATTTTCAATCTTCTCGAAGTTGTACCATAAATCAAAAAGTGCCTCAAAACAGCCAATTTTGGCCCAAAAGTAAGGCTATAGGCTTGCCATTTTTGCCAAAAATCATCCATTTTAAACCTTCTCCTCATTCAAAAACAATTCAAAACGTGCCTCAAAACAGCCAATTTTGGTCCAAAAGTAAGGCTATAGGCTTGCCATTTTTGCCAAAAATCATCCATTTTCAACCTTCTCCAAATTTTACCACAAATCAAAAAGTGCCTCAAAACAGCCAATTTTGGCCCAAAAGTAAGGCTATAGGCTTGCCATTTTTGCCAAAAATCATCCATTTTCAACCTTCTCCAAATTTTACCACAAATCAAAAAGTGCCTCAAAACAGCCAATTTTGGCCCAAAAGTAAGGCTATAGGCTTGCCATTTTTGCCAAAAATCATCCATTTTCAACCTTCTCCAAATTTTACCACAAATCAAAAAGTGCCTCAAAACAGCCAATTTTGGCCCAAAAGTAAGGCTATAGGCTTGCCATTTTTGCCAAAAATCATCCATTTTCAACCTTCTCGAAGTTGTACCATAAATCAAAAAGTGCCTCAAAACAGCCAATTTTGGCCCAAAAGTAAGGCTATAGGCTTGCCATTTTTGCCAAAAATCATCCATTTTCAACCTTCTCCTCATTCAAAAACAATTCAAAACGTGCCTCAAAACAGCCAATTTTGGTCCAAAAGTAAGGCTATAGGCTTGCCATTTTTGCCAAAAACCATCCATTTTCAACCTTCTCCAAATTTTACCACAAATCAAAAAGTGCCTCAAAACAGCCAATTTTGGCCCAAAAGTAAGGCTATAGGCTTGCCATTTTTGCCAAAAATCATCCATTTTCAACCTTCTCCTCATTCAAAAACAATTCAAAACGTGCCTCAAAACAGCCAATTTTGGCCCAAAAGTAAGGCTATAGGCTTGCCATTTTTGCCAAAAATCATCCATTTTAAACCTTCTCCTCATTCAAAAACAATTCAAAACGTGCCTCAAAACAGCCAATTTTGGTCCAAAAGTAAGGCTATAGGCTTGCCATTTTTGCCAAAAATCATCCATTTTCAACCTTCTCCAAATTTTACCACAAATCAAAAAGTGCCTCAAAACAGCCAATTTTGGTCCAAAAGTAAGGCTATAGGCTTGCCATTTTTGCCAAAAATCATCCATTTTCAACCTTCTCCTCATTCAAAAACAATTCAAAACGTGCCTCAAAACAGCCAATTTTGGCCCAAAAGTAAGGCAATAGGCTTGCCATTTTTGCCAAAAACCATCCATTTTCAACCTTCTCCAAATTTTACCACAAATCAAAAAGTGCCTCAAAACAGCCAATTTTGGCCCAAAAGTAAGGCTATAGGCTTGCCATTTTTGCCAAAAATCATCCATTTTCAACCTTCTCCTCATTCAAAAACAATTCAAAACGTGCCTCAAAACAGCCAATTTTGGTCCAAAAGTAAGGCTATAGGCTTGCCATTTTTGCCAAAAATCATCCATTTTCAATCTTCTCGAAGTTGTACCATAAATCAAAAAGTGCCTCAAAACAGCCAATTTTGGCCCAAAAGTAAGGCTATAGGCTTGCCATTTTTGCCAAAAATCATCCATTTTAAACCTTCTCCTCATTCAAAAACAATTCAAAACGTGCCTCAAAACAGCCAATTTTGGTCCAAAAGTAAGGCTATAGGCTTGCCATTTTTGCCAAAAATCATCCATTTTCAACCTTCTCCAAATTTTACCACAAATCAAAAAGTGCCTCAAAACAGCCAATTTTGGCCCAAAAGTAAGGCTATAGGCTTGCCATTTTTGCCAAAAATCATCCATTTTCAACCTTCTCCAAATTTTACCACAAATCAAAAAGTGCCTCAAAACAGCCAATTTTGGCCCAAAAGTAAGGCTATAGGCTTGCCATTTTTGCCAAAAATCATCCATTTTCAACCTTCTCCTCATTCAAAAACAATTCAAAACGTGCCTCAAAACAGCCAATTTTGGTCCAAAAGTAAGGCTATAGGCTTGCCATTTTTGCCAAAAATCATCCATTTTCAACCTTCTCCAAATTTTACCACAAATCAAAAAGTGCCTCAAAACAGCCAATTTTGGCCCAAAAGTAAGGCTATAGGCTTGCCATTTTTGCCAAAAATCATCCATTTTCAACCTTCTCCAAATTTTACCACAAATCAAAAAGTGCCTCAAAACAGCCAATTTTGGCCCAAAAGTAAGGCTATAGGCTTGCCATTTTTGCCAAAAATCATCCATTTTCAACCTTCTCCAAATTTTACCACAAATCAAAAAGTGCCTCAAAACAGCCAATTTTGGCCCAAAAGTAAGGCTATAGGCTTGCCATTTTTGCCAAAAATCATCCATTTTCAACCTTCTCGAAGTTGTACCATAAATCAAAAAGTGCCTCAAAACAGCCAATTTTGGCCCAAAAGTAAGGCTATAGGCTTGCCATTTTTGCCAAAAATCATCCATTTTCAACCTTCTCCTCATTCAAAAACAATTCAAAACGTGCCTCAAAACAGCCAATTTTGGTCCAAAAGTAAGGCTATAGGCTTGCCATTTTTGCCAAAAACCATCCATTTTCAACCTTCTCCAAATTTTACCACAAATCAAAAAGTGCCTCAAAACAGCCAATTTTGGCCCAAAAGTAAGGCTATAGGCTTGCCATTTTTGCCAAAAATCATCCATTTTCAACCTTCTCCTCATTCAAAAACAATTCAAAACGTGCCTCAAAACAGCCAATTTTGGTCCAAAAGTAAGGCTATAGGCTTGCCATTTTTGCCAAAAATCATCCATTTTCAATCTTCTCGAAGTTGTACCATAAATCAAAAAGTGCCTCAAAACAGCCAATTTTGGCCCAAAAGTAAGGCTATAGGCTTGCCATTTTTGCCAAAAATCATCCATTTTAAACCTTCTCCTCATTCAAAAACAATTCAAAACGTGCCTCAAAACAGCCAATTTTGGTCCAAAAGTAAGGCTATAGGCTTGCCATTTTTGCCAAAAATCATCCATTTTCAACCTTCTCCAAATTTTACCACAAATCAAAAAGTGCCTCAAAACAGCCAATTTTGGTCCAAAAGTAAGGCTATAGGCTTGCCATTTTTGCCAAAAATCATCCATTTTCAACCTTCTCCTCATTCAAAAACAATTCAAAACGTGCCTCAAAACAGCCAATTTTGGCCCAAAAGTAAGGCTATAGGCTTGCCATTTTTGCCAAAAATCATCCATTTTCAACCTTCTCCAAATTTTACCACAAATCAAAAAGTGCCTCAAAACAGCCAATTTTGGCCCAAAAGTAAGGCTATAGGCTTGCCATTTTTGCTAAAAATTATCCATTTTCAACCTTCTCCTCATTCAAAAACAATTCAAAACGTGCCTCAAAATAGCCAATTTTGGTCCAAAAGTAAGGCTATAGGCTTGCCATTTTTGCCAAAAATCATCCATTTTCAACCTTCTCCAAATTTTACCACAAATCAAAAAGTGCCTCAAAACAGCCAATTTTGGCCCAAAAGTAAGGCTATATATAGGCTTGCCATTTTTGCCAAAAATCATCCATTTTCAACCTTCTCCAAATTTTACCACAAATCAAAAAGTGCCTCAAAACAGCCAATTTTGGCCCAAAAGTAAGGCTATAGGCTTGCCATTTTTGCCAAAAATCATCCATTTTCAACCTTCTCCTCATTCAAAAACAATTCAAAACGTGCCTCAAAACAGCCAATTTTGGCCCAAAAGTAAGGCTATAGGCTTGCCATTTTTGCCAAAAATCATCCATTTTCAACCTTCTCCAAATTTTACCACAAATCAAAAAGTGCCTCAAAACAGCCAATTTTGGCCCAAAAGTAAGGCTATAGGCTTGCCATTTTTGCTAAAAATTATCCATTTTCAACCTTCTCCTCATTCAAAAACAATTCAAAACGTGCCTCAAAATAGCCAATTTTGGTCCAAAAGTAAGGCTATAGGCTTGCCATTTTTGCCAAAAATCATCCATTTTCAACCTTCTCCTCATTCAAAAACAATTCAAAACGTGCCTCAAAACACCCAATTTTGGCCCAAAAGTAAGGCTATAGGCTTGCCATTTTTGCCAAAAATCATCCATTTTCAACCTTCTCCAAATTTTACCACAAATCAAAAAGTGCCTCAAAACAGCCAATTTTGGCCCAAAAGTAAGGCTATAGGCTTGCCATTTTTGCCAAAAATCATCCATTTTCAACCTTCTCCAAATTTTACCACAAATCAAAAAGTGCCTCAAAACAGCCAATTTTGGCCCAAAAGTAAGGCTATAGGCTTGCCATTTTTGCCAAAAATCATCCATTTTCAACCTTCTCCAAATTTTACCACAAATCAAAAAGTGCCTCAAAACAGCCAATTTTGGCCCAAAAGTAAGGCTATAGGCTTGCCATTTTTGCCAAAAATCATCCATTTTCAACCTTCTCCTTATTCAAAAACAATTCAAAACTTGCCTCAAAACAGCCAATTTTGGCCCAAAAGTAAGGCTATAGGCTTGCCATTTTTGCCAAAAATCATCCATTTTCAACCTTCTCCAAATTTTACCACAAATCAAAAAGTGCCTCAAAACAGCCAATTTTGGCCCAAAAGTAAGGCTATAGGCTTACCATTTTTGCCAAAAATCATCCATTTTCAACCTTCTCCAAATTTTACCACAAATCAAAAAGTGCCTCAAAACAGCCAATTTTGGCCCAAAAGTAAGGCTATAGGCTTGCCATTTTTGCCAAAAATCATCCATTTTAAACCTTCTCCTCATTCAAAAACAATTCAAAACGTGCCTCAAAACAGCCAATTTTGGTCCAAAAGTAAGGCTATAGGCTTGCCATTTTTGCCAAAAATCATCCATTTTCAACCTTCTCCAAATTTTACCACAAATCAAAAAGTGCCTCAAAACAGCCAATTTTGGTCCAAAAGTAAGGCTATAGGCTTGCCATTTTTGCCAAAAATCATCCATTTTCAACCTTCTCCTCATTCAAAAACAATTCAAAACGTGCCTCAAAACAGCCAATTTTGGCCCAAAAGTAAGGCAATAGGCTTGCCATTTTTGCCAAAAACCATCCATTTTCAACCTTCTCCAAATTTTACCACAAATCAAAAAGTGCCTCAAAACAGCCAATTTTGGCCCAAAAGTAAGGCTATAGGCTTGCCATTTTTGCCAAAAATCATCCATTTTCAACCTTCTCCTCATTCAAAAACAATTCAAAACGTGCCTCAAAACAGCCAATTTTGGTCCAAAAGTAAGGCTATAGGCTTGCCATTTTTGCCAAAAATCATCCATTTTCAATCTTCTCGAAGTTGTACCATAAATCAAAAAGTGCCTCAAAACAGCCAATTTTGGCCCAAAAGTAAGGCTATAGGCTTGCCATTTTTGCCAAAAATCATCCATTTTAAACCTTCTCCTCATTCAAAAACAATTCAAAACGTGCCTCAAAACAGCCAATTTTGGTCCAAAAGTAAGGCTATAGGCTTGCCATTTTTGCCAAAAATCATCCATTTTCAACCTTCTCCAAATTTTACCACAAATCAAAAAGTGCCTCAAAACAGCCAATTTTGGTCCAAAAGTAAGGCTATAGGCTTGCCATTTTTGCCAAAAATCATCCATTTTCAACCTTCTCCTCATTCAAAAACAATTCAAAACGTGCCTCAAAACAGCCAATTTTGGCCCAAAAGTAAGGCTATAGGCTTGCCATTTTTGCCAAAAATCATCCATTTTCAACCTTCTCCTCATTCAAAAACAATTCAAAAAGTGCCTCAAAACACCCAATTTTGGTCCAAAAGTAAGGCTATAGGCTTGCCATTTTTGCCAAAAATCATCCATTTTCAACCTTCTCCAAATTTTACCACAAATCAAAAAGTGCCTCAAAACAGCCAATTTTGGCCCAAAAGTAAGGCTATAGGCTTGCCATTTTTGCCAAAAATCATCCATTTTCAACCTTCTCCAAATTTTACCACAAATCAAAAAGTGCCTCAAAACAGCCAATTTTGGCCCAAAAGTAAGGCTATAGGCTTGCCATTTTTGCCAAAAATCATCCATTTTCAACCTTCTCCTCATTCAAAAACAATTAAAAACGTGCCTCAAAACAGCCAATTTTGGCCCAAAAGAAAGGCTATATATAGGCTTGCCATTTTTGCCAAAAATCATCCATTTTCAACCTTCTCCTCATTCAAAAACAATTCAAAACGTGCCTCAAAACAGCCAATTTTGGCCCAAAAGTAAGGCTATAGGCTTGCCATTTTTGCCAAAAATCATCCATTTTCAACCTTCTCCTCATTCAAAAACAATTCAAAACGTGCCTCAAAACAGCCAATTTTGGCCCAAAAGTAAGGCTATAGGCTTGCCATTTTTGCCAAAAATCATCCATTTTCAACCTTCTCCAAATTTTACTACAAATCAAAAACTGCCTCAAAACAGCCAATTTTTGCCCAAAAGTAAGGCTATAGGCTTGCCATTTTTGCCAAAAATCATCCATTTTCAACCTTCTCCAAATTTTACCACAAATCAAAAAGTGCCTCAAAACACCCAATTTTGGTCCAAAAGTAAGGCTATAGGCTTGCCATTTTTGCCAAAAATCATCCATTTTCAACCTTCTCCTCATTCAAAAACAATTCAAAACGTGCCTCAAAACAGCCAATTTTGGCCCAAAAGTAAGGCTATAGGCTTGCCATTTTTGCCAAAAATCATCCATTTTCAACCTTCTCCTCATTCAAAAACAATTCAAAACGTGCCTCAAAACAGCCAATTTTGGTCCAAAAGTAAGGCTATAGGCTTGCCATTTTGTCCAAAAATCATCCATTTTCAACCTTCTCCAAATTTTACCACAAATCAAAAAGTGCCTCAAAACAGCCAATTTTGGTCCAAAAGTAAGGCTATAGGCTTGCCATTTTTGCCAAAAATCATCCATTTTCAACCTTCTCCTCATTCAAAAACAATTCAAAACGTGCCTCAAAACAGCCAATTTTGGCCCAAAAGTAAGGCAATAGGCTTGCCATTTTTGCCAAAAACCATCCATTTTCAACCTTCTCCAAATTTTACCACAAATCAAAAAGTGCCTCAAAACAGCCAATTTTGGCCCAAAAGTAAGGCTATAGGCTTGCCATTTTTGCCAAAAATCATCCATTTTCAACCTTCTCCTCATTCAAAAACAATTCAAAACGTGCCTCAAAACACCCAATTTTGGCCCAAAAGTAAGGCTATAGGCTTGCCATTTTTGCCAAAAATCATCCATTTTCAACCTTCTCCTCATTCAAAAACAATTCAAAACGTGCCTCAAAACAGCCAATTTTGGCCCAAAAGTAAGGCTATAGGCTTGCCATTTTTGCCAAAAATCATCCATTTTCAACCTTCTCCAAATTTTACCACAAATCAAAAAGTGCCTCAAAACAGCCAATTTTGGTCCAAAAGTAAGGCTATAGGCTTGCCATTTTTGCCAAAAATCATCCATTTTCAACCTTCTCCAAATTTTATTACAAAGCAAAACGTGCCTCAAATCAACCTAATGTTGCCAAAATCATCCATTTTCAATGTTCTCCTCATTCAAAAACAAATCAAAACGTGCCTCAAAACAGCCAAATTTGGCCAAAATATAAGGCCATAGGCTTGCTATTTTTGCCAAAAATCGACTATTTTAAGGAATTGACAAAGGTAAGAGAAATTTTTATATTACGGAAGACTCTTTTCTTCATTATGAATGATGATGAAAAATTTGTTACTTAGAATGAAAATCCAAGGTACAGCAATGAACTTTGATAACATATTCGTAATTTTAGCTGCTTTTTATGACATTGTGTCCTGAATGAACTTTTTCATAACAAAATATTTGGCTATACTATTAAACAGAGATAAATATTTACATATTCACTTTGTTGGAACCTTCTTTTTCGAAATTGAACTGTTACCAAAATTTGAAAAAAATGTAAAACAATGTAACTGATGCACCTTGAAAGGGAGAAAATACCAACTATTGCCTGACTCCTAAATCTCCTCAATTTTCTCTTTTCTCATCTTGAGTTTGTTTAAAGGTAATTTGACCTCATAGACCACAAAACATTATGCTATTTCTGAGAAGAGGTGCTATTTGGGAGGAAGTATATCTTCTCTGAATATGCGTTCGGTGGTCATAAGATTTAGCACATATTGGATGTTCACCATTAATAGCATCTGATAAAATCCTTTCACAATATTTGTTTAACAGCACGATTAACCAAAAGGAACAAGAAATATACTACAACACCTTCTTTCGTCATGCCAGTGCTTTACCATCCAATTACGAAGGCTCCCCAGTTTTTCCTTGGCGCTTTAATGTTGTATTCAGTCACTTGTCTTATATACACTGTCACCTGTCGGCCTAATTCCTTTGCGACTTTCAGCTGGGATACTCTAAATGATTCAACGAAGGCTTTCCCTAGCAACTCCCCAAAATCCCATGTCCTACGATTTTCAGCCTCTGTCCCGTCACAGAGAATATCGTAATGCACTGTGACGTCATCTGCCACCGCTCTTTTGTCCCATAACATCGTCGTGCTTAAAACAAAGCCTTCAGTTGTCTCTTCAATTGTCGTGTCTCTGCAGCGAATGTTGGAGATGACTGGGAAACAAGGTGCCAGGTCTCTCAAAGGAATAACCTTCAAAATAAATCGGACGGTTTTCTGACGAAGAAGCTTCTTGTTGAAAGTATACCTATCATATGCACAACTAGTAATTCGTGAGTACATTTTTCATCATGAAAACTTAAATGTGGAAACATCAGCATAGAAATTTAGAGACAGTGGATTGATTATTTCTGCGTACGACACTCATCTTTTGAGCATCATTTGATGTTTCATACTCTTATGAGTGTTCCAACGAAAAGATCCCCAGTGTGACGAAATCATGTAACCGCCTTTCTTTACAATATTCGTAGTCTTTTTACGGCTATTACCCCAAGTTCTAAACTTTACTGCGTGTTGGACAGAAAGGTTTCCATTGTGACCTAAACATGTTTCGACTCTTGCACGCAATATCGAAGCTTTCAACATCGAAAACTTCATCAACTCAGATGCATGTTACACGGGCATCATCATACTTCAAGAACTGAAAGTAACGCATACATACGCGAATCTCGCCAAGTAAAAGTGAGAAATTTGAGATTGATTTTTTATCTGGAAGAGAGGAGAAAAATCTTCAGGAAAATAAATCTTTCAACGAAATACTTTGATGGAGGAAGGTGTTTAGAATAAATAAATGTTAGTTATGAAATAAACTTAGCCATTCCCAAATGATTCAATCGCTTGGTCAATCGATGAATCGATTGATCGATCGATTAAATGAACAATCGGTCAATCCATCCATCAACAAGTTAATCAATCAATCAATCAATCAATCGTTTATCAAATTCAATAAAGTAACTAGTTAATTAATCAATGAATCAGTAAATGAATGAATCAATCAATCAATCAAAAATGATCGATTAAGCAAAGAATCAACCAAACACCAATCAAATACCTGATGGCTTTGGCAAGCAAACAAGACGTATTTCCCGAAGATTTGCAAGATCTTTGTTGGCAATGACATAGTACCTGTGTCAAAAAAAAACAGTGTTGATCTGAATAATTGTAGTTTAGTGAAAAAACATATAGTATCAATTTTAAATGCTAGTACCGTAGTGTAGTTGCGTAAGTTTGCGAACTTATGACGCAAGGATTGCATTGTTGGATTCTGCACGGTTCACAATAAAAGCAATACTGGCGAGAGAGGCGATTGGAAACCATCTAATAAAAACTTACTTCCTTAGCAAAAAACAGATTGCCCGAAATACGAAAATGAACTTTATATCATGATGATATAATTAAGAAGACCTTTTTGTTGACGCCCATTTGAGAATGTAATGTCGGATACTATCTATCTATGCATATCTATCTATCTATCTATCTATCTATCTATCTATCTATCTATCTATCTATCTATCTATCTATCTATCTATATATCTATCTATCTATCTATCTATCTATCTATCTATCTATCTATCTATCTATCTATCTATCTATATATATATATATATATATATATATATATATATATATATATATATATATATATATAATACATATATTTGTAAATATATATATATATAAATAAATATATAAATATGTATAAATATATATATATATATATATATATATATATATATATATATATATATAAATATATATATTTATATGTATATATCCATCATTATCGTACATTGACCTATAAAGAGGTATTACGTACAGCGGGATACTAGCAAAAAACGATCACGACCATTTCTAAGCTTAAATTTACCCATTGACATATTATTGATATTCTGATGAGCGATGGAGCGAAATATCTTCAGTATGATGCAACTGTAATTCCACCGTTCTGTGAAATTTTAAAGTTTTGTACATAAAAATAATCACATGACAACTACCTTGTGCACCAGCTATTTGAGTTTCCCATGCCATCAGTGCAGACTTGATCTAGGAGGGACTTGCTCTTTCCGTAAACGGGCTGCATAACAATGTAATTTCTCTGCTGATCTTGTGGAATTTCATATATACTGTTGTAATCTTGATAGGATGGAGTCACATCGTGGTCACCAATCTTTAGAGGAGGATTGCTTTCACCACTGCTGGCTTTCTTTTTATGGTCTGTTTAAGAGATGATTTATATCATCGGTACTGTGGCAGTTGATTAACCAAACACATGTAACAGGAAATGGCAGGGCCAAAGAATAAAAAATATGCCTTGCAAAGACCAGCGACATAGAGACATTCATCAGCACCGAATTCATTCCGAAAGGTTCGCAGTGAAAATAGAAACTAGACTTACCTACTGCAGGTTCTAACAGAAGATAATTGGGCATGCCATCTAAGAGCAGCAGTAGGTAGACATTAACCAGATTCACATGATTCAATTTGAATGTGAAGCTGACAAGGAATTCAGATGGCAGTTCACAATCGCATCTGAACAGTCTAGAACAGAAAGGTTAAGACTTCGCTTTTACATGCAAAAAATTTCTGAACACTGGAGAATTTCAGAAAGGGAGAAGTAGGATGAGAAGCTCGTTTAAAATCCAGTTGCAAATCAGTGCCGCGCTAAAACCTGTAATGGCTGCAATTTTAGATCTATAAAAATCTTAGAGCCCTACCTTTGGCTTCTGCTAAGCTTACCAGTTATAAATGAAGAAATGAGTTAATTATAATGGTGCATTTAAAGAGAGGCTAACGCAGCAGGTAATGCGAGATGAATCGTAGGAATAACAAATATCAAAAATGAAAAATAGCAAGAATCACTACAACAAATCATGAATCAAAGCAATCATGATTGCGTATAATTGACGCATGGGAAATTAAATTGACGAATCGTACAAATCATGAATCGCAGAATTGATGAATCCTAGGAATCATAAATCTTAGCCATCATAAAGGATGAAAAAGAACCGCAGGAATCATTAATCGTAGAAATCATGAATGGTGGGATCGTGCGTATCGAGAGAAATGGTTATAAGAAAAACAATAATCGCTCGGTGAGCATAGCTTTTTGCAAATAATGAACTTGGACGAATGGTTAGCCATCATCAAAATGGACTCAGTCGTAATGATATTTTCAAAAATCAAATACGTTAATGAACGCATGGCACAATAATATTTTGTACCTCACGAAAGCGCGGACTCCCTTTGCACCAGTTGTGACTCGACCGTTGATTTTTAGACAACCTCCACCTTCAAAAGCATCATCAGTGCTGTAAAACATGTCTTTGATTTCAATTCCGTTCTTTGGACCAATCCGGTAATATTCATCATGGAAAGTCGTTTGATACTGCTGGCAGCTGAGATTCGTCCAAGGTATCGTGATGCATTTCTGAAAATGTCATCGTAATAAGCATCTAGTTCGTAAATTCGACATAAATGACATGTGCATAAAAGGCAACCTTGTTTTCAGCACTTCCCAAATTCCCTCAGATACCGTAATCTCGTCTTCAGAATATCATAAGGCAGCAGAAGTTGCCACTGAGACCAATCAAGGGGATTACGAACACAGAATTGCAATGCGCGTATCACTTGTTCTTGGAACAGACCCCTCTTAAGTTATTAAAACATCAATAAATGAGAATGAACTTCTCTATTGGCACTAAATCTTCAGGACTAGCCACATTTCGCCATGTAAAAAAGTGCAGTTAAAATTATCCCAAAAAACTCACCTAGGAGGACCATATGTTGTACAAAGATCCCACTATGCTTACATCGCGATAGAACATGCACGCACGCCAACGATGATAACACACAGATATGCGTATCAAACTTGAAAGGATTGATGGGGTGACTCGTCGTGATCAAAGAATGTAATTGTGGACATATCATGTCTTGTGGCTGCACTGATTGCTGAACAGCCCGGTTAACAGTTAATCTACTATACAAAGAATTAAGCAGTTATCTATTTCATTCTTAGTTACTGGTGTGACTCGAGAATAGCACATGAGATTAAATACATTTCGCAAATTTGATCAGTGATTCATAATTCACTCACCAGTCCATTTGAAAAGTATTTATTTCCATATCCTTGAGAGAAAGAAGATGCGAGAGGAAGTTCAGTAGAAATGTGTGGATAGAGATATGGTATCATCAACCGCCAGAACCTAGAATTGAGGAATAACTTGTTCAGTCAAAATGTTGAAACAGCTTTGTAGGTCCAGAAAATTTGGGACAGTTTTATAGGTCTAAATATGTTGGAACAGCTTCATAAGTCGAAAAGGCTGGCTAATTTCAACTATAACAGAATGAAAACAAAAATTCCAACGCGAAAATCCTGAATGAAAACACATTTACGACTTGCCCTTGTTGCACCATAAAATACACAGCTGCATTAACATCCTCTTATCTGTCTGCTTTTACTTCTCTTCCGAGAATGTTGGGGTCGCTGGTGTGGATGCCCGTTTATTTGCATTCACATCATTATTAGTCTAGCTTGCAGATTTCAAGGGAAATATATTGGACTCTATTCACATTCTTATCCGTGTACTCATATGTTTTAACTATTTCTCTTCTATTTTACTTTCAACTTCCTTTAGTTACTATTGATTGTTAATAGGTAGGAACAGGTCCTTGAATGATAACAGACTGTCTAGGTCTGAGCAAGGGAACCTGTCAAAATATAGTTAATATCATTTTTCTTATTGAAGGCTGTAGCATTTGACAGCCGGATGTCCTTCCTGATGCTAACCTTAACCATTTCTCAGAGCTTGGGGTAGCTAGACAACTGATGCTAGTCCCAAAAGGCTGGATTGGAATAAAACGAAACGATCTCTTCCAGGACCTGTTAAAATAGTTGTACGCCTGAACTCTGGCTATATTCGTTCTCAGCAATGCAAAAGAGAATGGCTTAAGGAATATTGTATAGGCTGTCGAGAATTATGCCTTTTAATATTCTCTGTTTGACACAAGCCGTGACACCTCTACCCAGTGCGGAAAATAAAATCATGTTGACTGGGTCAAGTTCAATTTGATTAGCTATTTAGTCTTATTTTATGGCATAACACGTAATGTTATATTTTTCTCAATTTTTTCATAAATGATTATAATGAATATAGTTCTTCCCAAAACTGAATCCACTTCAAATATGAAGCTATGATCTTCGCCGAGTCAGATTCTTGGAGACCGCACATTGCATAACAACAGCCAGGTTAGGCTTTGGGAATAAGGTAATGAGACACGAGAGTCAATCGAGCCACCGTGTTAGCAAAAATCAAACCATGTGCGCCTAGTAGTAATTCAAAACATATTTTAATCGCGCTTACTTAATTTGGTTGCTTGAAAAATCTGCCTCTCCTTGGGTCTCCAGCACCCAGCCGGGTGCAAAGATAGCAGCAGACAAATGATGCTGTCGTATAACTTGCAAGGCCTACAGTGAGAAACCAGCAAAATGAATGACGTTCTGGGGTGAAATGTCGCTCTTGCAACATATAAACTGCTTAAGAAGCTCAATGAGGTATCTATTTTGCCAATTCCCAAAGGGTAATTGGGATGAATCAAAGAGAATAAAGATAGCTGTTTATGAAAGCAATGGTTTTTGAAATTTTAGGATAATTAAAGACCAGATCATACCACTAAAGATTCTTATTTCTCAAAGCCAAATGTTACCTGATGCTTCAAAGGAATGATCAATTGAATTGCTACTAATAGGTACTTTGACCAGATGCTCAAGCATTGGGAGAAAGCTCGAACGATTCACACGTCCAAGCTTGACAGGACTTCTGATGTTTATTAGTAATAATGATCTCAAAGTAAAGAAAGCTTATGCTACAGGGTTAGTCAATATGCTAGAAAAAAGCTGCTATAAACAAGGGCCCTATCTGAAAAGTTTGAAAAGTACAGAGGTGGCTAAATACAGTTAAAAGCAAACGTTTAACAGCAATCCACAGCTGGCAAAATTTCATTGTCTACAAAATATCCATCCATACTATGACTGCAAAAGTTTGATCCATAAAAGGTTCCTTCGATTTTATGAAATTCAGGCAAAACCTCTCGATTGTGAAATAAAACGGCTTAAAACCTACACGTTGTGGTCCGGTGCCGCAAAGAAAGCCACGGTAACACATGCTGAAAAGGCAGGAGAAAGTTCGCAGACGGGCAGAATAGCCACACCGGGCGCCACGAGAAACCTCACAAGGAGGAGAGTCATCCAAGATGAGGTAACAGTCATTCGCGGATCGAACGGATGCCTCGGCAACTGGCTGGAACGACTGAATATGGTCACCAGAACCTCAAATGCGATACTATGTAAGGCATTGAACGGGTACAGAAAGGTACTGGCAGGCACAGAAAGATGTTGAAAGGCTAGCTTTTAAAATTACGAATGAAATGGTTAACCTTGTAAGAATTCCAGCCACCACCGCCGAAGCAACCTCTTCCAAAGCAGTCAACTCCTATATAAACATCAAATTTTCTATGGTTTCCTGCAATCATTGCTGAACGGGATAGGTGATGTACTGACCAAGTGTAATTTACGAAGATCCCATCACAAACATCAAAGTAAGCACTGAAAGAATAGATAATGTATTAAAACAATTTAAAACATAAAAAATAAATGCATCAATGTCAAAATATTTGATTAGCCAATTATAATTATACAAGTTTAATATGGCACAAAAGAGTAAAAGTACAATTTCGTAATACTGAAGACTTTTCTTCCGACACTGATCAGAGCATGAGGCACTGGGTAATGACCCAAGTAGAATAACCAAATTCTTATCACGCTGACGTCACAGGTGTATTTTTCTTTCATCACTCCATAGGTACATTATGGAACTTACTTAAACGGAGTTGCAGATTGAAGGGTTTGAAAGTGAGAGGCTAATACAAATTATTGATTTAGACAGATCAATTTTTTCTGTCACTTGTTTTCCTCCACATTTGCTCTTTTTCCTTGATATGAAGTTAACTTTCATGACAAAGTAAAAATGTATGAATTCAGGCACCTGTTTTTGGCATTGAGCTCATTTTGCCATTCCAGTTTTCCTTCTTTTGTAACACTGTCATACCAAATAACCTCACACCATGGCTTGGCTTGATGCATTGTCTCGGTAAGGAATTTGACAAATGCAACTAGGGCATCCACCTTCTCTGGCTATAATAGACACACAGTACAAGAATGATTTTATTAAAAACATGAATAAAGACTTCTGAGAAAAGATTTTCCTTAAGCAAAAGCAAAATTTGGCAAAATTTTGAAAAGTTTCAAATCACCGCAACTGGTATAGATGAGTAAGTGAAACATAACATATACAAATTCATATAAACACAGTAAATAGCTGCCCTAACAACAGTAAACAAAGGAATTCATGAACCAAGCATTTACCGGAATTGTATTTTCAATGTTAATGAGCCATCCATCAAAATTATAGTAGCAGGCGATATCTACCAGCTGATTTGCAAGTCTCTTACATGATTGCTGTGTTTCAAGAATTTCTGAGCAATATTTGATACCGTCATCCCATTCAGTAATAAATGTTCCCAAGACTTTAACCCCGTGTCTGTGACATGCATTTGTCCAACAAGGGGGTGGAATGGTAACAATGTTGTGACTAAAGTACACAAAAATGTCAATGAGGTGCCAATTTTCAATCCTGAAGCAGGTGGATGAGTTGAAGCCTTGGACAAACCTGGATGTCAAAAAAGCAAAGCATATTAGACAGACTAGATGGGCTGTTCTGAGGAAACTAGAATAAAAAAGATACTAAATCATAAATTCATTAAATCTGCCTAGTTATGAGAAGAAACTGGAAGCCCATAACCATTCTTGTCATCATAATTACCATCATTATCATAATTGACATTATCACTCTCATCATTATTATCATCACAATCATATTTATAATCATAATGATAATCATAATTATCATTTCACCATATAAATCAGATAATATACCTGATGTTGCAGAGATTCCTTGTGTTCAATAACAGCAGTCTCATACCTATGTACCTGGGCTTTGCTTCAAACACATGGGCTTGAAGGCCTTATCTAAGTGTGTGTGAAACCATGAGTCTTCTCCAATCCAGGATTCTAGTGGAGATAGCCCTTGTATAATCTGGCACAATAACTCATTACATTTGACTTATAAACAAAACTTGTTTACTGACCTATCTTCAGTGTAACCACCTCTCATGTCATGGCAAACCAAAGTTTTTGGCTTTTTTCGCTGTTCATTTTTCACTGGTTTAAGTTGTATACTGGCAATATTGAAACTGTCAAAGCCTGGCATCCAATCATAAACATCTTTTAATGATTGCAATGGTCTAGATATTGGCAAATGTGTCTCTGGGTCAAGTTCAGGGTTTGAAATCTGTTCATTTCTAACCTGTGAGATGAGAAGATCAATCTATAATTCACAATCTATCTAAAAACTTTTATATTATCTCATAGTTTAAAGTAATTTAAACAATTATTTTGCTAGGAATGTTGCAAATCATGTTAGAAACAGCTAGCTAGAATGTCTAATTTTTTGCTTTTGATAGATTTTATGTAAAATTCATCATAACAACTGAAAGTTTATGTATATTTTTCCTCAGTAAGAGGACAACATGAAATATCAAGTTATTGCAGTTGCTTAGCTATTAGACTCCTTAGTACTAAAAAGGTCTTAATACTAATGTTGCAAATGGATTTACAATTCTACTTCATGGAAGACTGATTGAAAACTAGCACCTGTGATGAATCCCTGCCCTCCCAACATACACTACTGGCCAAATTGAGTTGCCATGCCGGCTCTAAAAAGCGTATTGAATTAAAACAGTTCTGGAACAAAACAATCACTGTACCAAAAAACTTCTGTCATATTTTTGCATAACTGCATGGCAGTATATGCATTATTTAAAGAAATTTGTTCTAGTTTAAGATGGATTTTTCAGCAAAAATAAGTCTCTTTTTCCAACTTTTGCTTAGGTGGCTACATAATTTTGGCGAGTAGTGTATAGTCATATATGAAAAGAAATAGTTATAACATGCTCCTAAGCTCTTGTTGAACACATGTTGATTTATTTTCCTGAGTCTACCTGAAGTTCTTTTTGGTAGCTTGCTCTGATTTACAAAGACTATTCATTCCAAGCAATCCAGGGTCTTCACAGGCAACAGCAAAAAAACAAAAGAAGCTGGACCAGGAAAACCTTTCTACAGGCTCTATGTAACAAGCAAAAACAATGAATTGAGAAAATAGGACCTGCATATTTACATCTTGTTTATCTACTTTGCTGAAGCCACACTAGTTCCTACTGAAAGCTGCTCTCTATCCATCCACTAAGTAGGAAATGGTTACTCGACATGAAGCTGGTCTATCTATGGCTATCTATGGCTGGCTATCTATCTATCTATGCCTATCTATCTATCTATTTATCTATCTATCCATCTATCTATCTATCTATCTATCTATCTATCTATCTATCTATCTATGCCTATCTATCTATCTATTTATCTATCTATCCATCTATCTATCTATCTATCTATCTATCTATCTATCTATCTATCTATCTATCTATCTATCTATCTATCTATCTATCTATCTATCTATCTATCTATCTATCTATGGCTATCTATGGATATCTATGGCTATCTATCTATCTATCTATCCATCTAGCTATCTATCTATTTAGTATTGTACATTACCTATAAATAGGTATTACGTACAGAGGTTAGTGTGTTAGTATGTATATAAAAAGTAAAAAGTATTTTGGCAGTGTGACCCTATGAGGTTTATAAATTTGGATAATAGAGTCTGTAAGGTTGCTGTGATTAAACCAAGGACATCAGGGCGATACTCTCACCGTCCATGCGCCCTGGACTAAACGTTCGGAGATGGTCCTCAGTCTTAGGCCATCAATAATGGTCAAGGGATAAAGAGCAGCAAGAAAAGGAACTGCCCATATTAACTCTCAAAGCTGTGACCCAAAATGGTGCTTACCTATAAAGGTACTTGTATCAAGTATAAGACTCAACTTTACAATTTTGCTCTAAATTTCCTTCAAAATAAGGTAGTTGTCTTCTATACTGGGTTAACTTCTATTATACATCCACATTTAAGAATACATTTAATCCACTAGTTGCTCAGCCAATGGTTTGTGACTAGATATAACATATTTGATACTTCTAACATATCTTCTGTAACTAGTTGAACTGCGCATATCAACATCTAGCAGAATGCTGTGACCGTTAATAGCGGTGAAGCTACAGTTAACATAGCACCTACCTTCACGTAAAATTCCTTCTTTGACCCACTTCTGGTTTTTGGATTAGTCAATTGCTTCTTCTTCTGAGAAACGTCTTTCGGGTGCTTTTTAACCTTTTCCTGTTCCTTTCTTTCTTTGCTTTCACCTTCAAATTTTCTTTGGAAAACGTTTAGGCCCGTGCCACTGCGACACTCGCCATTGCTTTCCTTTGGAGATAAGGAATTTCGCTTATTTGCTGCCTCTAAGATAGAATCACGTATTTCTTTTTTTGTTGCTGGCTGATTTCGCTTTTTTCTTAACCACAACCATACAAAGCAGAGGGTTAATACCCCGAAAAATCCTGTCCATAGCAACGTCAGTTCATACGCCATTTTGTCTGTGTTTTGATGGCCTCCTTTTCACATTTGAAGGCCAACTGACAACATGGAAGGTAATAGGGGGTATTATCAACCCGAATGTAAAGAGTTTCACAAGTTTTGCAGTTGAGTGACATCGTTAAATGAAAAATTAACTTAAGGATAAATATATGAAACTTAAAAAAAGGCTTATTTGCTTTTTTTATTGTCAAATTTTGCTAATTACATAAAAACTATTTGCTAAGTAGAACATATCATATAGGCACACGACCCCCTAGATGCCTTCGTCATTGAAGCAGGTTTAGTTGATTGCTCAGTTGCTGCAGTTGTGTTATGAGTTGTCAATTTAAGCCCTTGTCATTCGCGTCACAGTTAACTTTGTTAATTTCACAGATATGAAAATATTCTAACCGGGTGAAACAACAGCAGTTTTCAATGCATCTTCTCCAGGATGTCTTCAGACGAAGAGATATTTAATCGATATGCCACGAATGAACAAAGGGGCAAACCAAATAAGAGAAGGCTCAAATTCACGAGAACGGAAGACTCCAGAAAGAATCCAAGCAAGTTGATGGATCCGCTTCGCCTTACTCCTGCTCGGGTTTACATGTTTAACTTCTTCTTATTCAGCTCTTTAGGAAGTTTGATGCCATTCTTGCCTGTGTTCTATAAACTGCTCGGTTTCAGCTCCCTTCAAAATGGCATTTTATACGCAATAAGACCGTTGATATCCTTTTGGTGGGGACCATTATCTGCTTCACTTATAACCAGAACACGTTATAGACAGCTTTTGCTGTTCCTATTTGTTGCTGGAGCAATAACCAGCACCTTTTGTTTGTCAGTCGTTCGATCAAGCGATGGAGGTATGTTGAGTGACGTCAACTGCAATGCACAAAACCATGCCAACAACAAAGGGTCATACCAAACTTCTGTCGCGTCTGCAACAAACTATCATCCTACACCTAATATGAATAGAAGCTTATCGATGATGTCAAATATTGCAACAGAGAATGGCACTAAACCGTACAGCTGGAAAACATACATAAAAGACACCAGCACAAAGATATATCATCAACTTGAAAAGGGAATTTTGATGAAAAAATTTTTCACCACAGTACTGCTCCTCACAATTGTCAGCGAACTGTTCATCAGTCCAACGCTCCATGTCACTCAAGCATCAATCAAATTCTCAAGCCATCAAATGCTTTTAAACAGCCAATGTCTAAACCGAGTTTTTTGCAAAATTGGAATGATAGTTGCTGCCTTGGCTATTTCGTATGTAGCTTGGAAGTATCAATGCATTTTCAGCAACGTGCACTATTTCTACTTCCATTTTTATGGTTTCTTGACAACTGGTTGTATAACGGCAATGTTCTCACTCATCCTTCCATCAGAGCAGCCCAAAAAGACGTCTTTCTTCTCCATGATTTGCAGTAGCTTGCTCACTGTCATTTTTGATTGGGGCAATTTTGGATATGTGTTTGGACTCTGGATTGCAGGTATATCAGAAGGCGCAATTAGTGCTTACCTGCTGTGGTATGCCACTGCAAATGGGGCCTCAGAGATAGTTATTGGCATCTTTGTCTCTTTGGCTCTTATCACTGACATGCTACTGCATTTTACAGTGGGCTATTCTATGAGATGGATTGGTCACATGGGATTATTGTCTGTTGGAATTTTCTTCCTAAGCATTCAGTTTTGCATTTTGGCAAATGTGACCAACCCCTATTTGATCATTCCCACTCAGCTGCTTTTTGGCTTAGCCAGTTGTTGTATAAGAAGCTCTTTTGTTGGCTGCACCATTTCAAATGGAACCAAAGAGATGGAGAAGGTTATGTTCTTTGTCTTCCAAGCATCCTATATGGGCCTAGGTCTTGGTCTTGGAGGAATATTCATTTCAATGCCTTACTACGTGTTTGGGCCACAAAAGACGTTTAGTGCATTAGCTGTAATGACAGCTGTGTACTCCTGTCTGTTTCTACTTACACAGATAGTTTTTTGCAAGAAGTGTGCCAGAGGGAAGATTGCAGAAAAGCAGATCTACACAAAGGTAAACTCACATGAACCGAATAGTGACTGGCTTGTCAATGCAATGCAGGAGGAAGAGGATCAACAGAATGTTGCAGAAATTTGCGAGGTAGGGGAATATCCAACTGCAGATTTGGATTCAAAATCTGAAGACAACACTGCAAATAATAATGAGGAAGACATTGAAGCAAACATGCTAGAAGTGACGTAAGACAATTATTGAAGTTTATCAGTCAAGAAGAGCTTTCAAACCTGGGAGGATCAAAATATGCTTCATTTCATAGAAAAGCTTGTAGTTTGAAATTAAAGAGAATGAACAATGGCTATGACAGGGTAGTTGAAATTGCCTTATGATAACCCATGCTTTATTTATGTCAGCATCTTTGTATCTTACTGTTTATTCTAACCAGCAGTATTTTTATGCCAAATTTGACTTAGTTGTGTATCTCATTAGTTTTTGTGAAAACTTAAATGACATTTTAGACAAACGGTTAGCATAGGGCAAGCTAGTTGCAGAAAGCGGTAACTTGTATGAGCAATATTTTGTTTGGTATTCTAAACTTCACTTATTTTGGTTGATCAGGCTATTTTTGTAGAAGGTGGAGTTCTACCCAAAATGACAGGCTAAGGGCTTAAAATAGGCATTTTCAAGGTATATAGGAAATGTTTTGGGTTAGGTTGAGATGTGTCTGGGGTATGAGAAATGGCAAGGGATATGGTTGAGTATGTAAGAATGTATATAGAGAGGGCTAGGGGTAGCATTAGGGATGTGTAAGGGGTATCACAATAATATGGTATACTATGACTGTTTATATTTCAAAAGGAATTGTTTTTATAGAAGCCCTCTTTATCCATTGCTCTTTATCCAATTCGTTAATGCAGAAATTGAGCTTCTTGTCATGCAGGATAGAAAAATATGTTAGGAGGAGAATTTATATGGAGGAGAATTTAACCAAAGATTCATTTTGGATGATGTATGCCTTATCAGATCTGTTTGTGTTATATAGTATGCTAATAGATCTTGAGTAACACAAAATTGTTTTTCCAGCTTCATGTAGAATATTGAGTTTTTGTACATCGATAAATTCATTCACATACTCTGTATTATTTAATGATATAGATCTTACTTTTTTGAATGACGAAGTATGTCGGAAAAATTTATGGAATTATTGATTCATTTCTTTTGTTTTCCATGATCATTTTTATCAACTTTCGGCGTATATATATATATGCCCCTTTCTAATTTATTGAAGTTAAATTGAGTCCCAAACTCCATACAAACTTTTAGGGCACTCTCCTAGAAAAATTTCCTCCTGGGCAATGATATAATCATTTTCTCGTTGCGCTCCCCCCCCCCCACCTTTACGCCAGGTGCCAATCTACGGAGACTGGCACAAGCATGGCACCAGACTATCTACCTGCCATAACTACAGGTATAGGGCTTTGGTGTCATATCTATTTCTCGTTATTAGCCATCTTAAAAGTGACTTCCACTTAAACGAATTCTGATCATCTTGAGCCCTTTTGTACATATTCTTCTAATGTTAGCCTTTGTGGTCCTTCCTCTTTTTAGGCTTGGGTCCATTCCCAACATAACGAAATAACAGTGAAAAAAGTCATTGGAATTCCCTTGAGCAATTTCGCTTTGAAGGAAAAATGAGTCTCATCTATGATTATGATGTTTGGTTCACTTTTGGGATCCATTCTCAAACAGCGCGTGAAATGAGCTTACGGGGAAAAATTTAGGCGACGCGGAATCTTTAATGATTGAATTCGATTTCTAACGAAGCATAAGAAATGTGTCTTTAACACAGGTCCGTGATTTATAGCAGACGTTCTCAGCTGACCAATCAAACCTGTTCAAACTGCGCCGCATACTCAATTCCGAGCTTAGCAGAAGCCAAAGACAGAATTCCAAGTTGTTCTGGGGAAGAGATTTTTGTCATGTGGTTTTGCGTTGCCTTCTTTACCGAAAGCGATTTTGTTGCGGGCCGTGAATAATTCAAATCCACAACTGTGCGGTAAATCTGCGCGCTAATTCACTACGCTAGAGCAACACTAAACCTCTATATATGTAGTTAAATATTATTCCCATTGTCGCTATTTCTACGATGAATGAGGCAAGCTGTGGTGGAAGCTGACAAAATGAGTAAACCACACCTATATTGTCCTGAGAGCCTCGGGTTCCTGCCGAAATAGGTCCTGTTTCTGAACGCCCTCTTTCTGTCCACCGAGCAAAAAATGGATACCCGGATTAAAGTTGGGAGGGAAGTGCCCCCCCCCCCCCCCCTCCTAAAAAAAGTAGTGACCACCTTACTTCACAATGTTATTGCATAGGATAGTACAACTCTAGTAGAGTAGTTCTTGGCAAAGTAGACCCTCTTATCGAGAATAGTATCCAACTTTATGCGCAGTTGAAGCTACCTCGCACTTGCTGGAAAAATCCCCAAAGCAATTTAAAAAGTAAAAAACAGGATATGCATGTGATTTTGTGACAGCATTCGATTGATCAAATAATGATACAGCATTGAAACAGCAGTCTTCTAAATAACGCATTCCCATTGCGTGGGGAAAATACTGATCAAGGTTCTGGGTGTACTCAGGGCATTCATAAAAGCGATGTCCTGGCTTTTTGCTCTTACGCAGGAGTGTGTGTAATACTGGATATCCTTACCAACGTTACCATCAATCAGAAGAACGGAACACTTGTTGCTTTCCCAAGATATAGAGTTCTTCTTTGTCTTTCTTCAGCAATAGGATCACTTGCGTTAGCGCGAGTTCCTGTAACGTGACCAATTGCGCATACATTACGGAGAAGTCGAAGGCACGTTTCGCTTCAGCGACATTATCAGACTTCCTATGGTGGTGTATCCTTCTCTTCAGAACAGACATTAATCCAGTAGTTGAGGCTGCTTCTGCTTTTGTGATCATTGCAAAAAGTATATCATCTCCTGTAATCCCCCTTTTCACTACTGGCCTCATGAATGACATCAGTCCGGCTATGCGCCCTTTAAAACTTTCCACATCGCCAATCAGATCCTCATCCCTCCCATCCTGAAGGACTTTAATCATGGTTTCTTTCATTTTATCCGTCTGCAATAATAGAACAAGGTCAATAGGCGGGGAAGAATGCATTTCTTCGAAAGGTTTATTTATTTCGATTACACTTCATAGATAAGGTGTCCTACTTATGACGTAATTAGGGGCCAGACTAACTCAAGTGCAATCCCAGCCTTTCCAGCCATTCTCAATACGCACTGCTACGTAACATGTTGTACCATACAAAGCTATAGCAGCATTACGTATACTGTAGGCACTCAATTTGAGCCTCTCTGGCGTCATTTTTGCACTCTAGTGTGATTAATTTGGTAGTCAGTGATCTTTGATTCAGTTAGTTCTAATCAGTTAATTCAGTGATCTTACAGAACTTGCTAAAAAGTCAAAAGTTGAGTTTCTGATATGATGCAATAAAAAAGTCAGTTGCATGCAAAACCATATCTAGGATAGAGATACATAAATAAATATAAATAGATAAATGCCCCATCTTTACTGCGATTTCTATAATCAGTATTATATTTACCTTGTCGGTATTTATGATGCCAATTACCCTCGCTATGAGTGTTGCAACAGAGGCAACAACCATACCACCGCGAAAATTTTCTGCAATGCCAGCTGTAAGGGCCTCTGTGCATTTAACTCCCATGCTCTTTCCCAAAGTGCTGAATGCTAAGCAAAGAAATAGCATGTACCATTTTTCAAGTCTTAAATATGACTAGAGCGGGTATCGATCCCCAAACTACCGCATAGCTTTCTACCACCGAGCCACGTTCGCGGTTTCATGCCTTACGGTCTGAGCAAACAAAAATATTTAAAGAATTACTGTTTTTCAAGGTTGCTGTGCTAAAAGTGATAGTTGAGAGGCCTTTCCATAGCTCATGATGCTCTCGAAACAGGTTCTTCGTCTGCCTACTTGAAATGCTGACTTACATAGCTTTTTTGCTAGACGAGTAGAAAGGGGTAGGTGGCTGAATCAAGATACTATTAATTTGAATATCAAAATCATTTAAAAACAAGACACTTAATTATCGAGGAAATTGGTCAGAAGGTGCTGAAAAACCAAATAAATTTGCAATTTTTATTACACCCTATGACAGGAAGAGATACATGATAACAACTACTGTTGGTTAATGAAAATACATGGCAGAGCGAAATAGATGACTTTAATTGCATGTCATGAACAGAATGACCGTGTTAATGAATTCGCAAGAAGCTGACCAATGTTGTTTATCTAGAGCAGGGGTGGCCAACCAGCGGCTTTTCGTCAGGTTTTTTGCGGCTCTTAAAGGCCGACATCAACTATCATTTTCAAAAAAAACTTAAACAATTATCGCTTCTCAATTTTCATGATGCAATAATGACCAGGAATTTCCAAAATGTGCTGAACTTCGCCATCACAAGCTATACTGTGGTGCCTCTTCAGTGAATGCTAGTTTACCAGGGGCCTGCTATTCGCTTTACAACATAATAATTAAATAATTAAAGACAAAGCTAATATACACTATCATTAAAAATGTACAGATGATTTTTGTGCACACATGTCTCATGTGGCTGTTTGCAACAGCACATGGAAAATTGTGGCTCTTCGTCTCTGACAGGTTGGCCACCCCTGATCTAGAAGATGCTATGGTAAAATGCCCCTGTATCATTATAGAGCAATAGCCAATGCCCAGCAAATGAAGCCATGGAGCCTGTTAGGTGGCAGCACTCAGAACAACAACCAAGTCCCCTTTAAGTCAATGTTCTTTCTTTTTCTCTCTTTTCTGTAGTAGTTAGGTGTATTTTATGTTCTTTTCTATTTCTACTTAATGGCCACGGGGTAGACAGTTATTGCTCCTCGTGACCCTGTTCTCGTAGTAGTTGTAAAGTAGCTCGTAAGTAGCGTAAGTTAGTAATTTTTGTTGCAAAACTTTTTAACAGAATTTATAAAAAAAAGCATTCAGAAGTGACATCAAATGGACATAGATACAAATACAACTATTTCTGTACGACGCATATTCTCAATTTCACAAAAAATTAGTGATCTTCCACAAGATGTAAAGTTCTGAAAGTAGTTTTCTGGTAATGTTGAAAAGGATGATAAATCGTTCTAAATGTCTTAAAGTTGACACAACAATAAAGAGGGCAGCAGAGCAACAATCATCTAAACCAACAAGAAAGTTACATTTTCTTTCTATTTTGAAGCAAATCAAATTGCAGATCATTTTGTTTATATCATGACGTAAATTTTTAGAGCTCGCTTTAAGATTTCCCCAGCACTCTTTGATAGTGGAACCACTAACCACAAGCCAAAAGCCACCTCAGCTGTCCATCCTTCCGAGGTCGGTGAATGAGTGCTCAGAAGTAACTTGTGGGTGCAAGCGGTTTATATCACCTGGATGGCTGCCCATATACCCAGCCTGTGTTAGAAGTCAAAAAGACAAAAGCAGATGACGGGATTGAAAGATGGGATCAATCCTTTAGGCACAATGCGACAACACAATTGCTACCTCGTAACTAACCGTCAACGAAAGATACGATTAAGAAAACGTTTTGTTGACTTTGATGCCAGAAAAGCTTACATTAACTTGCTGGTTGCATTTGAAAATTGTAAGCACAACTTGAAGATTCGCTGCATTAACAGTAACCAAGCAGTTTCTGAGATGAATTATATTTCCATACCTGTCGTGTGTACATCTTTGTTACCTAGCAGGTACATGCTTACTTCATACAAATGGCAGGTCTGAATGGAACAGAAATTCATGGCAGCTACAGAATTAGACATCTATTCCAATATTAATGGGCAGTCGTGTCATTTCTCGTGACCTTCACATTTTCAGGGTGCTGAAGATGCTCTTCTCACGAAAAAATGCTGCCAGTTAACGCTACAAAATATTGCTTTACACTTGATTCACTTATGAGCACAACTGCACCTTTCACAATAGTAATTCGAAAAACAGACATAAGTAAGCATGAGATTAGACGATTTTCCTTTCTTTCTTTCTCCTATTTCTTTATCTCATAGCGATACACCAATGCACGACCGCGGCCTCGAGTTGGCACGGAGGTCTGGAACTAGCTTTTGGGTGAAAAATTATTTCACCCACTTCACCAACGATAGCATTTACAGTCAAAAATAGAATGCCACTTGATAAAACCAACGTTTATATTTACTTGGCATAGGCATAGTCTGTAATCTTGGGAACAGCATTTTTCAAAGCTCTTGTAAGTACTAAGCTTTTTCCGGCTACGCAAACAGCTTTCATCGAAGAGAAAGAGGAATATGGTTAATAGGAATTGTGCTGTTGTGTGCTGTACGAACAGCAGATGTAAGATCAGCGTTTGAGAGAAGAAAGAATGCAATGAACATAAAAGTTGGAATTCACAAGGACTGTCCACGTGCTCCTCCATTTACTTCGCACACCTTCCCTGGTTTAAAGCTAAATTCGGTCAAAAGAACAGAATTGGTAAGAAATCTCCGGCGTGAAAGGAAGGGAAATAGAGAATGGATTACAGGCCAATGTGACATGGTCTGTTCAAAATATTCTGTCGATAAAAGACCACCTTTGAAAATCCTAACCCTACGCTAGACTTAGGTTATGATAGGCCCACTAAAAAGTCCAGAAGAGAACTTGTTCAGTCCATCCCTAAAGTTCCAGTAACATCAAAGACATTATTTGATGCGGTGACATGGACAGCAGCAAATAATGAAATTTTTACGGCTGCATCTGATGAAGCTTCAAGCGCAGAATATGATGATTGCCGCAGCTCTGCTATTTCAATTAACTTTTTAAACTGTTCGCTAAACTGGAACATTATTCTCGACTGCCACGAAAACTCTGGCAACAAGTTCTTCCTTCTGTCCAGTTACTTTTAAACCTCAGAGGCAGAGAAAGGCCTACCACTCTGCTACTTTCATAGCAGACAGCAATTCGAAATCCAATGTTTGCGTAGCCTGTAATACATACATAAAAATTCAATGTTGTAAGCGCTGCTGCATTTGTTCATTAATCTAATTTTGAAAAAATTATTAATTTGATTGGAGGTGGCTCAAAAGAAACGGTTTTGAATGGGATCAGTTGTGAAAAACAACCTTACATGGTAATACCTATATGTTGAAAAAAAACAAAAAACAAAAAAATACCAGGAACTTTGAAATTTCAAACACAAATCAAGGAACAAATGTAATGGCTTGGTACTTATAAGAGCTTTGAAAAAAGCTCTTCCGAAGATTATAGACTACGCCAAATAAATACAAACGCTGATGTTATCAAATGATCTTCTATTTTCGGCTGTAAATGTTATCGTTGATAAAGTGGGTAAAATAATTTTAACCCAAAAACCAGGTCCAGACTTCTGTGCGAACGCAAGGCTGCGGTCGTGCATTCTATAAAATCGACATTTAGATTCAGAAAGCGTACTTTCCAAATTGCTGGCCGTTACTGCGGTGGAGCTTATCCATAGAAACGACAATATTTTCCTTTGAAAAAAGAGGCTGCAACAGTATGGTAGACCAGGAATAGTCCTCAATTTCGCAAACTTCGTGAAATGGACATATTTCATCAATACAAATAGTGATTCCAAAGATGAACAATATTCATATATAATTTTATGCCCGAAAAATTTCTTCAGATTTCGCAAGTAGAATGTTTGACTCGTGCAGATCGACGCCTGTTTTTTTTGGACACAACTTTAGGCCCAGCAGCGAAGAAAAGACTTCGGCGCTTGCACCATTCAACGTTAGAGTATCACACCCTGCATGTTATGGATTTCAATTTGAATTCCAAGGAGAGACAAATGCGAAAGCACATCTTGACCAAAGAAAACCTGACAAGAAGCCAAGGGAAAGTAAGCTGTCTATAAATTGGGAATAAATAAATAATCAATGATGAAATCCTGCTGCAAAATTATTCTTAACGATTTCCTTTTTAATCATAGGTACAGCGAGAGAATACCTCGAGAAAGAAATTTTCCCGACCCTTCTCCCTGCCTTAGAAGAAATGCTACAAGCTGCCAAGGATAACGACGCATTAAAAGTGAGTACTGAAAGAAATCTTCGTTGAAAAATAAAAATGATCAATTACTGCTAAGTAAGAAATTCATCTAATGAGAGAAGTATTAGCTTTTTCCAAAGATTATTTCATATTTCTTTACAGAAGAGCTCTTTGAATGGGCAAGTCCATCTCATTCACTGTAGATGTACCCCCCACTTTATCATATCATCAATTAATATTTGTTTTCCCATTGTAGTGGAAGAGAACAAAATTTAATGCCTGTGATTATCTTACAGAATATCTTTACAAGTAAGAATTTCCATATGCTATTTGATTTGCTTTAAAAATGATGCCTTGCATTTTGAAGGATTTACCTCTGCACATCCCACCATAAACTTTTGCAGCCTGCCTATTCTCCATCTTCTTCTCTATTAGCCACAACCCAAGCCAGGAGAAGCGAGACAAGTCTGGTTTGTGGGAAATACCATTTGTACAAAGAATCAATGCAGAGAAGTAAAGCACACTTTATTAATCCAAATCACATAGAACGTTTATTCAATATTTAACTGCGGGCTCTAACATGTTATGGGATTTCCATTTCTTAACCACATTGAGGTACTTCCATTCACTAAAGGTTGCAATGTGGAATATTGTAGTGCCCTGATTTCCTTGATTTCTCCCAAAAAAACAATAGGTGGACAAATGTATTGGGGTAGAAAGCATTAATGTTGCTGAGAAACACAATTCTGTCACATTAAAGTTTGTTTCCTCAAGACACTCATCAAACTATGAAGCATCTTATAATAACCTTGAGCAGGGCTTTTGTCTATTAGACCTGATGTTTCATTCTCTGTTAAATGTCGGACAATAATGTGATGCAATCGTGTTTACAGTTCTCTGTGCAATATTAAAAACATAACTTTTTTCAAATTTAAATCATAATGTATTTATATCTGCAGACCTCGACCACCACTTCCTTTATCTCTTCTTCTTACCGATGAAGAAGCTGCCATCATAATTCAGTCTTTCTGGAGAGGATGTGTAGTGAGTGATACATCTGTCATTTATCCATCAAGCAACTGTTCAATTGTGAGCAGTATATTTACCAAATTTAAAAACTTAAGAATCAAATTTGCTTCATTTAGTGTCTTCCAATTGTGAAATAATCCTGCTCATTTGAAAACTACTATGCTCTTAAATTCACTTGTTCAGTTCCATATCTTAATTTGTTAAGGTACGAATGGACACTGAAGTTCAAGAACTCCGACAATATCAAAGAGAAATGAGAGAGGTAAGAGTTATTATCCATGTTTATTTGCAAAGATTGAATGATCCTCCATTTATTAAATCCGGGAATCATAGGTTAATGGATAAGGCAAGAGTTTCATAAAAATAAGTTAAACAGTTTGAATTTCATCAGTGCTCTCTGCTTGTTAGTAATGACATCCTATCTTCATTGCCTACTCAATATCAATTTTATATTTCTTAGAAAAAACATTAAAAAATGTTTCACTTAAATTGAACTGCAGACTTGCTTGCTTCCTTATGTTTCACTATTTCCAATGCCACTGCTGATTTCATAGTTAATTCCCTATGCATTAGTGAAATCTTTTTCCTCAAAGTGGGCACTATCAATATCTCTGAAGGCTATACATTCTCCAGGGAGAATACAAGAAGTAAAGCAAAAATCCTAATTCAAATTGGTTCCAGCCAAGACAATATATATTTTCTTGGTTTTATGATGTATATTTAATAGCATATGAATAAGCAGGTAGTCTTTCATTTAATGGTTTTTCTTGTCAGAAAATGTTGATCAATCTGTATATGCCTATCTGCATCCCATCTCATCTTTACCTCTATCTCTATCTGAGCCGATCTATCTATCTATCTATCTAGCTATCTATCTAGCTATCTATCTATCTATCTATCTATCTATCTATCTATCTATATATCTATCTATCTATCTATCTATCTATCTATCTATCTATCTATCTATCTATCCATCTATCTATCTATCTATCTATCTATCTATCTATCTATATATCTATCTATCTATCTATCTATCTATCTATCTATCTATCTATCTATCTATCTATCTATCTATCTATCTTTTTTCTATCTGTCTGTATGTCTTGTTATCTATCTATCAATCATTCAATCAATAAATCAATCAATCCGTCGATCTATCCATCTGTCTGACTATTCATCCTTTCATCTTTCTATCGATCTATTTAGACATGCTGTATATTACCTCCACATGAATAATTCATACAGTCCTGCATGTCCATGATGCTAACATATCTTACAAAATCAAATCAGTACATGATAATATTCACCTTTCTAGGTTTAGTTTTCTGAAAATTATAACATTGCCAAATTCCTTTATAGCAAGAGTATGATATAATGTTAAAAGTTGAAGATTTTTGGAAGAAGCACCCCGTGGAAGAAGAGAAGGATGAAACTGAAGATTGACTTCTTAAATTTCAAAGCTCACAAGACAGTGATTTGTGACTTAAAAATACAGCATTTATTCAGTGCTACATTTAGTAAAGCTTCCAGTTATCTATGATTTCAGTTTTTATTGAGAAGTTACCATTCCTTGCTTTGAAAAACACTTAAGATATTTCATAGAGTTCATTGGCAGAATTGTCCATGTTTTTAAAGATAAAAACGTAAGCATTTCAGAAGAAATAATTTTTGCAGCATCTAGAAAATATTTCCTTCTTACTTTTGCAGCAAAGAATTTTTTGTCTAAGAAATATCAAAATTGAACAGAAAAGGAACCTGTTCTTTGTTACAATCAAAATCACTTAATCCAATATTCATCAGATAATGAATTGTCAGACACTATCAATCGTAAGCAAAAGGGTTTCATTCTCCCCCCCCCCACACTCTTCAAACAAGATGAAAGGTTATGAATGATGATTGGTTCAAACGACTAAACAATCATGTGTGCCAGCCACTCACATGAATAAATGCTGATCTGCATTTGGTTATCACTTCATAATATTCTTTTGGCTATCGTCTGAAGCTTCAAACACTAAGTAGTACTGGACCAAAAACTCTTCAGTGCAACAAAATTATGTTGCTGCTTTTCTGTGATAAACCAATTTTACACTGAAAACTTTGCTACATTTCCATTAATTTCATCAGAGACTTCGACTTCTGTGAATTTCACATTATGATACATTCTGTATTTAATGGATTGCATTTATGCATAAGAAAAAGCCTTTGTATAAGAATGAATCCCTCTCTTTGGTAAAAGCATGAATTTAGAGCTTCATTTCAGATCATTCTGAGGGGAGAGGTAGACAGCAGATGTCAAGAAATTTTTCAAGAGTTTTAGTAGAAAATAATTCCATATTCTAATGTTCATCAGATGAAAATATCTCCTTTGTGTCAAATTTATTTTTCCACTCTTATGCAATAAGCCAAAAATAAAACATACTAATGACAAAGCTGGAATCTTACCATCTGTTGACCAGTTTTAAAGAAATTGGGTAACTCTCAAGTCAACTGCCATAGAAATAATGTCTCAAATTCCTCTGGTGCTGTAATCCGTGGAAAGGTATGCCAGCTGTAAGCCGATCTGAGGGGAATATCTTCTTCCTTTGCTACACCAGTATGCACACCACATATGCCTTAAGCATCATCTTCATGTTCACAAAATTCTGAATCATCAATCAATACTGGGAGTCTTCTCCCGTTGCTTATAAGAAGGCCATGGAGAATTCTATAGACCTTGATCTTCTCGCTAAAAAGAAAAAATGACTAACTCAGCCCTCGAGGAAAATTATTTCAATGTGTTTCTTCAATATTCTCTACCCTCAGCTGGCAACTATGACTAAGCAAGTTAACCCCTATTCAACCCTGCCTCTCAGTACCCTAACCTTCAAATAGATGTACCAGTAGATTGACAGCTGGGTGTGAGTGTAGTCCAAAGGAAAATGTACTTGCTCACAGATTTGTAGGCCAGTGGTTCGCACCTGATTTTGAGCTTGAATCATTTAGGGCAATGGGAGTTGCTAGCTATCTATCTGTAATTAAAGAAATGTAGGAATCACAATGTAACATCACATCAAGAAGAAGGACTACAGGACATTTTTTGATAAGGGTAGCTTCTAAGTTTCTAAAGTATACCTCGCAATTCATGTAGAATGAGGTCAAATTGAGAGAACAGACCAGGACGCTGCCTAACTTCCTGAGATCAACCTTTGAATCTGGAATTCGGTAGGAAGGTAGGAAGTATAAAAAAGCCCTAGATGGGAGCTTCAAGCAGTGAACATGCTGACATACACCACTGGTACTCATCAAATTCATCTCCAAGATATAATCTCTTCATCGAGTCTTTCCTTAAAATGTGCTTTGAGGGAAAGTGGTTGCAGAATCGGTTACGAGCCGATGAAAAATGAGTTGAGATCACTTTCGGCGGTCGAATCCAGGGACACCAACGTGGCAGTTTCTGCATTGTCCCTTCCAAGAAATAACCATATTCCAAGACCAAATGAAAATTGTTAAAATATATTTCTTTACCTGCGTGGCAAATTTTGGGACTGCCAAAATGGCAAGCAAAATTGAAACAAGGCTTCCTTTCCTTCTAGTTCTACGGTGAGCTCTTGCAGTTTAAGAGCTTGCTGGCAAAGTTGTTGAAGTTGCTGGAATGGGTAAAGCAATCTAAGATCACAAACTTTGTTTGAATCGCAGTAAAGAAACTCAGAGTTCAATGATAAGAACTTAGTAATAAACATATTTCCAGTCAAAAATACCCTGCAAAAAATATTTAAAGGCTCACTCCAAACAAGCTACCAAAAACCAAAAAAACATATTGAATTTTATTGTTCGATATTACAAAAAATCAATTTTCCATTCAAGAAGACCTTGCTAAATGGGGTATAAGCTCAACATCAGCATGCTCTTTCTGTTTACTACATGAAACTATTCTTCACATCATTGCAGGCTGCAAGAGCTATATTGACCAGGGCCGTTATACATAGCGTCATGACTCTGCTCTTAAGTGTATTTCAAAGCTGTGCAGGGCATGACACTTTTTTCTGATCTTCATGGCTACCTTGGCCCGTCTTTAATTTCCGAAGATAAACTCAGACCTGGCCTCTTAATTTCACCCTCAAATTGTCCCTATATTCTCGAACTGACGGTCGAATACGAGTCCAAATTTTCCTCCCATTCCATTAGAAAAGAAAAAAAATACCACCAGTTACTAGCGGAGCTAAAGCCTCTATGTAGACAAGTACGTTTTGTAATCCATCAATGGGGCACTCGATGTGATGAGCAAGTCGTTGAGTTCTTTCTTAAACACGATGAAAACGCGAGGAGGTTTTTAGTAAGGAGATTGATTAACACTACCATCCGATCGACTATGTATTTTGCTGTACAAACAAAGACTGATTCGATCCAGAACTGCTGACTTTGTAAGATAGATTTTAGATGATACCTTAATGTAAACATTAATTTTCATCTCTTCTATTAACTTGTAATATAGGTTCCTACCTTTCATTCATTCGGGCAAGCCATTTGTAAAATGCCTAAATCATAGAGGGGTTTTAATTTTTATGTTTAATATTTTTCATAAATAAGAAGTTTGAAAAAAGTTACTAGTGCTATTGTAGTACCTCTTTGTTTGAGTATGTGCTCTCCCAATGAATCTCTGAAAGTGCTTTCGAAACAGGAGAAACTACGAAAAAGCAGACGGTCAAATGGTCATACAATCGACTTTGTACAACACCAAAATTTAGCTGCGCTGTATCAGCGAAAAATTCACAATCCTTCATGATGTGAAAGAAGAAGGAAATAGAAAACGTAAGAATTGAAGACCCAATATATCTAAGTAATTAAAGTGATCATGTAGACCTACCGTCTATCAACTTGCTTTTCACAGATTTTCGAAACGAGGATTGCATCTCATCAGTTGAAGAGTCTTTCGGCTCAAAGATGAATTCACTTGAGAATGAACCTTCCACTGCTCCTAAGAATTGTTTCTTCGCATGCTCTATTTCTCTAGAGGGTGCAGAAGACAATGTCGAAAGTTTCGTTTTCAATTCTCTTATTTTCAGACAGCAATCAACAATATTTTTGTTGATAATCTTTTCCTCCTCCTTCCGATGTTCTGCTGCATCTTCTCTCCTAGGTTTTGCGGTCTTGGCGTCATTAGATAACGTATCAAAATGCTTTTCAGCACGAACAAGCCCGTCGCATGCAGCTGATTCACCACTAACCTGTGCACCGGCAGCAGCCACTCGATTCGTTTTGGCATCGATACCGGATCGATTTGGACCAGCGTTTCCTCTCATTCCACGAGTTTCCTTGGCCGACGTCATTTGCCTTGGCCTGTGCAGCGTTCGAGTTGCTAGCACACGCTTAGCTGATGCTCGTCCAGCTCCTTTAACTCTTGATGACGTCACTGTTTGCGCTGGTACCTTATTGGGTGCTGCAGGTTTTTGATCTTTCGGCGTAGGAACTGAAACAGGATTGATGAAATAATGATAGACATGACATCGGGATCGCAGATTTATAATGGACTTCATAGCTAGTGCCACGACGATTGATGAAGTCGTATCCAAAGATGGACACTTGAAGCCGTCGACATGGTATCGTGTAATTACATTGAAACACTCCCATAAAGTTATACTGAAAGATTGGTGTGACTTGCTTATCACAGATGTTTCATCGTAACTTTATGAAAATGTTTCAATGGAATTTCGTAATAATGTTTCAATGGATTCAAGTGGCTTTCTTTGGATATGACTTCAATTATTGTCGTGGCACTAGTTATAATGATACACATTTTCGATTTGGCATCATATATTAGAAGATGCAGGCAACGAATAGATCATAAATGTGGTCACTTGATATTCTACAGAATATAAAAAACAAACGAGAAAAATTGGAGTCGAATATTCAAACGCAATAGAGATGGCCTACTTAAAGGCGACTATCCCATGCAACGGAATCGTGCGGTAGCGCCACCAGCTCTTTCCTCGCCGCACTTCACCCTTAGCTTAAAGTCGGCATCTCTGCTTAGTGGGGAAATAAATGGCGAAGAGACACGTGCAGAGGCGTGCCTCGAACACGGCACCTTCAAACACAATGGATATGAGCTCTAAGCAGTGAGCCAGCAGTGCCTCGTTTGAGTGAATGAATCAAACAGTTTTACCATGAACGACCAGCCAATGAACGCTCTAGCCAAGCTATCCCAAACAGATCCTAATCTGTGGGGGCTACGGCCCGCTATTTCTAACTCGAAATTTCAGGCACAAGCATTACTGCAATTATCATTGTTAAAAATTGTTCCAGTTAGTATTAACGATAGCTTTAATAGCTAATTCAAACCAACTATTAACAAACGGAAAATTTAGCTTTCCGCAAGCAAGCAGATCACGCGGCGATAGAAATAGCTACCACCTCCTGGGAACAATGCATGTAGTAATCATACAGGGGCAATTTTTCAATGGGGCTGAGAAGCTCAGGGGATAATTCTTAGCAAAAACAGGCATATAATGCTCTTAAAACTGATCAAAGCAGGGGGGACCTATGAAAGAGTCAGTAACGAATGTTTACCATCGTAGGTTCGTATGATGATGTATGGCTGCCGCGGATAATGACACTGTGACTAGGGAAGGCGGAACTTTCATTCCCTTTAAACAGACTTATCAATAAATCAATACATTGCCTTAACATGCGCAAGAAATTATCCCGACATAAACCGAATTATCGGAAGCTTGATCCCTTGGGAGGGCGTGACTAGTACGACTTCGTTAATTAAGAGGCAAGACTTGACCGACCTACTGATCAGAACACGGTCAATAAACGGGCCGATTTTGTACCACATGAAAACAGGACGGCCATTTAAGAGGTTATGTCTAGTTTACATGTGCTTCTGAAGGATTCGATAAGCTATTTCGATGCAGCAGCAAAATATACGACAAAGGGAGAGGTGGTAATAAGGATATTGGTAGTGATGCGATAAACCATGGCCACAATAGACCGTGGAGACAACGTGCATGGAGACAAGCAAGCATGGATGCGGAAAAGCAACCTAAGCACTTCTGGAAGGATAAGGTTCTGTTGAGTTTATCCACAGTTCAAAGCTCTAATCCTCCAACATGTCTTTAACTATATACATCATTCTATAAATTGCGTCTCTCCTTTTGTATAAATAAAGATGAGAGAGGCACTCGGCTCTCTAAAAATTTATAGCTCTTGAGGGAAAATGCTATCAAGTCGATGAAAATTCTGCACGAATTGCAAGAAGCACTGACTTAACAAGTATTTTTTAAAAAAGAAAGCTTTCATACAGCGAAGAGTAGCACTTTCTCTCTCTATGCTGTATTAATCTACTTTCACAGTTATTTCAAATAGCGAAAGTGTTTACCTATCGCAACGAGGTGCACAAATCGACCCCTGCAAAGGATGTCATTTAATGTACACTGGGTCATAATTGGCATACACTTATCCTCGTGCTATTATCAAATGGGATTGACCTACGGTTGCACTCGAAATTGAGCAAAGATTTCAGTCAAATCCTGACTGCATTCAACATCAAAGTCACCGAAGGACTATTAGGTATGAAATTTCCATTTTTGAAACTCATTTGTAATTACAATACGATTTGCTGTAAATTGTCATAAGGTAGCTCTTAGGGCACAAAGAAGCCATGCTTATCGAGCAGTATTCTGGTCGTTCCTCTTGATGCTATGTCATGTCAAGATTCCTATGATTCATTAATCGATTTTTCAGATGGGACCGATTTTAGGCCTTGGAGAAGAGTGTCCTGGTCCTTCCTCTTGGTGTGACAAAACCTTTGACACATTCGTCTAGCATTATAGACAGCCAGTCACTCTCCTCACTCTAACAGTAAGGCAAGCCAAGGGAGGTCTCAAACCGATACTCGTGGGATAAACTAGCAAGCACCTTAATATCTAACTTATCTTTAACCAAAATTGTTGGAAATCGGTTTATTGCCTTGTTTTCCGCTTCAAACAAGACTACCGTCCCTATCAATATGTCGTGTCATTCTTTTTAAAAGAGCACGCACCACGGAAAAGGAAGGAGGGGCAAGCAGCTGGATTCAAGATAGTCTTTCGACGTTTATTTCTGGATTATAACAGAAAAGCCTTTCACCGAACAAAATGAGTAGCTACGTACAGTAGGACATGAAAATAATTGCTTTTTAATTCACAGCATGAAATTTATAACTTTTTACATATCGGAGAACAAAACACACATTCAGTTGACCAACTTTCTTTATCTGCATTACGTAAATCTGTAGTCAAGTCTTTTATTAGGAAACACGCAACAGCCCATCCCCAATGATTGAGACTAGCTTATAAACAAGATGTTGTTGGAATTTCATTTGCTGAAGGAATTGCGAATCGCGCAGCATGGGATAGATCACACAGCCACACGCAACGGATTACGTAAAGTAAAAAGAACATCGTCAAAGCTGGATCAAATACAAACACAGTCAACTCTGTCTAATTCGAACTCTCTTGGGGATCGTAAAGATGCTCGAATTACAAACGTTCGAATTGCAGATATTCGAATCATAGCTGGTTTTGGTTTAGAGATTTTCAAGGGACCTGAAAATCTTGTTCGAATTAGCAAAACTTCGAATTTCACGAGTTCGCATTGGACAGAGTTAACTGTATTCCTTATTAATTCATAATTAATTTGTTTGCCTCTCCACGTTTCCTATTAACTTCATCGCTTATTCTAAACACCAAAGCCTGAAGGCAGTCTGCATTTGTGTGTGCATTGTTTTTGTTGTTATTATCGTTGTATATGTGTGTTTTTCTGCTGATCTTTATCCTCTGAAGATGCTATGTTAAGTAGCGCGTCAGATTGTAGCAAGCGCGTTGTTGCAGTCTGCACAAAGTTTAGATGATCAGTGAGTCGGAAACTTGGCCTTGAAAACAGATTAACATTTTGAACAGCCGGACAGTGCGTAGCTTACTGTCAAAGAACGTTCTTTAAAGGACATATCTAGAAAAAAACATCTACCTTCTTCCTATGATCTGAAGGTAGTTTAAGGCCACTGCGAGGCTAGAGAAAACAGAGCAGTTTCATGGTCTTGCATCTAGATTTTAAAACACATTGTGATTCCTGCACATGAAATCATGAAGAGCTGGTGAATCTTTTCAACTGAAGGAGGATTGAGTGATAAACCATAGGGTCTGTAATCAAGCGTCATACAATTAAGCTATCCTCGGACTTCTTCATTACTCTATTAACATCCAGAAATTTACTTAAATTCAACAATGACCATTAATAATAGAACAAAGACGAGGTCACTTTTCTGAGTCTGCAATGCAAACAAGAAAAAAGTCGAGGGTAGTAAAGGATGAATGACTAGTTGGAAACAAAAAATCTGAAATTCAAGTTCGGTTTTATGAATCGGTATTTCAAATACACTTGTCCTGTCTTCCTCAAAAATTATTTCTGAAATAATTGTAGGAAGATAATTCAGGCTTTATAGACTGTGAAGAAGGATCTGCGTATAAGTAGACTTCAGAAAATTAGCGAATTGGGCCTAAGCAAAAGTCTCTTGATATTTCCTCCATATCCGATCCAGTTTCAAGCCTAAATCGAAAATCAGGTTATCAGCAACTAGCATGATTCAAGAAGGCTCAAAGAGTTTCTAGGCCTCATCCTCGACTGCTTAGCAGTTAAGACAGATTTACAGAGTGATGACAACAGTTAACAGGTCACCGATGGGTCAAAGGCCATAGTGGCAGAGGACAAACCAATTGGAAGGGCTTCATAAAATCTGTAATACGGAACTCACTTTAATAAACTTTGCTATAATCGGCATTTACTTCGGATCTCAAAGCGATTCAGCATAACAAATCTTCAACAAAAGAAATAAAACCAAACTTTTGTTGCATGTACAGACAAAGGCAGTGTTAGATGTGATTTTGCTCTTAATTCAGAGTTGATTAAAGGACGGAACAGGGGAGACAGATATCTTCACTTGCATGCAAATAGGCTATAATTACATCCGAGCTGTGTTATACTACTTAACGAAAGCAGGTAGATGAATTGGACTAGCCTGTGTCGCCAGACTACTAGGCAGCTAGCCAGTTCCCGTTCCAAGTGCTTTTTTAGGAGCGGCGTATTGTAGTTGATGCGTCACGGCGGTTCTACGATTTCGGCTGCAAATTTCCTTGATAGCGACCCGCTGGACAACCCTCTTCTGCCGACCATTGTAGAAAAGAGGACCGAATTTGCTCTCAAGCCAAAATTATAGTGGAAAAAAGCTTTTCGTGAGCGAAAAAGCCCCAAATGAAAATAAACTAAATAATAGGACTGCTAATATAATCAAAGCATGCAAGTAGAAAAAAATTGAAAAGTAACATTTTCCATTTAAGGTCAATAACAGAAACATGTAACTGGTCTTTACGCGGAAGCTTTCTCGCTCAATTAGTTCCGAAATTTAAAGTGGTTTTTTCCTTAATACGAGACAATTTCGTAGAGATTGCGAGATGCTTCGTGTCGATCTACTGCTGATGAAATTTTGAACAAGAAAGGAGAAAAATTGTTAGTTTTGCAGACATCGTGTTCCAATGGCATAGCCTTGCTTCTTAAGTGAATGTGCTTACTTTGAGCAGCAGAATTTGACTATAGCGTACGATTGAAGTCTAATGCCTCTTCTAACTTCACCGAAATCACTCACTAGTTTCAAACCACTATGCATTGGAGAAAAGAAGAACATGGGAGGTGAACTGCAGAGATGGAAAAAACAAATCCTGGAAAGAGCCAAGCGATTATTATGATTGTTATTACCATTATCAAACAATTAAAGTAGGCATACATATGAAGACAGCTATAAGAGAAGCGGTAATTTAGGTGAGGGCATCCGAATTTCTTTAGAATGAATTACTGTGTGGACTGATTGATCAAGTCAATGTCCAAAGCATTCAATGCCTATCTGTCTCTAAATGAAATTGACAAAAGGTTATGCTTCAAGCAAATTGTTCCAAGATCAATTAACTAGATCTTTCAAATTTTCTTTCTTCCATTGTTGGGACTTTTTATAGGCCACTGTGGCCTTTCCTCAACACAATTCACTGAAAAACTTAGCCATATTTTACCAATTGTGAAAGAACCTTGTTTTCGGACTGACTCAAATGCTAATGGACAATGAATAACAATTAATATCAGAATATAGGTGGACAATGCAATGAGCCATCTATTTTCTTATTGTACACGAAACTCTTCTTGCTAAAACTGCGGTCATCTTAAGGTGGGCCGAGCAAGACGAAAACTGAGAGAAAAGGCCTTACGTGATCTGTGTAAGCTGCATTGAATTCCGAAAGGAAATGCAATTCAACAACACTTCTAAAGAGTCTGAGAGACAGACTAAAAAACAGAATACGTTGCAACCAGCCTTTGAAAAAGTTGCCTCGGCTAGTAGAAAAGCCAACATAATTCGATTCATATCAGTTGATAATAATTTTACTGAAGAAAACGTTACCCTTATTCCAATGAGCCATTTCCTGTTTGTGGACAACCGATTTCCAATAGCAGATTGACAATAATTAGCTTTTTTGCAGACGGATGAAGGCATCAGGCGACGATTCCCGCGCGTAATCGAAATTTAAAATGGCTTTTTCAAGAAATGACGTCTGGCCTAGGCTCTGAAGCTGACGTACTGACGCCTACCGAGCCACCTTTTCATGGCGTGATCGTTTGATGTGGTGTTTACAAGGGCGATCTAATGTCCCCTATTACCAAACCAAGCATTCCCTGTTCCTTTGTTGAATATAGCATTGTTGATTGGGATATCATAGTCTTATGAATAGTGCAGATAGGACATTGGGACCAGAGACGTTGTCTAAGGCAAAGCTTAAAGGAGACTGGTTCTTGCAAATGCTTCCAAAAGAAGAATATAAATGCATTTTTAAAACCTAAAATGTATGATTCATATGATATGATCATAAGATGGAATTTAGGATACTAAGAAGCTATGTTTATTGACCCGTGCTCTACTCCTTAATTACTGTGATTTTATGATTCGCTGATCCTTGACTTCATGTCGAGATTACTATGATTCATTAACGTTAAGGCAGCCTGAGAAGCTATGGTTATCAAGCAATGTAATGGCACTTTCTCATAATGGGATGCCATATCGATATTTCCATGGTTCATTTATCATAAAGTAGACTTACGGGTCCCGGGAAGCTATGCTTACTAAGTAGTGTCCTGGTTCTTCCTGTCAATGCCCTTATATCTCGGGATTCATCAGTTTGGGATTACAGAGAGGTGCCGACTATCCTATCTCTAAGTGAAAATCAAGCTAGAGATGGATTGAACAATTTTTCATAGGATCAACGAGCAAGCATCTTACCTCTTAGCTATATTCACATTTCACATATGAACGCCTTACTCTACAAGTGGTCTATGAAAATTGAGGAGTGTAAAGGACATAATAATTATAATTAAAATAACTGAAATTATTATTATTATTATTATTATTATAATTAATTATCATTAAGCAGCCTCTGCTTCACCCCCCCCTCCCCCCCCCCCCCAATATCGCCATATCATTTGGCTATACAAATGGAATCACGAGGTTCATCTTGCAACTCAACGTGAAAAAGATGACCATCATGAAAGTCACTTCTTGTCACTGAGCCCTTCCTCTTTTAACATTTGCAGTGTGATCATCACAATGAGATGTCTTGATTATTATTATAATTATTATTATTATTAAGATGCAAGAAGGCGATTCACTATGCATCGACACATAGTTGTCCAATCTGTTTTCAAGGAGGGCCACTATCAGATTTAGGTCATAGGTCATAGATGGAGGGCCACTTTCTAAACACCAAAATATAGTTTTCTTTCAACTTTGATCTCCTTACGGGCCATATAAGGTAACATGATTGAAAACGTTGTCTGCACAAACAACTCGAGGCTGGGGTCAAAACACAGTCCAGTGAATGTCCGTCTACTGATATTTGTGTATGAAATATAGCTTTGTTACGCACGTTTCTCTCACTATGTACGTCAGTAGAAGTTGGTAAGTAGGTCGAAATGACGCTGATGACATATGTATTGGTAAGGGACAAAAATAGCTACGTAAGCATCCTATCCAACTTAATACGCGTAGAGATGTAACAAGATTTGCCATGTGAGTGCAAAATAGCTGACATGGTTCATTTGAAATTATGGCAATGCATCCAAGTAAAACAGAACGTTCGGCAACCTTGGCAGGGATGAAACCTGTCGCTGGGAACTATACATTTGGTAGGTTGTTATAGAATTATCGTCAGTACTGACCTGCCTTAAAAACGACGGACATTCCCTTATTCTCACATTTGACCTAGTGACCTCTGCGCTGAAGCTATATCCCACCTCTGACCTGTTAATGATTTGCCCCTTGTAGAAATTAAGTTCCTAAAGGAAGGAGGCAAGCTTGCTTCGCACCAGAGCCGAATCGCAAACCTCGTGTTTCAATTGACTGGGTTACTCTGGTTAAAAAATGTCTCTCTTGTACCAGGCCGCGGTATGCGTTAGCATGGTTTATGCATAGCCGGATGAAAATTTCAATAATATTCATGCAACTGCATGATATATTTTAATCTAAACTTAGCAGAAGCCAGAATCAGGACTCTGAATTCTTTGGGCAAGTGAAGTTCATAAAAAGGCTTCCCGTCTCCTTTCTCGCCAATAGGTTTTTTTATTTTGAACCTAAAAGAATCGGACACTTAATACCTTTCTCCGCACGTCGGGCCATGGCGACAAATAAATTAATTCGAAAGTACTATGATCACTGCACTTTCTAGCGTGAAATGGCACTGGATTGTTGCATCTTTATCAATATTAAGAGATGAAGAAACTCCCTGAGTGTGAACACAATACTTGGTAGATCCTTAACAATGACGTAATGCATGTCAGCTTGATTGTAAGCTGGCGACCACCTTGTAACTAAAAAGAAGTCCTTTTTTAGCGTCTAATTTAAGGTTTTGAGGCATTAAACTTTATTATTGTTCTTTCACATCTGTCCTTTGATACCATCAACTATGACGCTATCAGGCCATTTACCTGATGCCTTTAACCTGACCTCTTGAACCTTTACTGACGCCAGTTAAAATCTTATTGTCTGACCTTTAGAAAAACTTGACCTTTAATCTTTAACCTCTTATGAACGAGAAAACTTAACCCTGAATTTTTAATTTCAGAAGCTACGAAGACGTCTGATTGTCTATTTAGTTCCAAAGCAAGCCACTGAAATTTGAAGAAAGCTATCCAGTGTATAGGGCCGAGCATTTTGCTTTTTGAATGGATTTTCGATGCATGGACTATCCTCAAATCCTGCGCATTGTTAATGGTGCATTGAGAAATAAATCGTTTATATCGATATCACACCCAGTTACTTAATCCAACTGAAAAGACACGACTATGTGCGTTATACCGCCTTGATTGCCAAGCGGTCAATACAGCAAGGAATTAGGTGACGAGGATAAAGCATCGAGTTCGAATCAGATGCAAAGTAAACAGGCTTTGAGTGCGATCCGATCTATGTCGTACATCTTTTCATGTAATCCACGCAAATCCGACATGACTGAAATGAGATTTGCCAGTCGTCAGTACACCTCGGTCGCCATACTTTCCTGTCAAGTAATAAACCTCTTAGCGACTGCTCTTGATCCCTGGCAAACTATAAGTTCTCCTCCAGCCGACAAATCGAGGTCAGTGAGTTAAAAGGACAGCTAACGTCAAAACAGGTGACATTATCCAAGAACAAAGAAATACAAGCTCGCATCGAACTGTAGCCATGAAATTAAGGTAAGGAAGATATTAGAGTGAAATATGTTGGTACAGGGGTATCGGCAGAATAACAGGACTTTCTGTTCGCTCACTTTACTCGTGACTGGTTTAAGGTTGATAGGCTGCAATTAAGACGTATGTAAAACTGCGTTGCATACTCGATTCTGAGCGTAGCAGAAACCAGAGACAGGGCTCTGAGTTTTTCTAGGGCAGTGGAATTCATGAGGTGGTTTCCTGTTGTCTTCCACAACAGCTTTGTTTTTACTGTGACAAGTGCGTGATTCGAACTCGCAACCCCTGTGTTCTGAGTCCGCACGCTTAACTACTCCACCATAGCACCACTGCAGCCCTATGTGGGCATGTGAAGAAAATCAAAGTTAAGTTGAGCCACGTATTCGAAACAAGCCTACGAAAGCGTCTTGCGAGAGAGGTACCATCCTGAACCACGGCATTCTGAGGTAGGGTGGCGGCCAACTTATCCCTCGCCGCACTGTACATCCATCTTTACGCCAGGTACCTGTTTGCTGTTGAGCGGACAGAATAGGGCATGCAGAAGTGGGAAGGAGCGCGGATCGAGCCCGGGACTTTCGGCGCAACAGAAAATTTGCTTCAATCACTATTCCGGCCATACCTAGGACACGTACCTGAGAACCATAATCAAAAAATCTTCTTTTCAGTAAAAATGATACAGTATGTTCAAAATACAGAAGAGTTGAACAGTCCAATTGCATGGCATATCCAATGTCGACCTAAGCAGAAAGCAGAAACGGTGTTCCAATTTCTCTAGCAAAGAATTTGACATTTAATGAGGTTGATTCCCGTCGCTTTCCCAGCCAATGGTGGCTTTATTGCAAACCAAACCGGGTTCTAACTCACGACGTCTGTGATATGGGTTCGCAGTCTTGAGTCAATGCACTATCACACCACAGTAGGCGCCAAAGCAGGGATAATACACTATACATTTCCACCCAGTATTGGATGGGTTTCTAAAGATGCCCTGTTTGGAAACTTAACAAGTATGAATGCCGGTAACCGAAAAGGCCTCGAATTAGACTTGCGAATGATGTGACGACCAAGTACGATGCGATGCGCATTGAAAATTGTTTCCTATTTTTACAATTCTTGAATCCAATGCAATATCGTTGGCAGCCAGCTATACCATGATAAAATCTCGTGATCAATTAGCTCATGCAAACTTTCAATTGAGCTTTGTCTAATTTAACTTTGTTTACTGCACACAAAATGCGGATTCCGCGAAGGAGCACTGCGTCATTATGACTTTACTTTTCTTTTTTGCATACGAAAGAAGATCTATCTTGACACTTGATATGTTTGTGGGGAACATACGCTTCATTGAACTAACGGCTGCTGGTAGGATCTAAGACACTGTCATCTCCTTTATCCCTGGAATTTTAGTGAATAGGGTCATAGAAGAGCGGCTTGCTTCGTTTCTTCCGTCAACTGTATTCATCCATGCAACTAACTTCATCACACCAATAGCTACAGCCGAAGACTCATCTTTTCTCTGACATTATCGATTCAATCTGATTGGGGACCAGCTGGAGATGTCACTGGCTCTTGAAATGCAAAGATCGCATCATTTTAAAACGCTTTGAGAAGCTTATCCATGCTTATTCTGGATGTTCTTTTCCACATGAGCACATTTTGTTGTCCTAGCTACTTTGTATATACTTGGGTTACATGCTCGATTCAAACGTAGCAGAAATCAGAGACAGGGCCCTGAGCTTTTACTAGGGAAGTGGATTTCATGAGATGGTTTCCCATTCCTTCCTCGCCAATGCTCTTATTGTGACAGGTGTAGGATTCGATCTCCAAACCCCTATGTTATGAGTAGCACGCTTAGCCACTGCACCACGGCTTCACTATAGTCCCCGTGATGCTTTGCGTAAAGATCCACTGCAAATACAGCATTTTCTTTGATTAGAACATTCCTGTATTCCTAAATTTCTAACTACCATCAGAAGGTGGATATTAGAACACTGAGCAGTGGTGCTTATCGAGCAATTTCAAATTCCTTCCTCTCGACGCGACCATACATTGTGGTTGCTGCACATGAGATTACAGAGATCGGGTCGTCCTCTACACTCAAAGTAAAGTAAAGCAAGAGAAGTAGGGCCTTGAACAACTGACCATGGGCCTTGAACAACTGACCATCAACGAGTAACCCCCTCCCCACAGAACTGCCACACTACCGACAGCCTTCCTTGGAACATCAAGTAAACGGCTGTTATTGATGATAGATATTTATCGATCAACTCTGCTCTTTTTCGTGTCTCAAATTTCAATGCGTTGAAGCTAGTGCTGTGCTGGCTTTTTATCCTCCCGCAGCGCTGTTGTCTAGCACTCTTGCTGGCTTTGCATTGCACAGATGAACCTTCACCCAAACTGTATACTCGCTCATATTTTTGCTATTTCGTGACACTTCCACGCGGAAAGGCAACAAAAAACCTTGGAAGAGTTTTCTAATGATCAATGTGATGCCTCAGAAATACCTAGTGGTAATCGTGATTACCGTGAGGAAATAAAAGCACGTGTCGAGGTATACTTAATCAGTTCGATGCATCAGTGTACGACGGCAGCTCACGGACTAGCGACGTGGTGAAAGTTATACCACTTGCTACAAAGCTCACAGCATTTGATAAAGATACAGACTTCAAGGTGTAAACTTTTTACCAGCCAAATCACTTTGTGTTGAGCACCCATTTGAACAAAACGTTTTGATTCATGAAGAAATATATTTGGTAAGTAATTTCAAAACAATAAATTGTTGCGAAAGGAGGGGAGTGAACATCAGTCGTTTCGCCGTCTTTCAACCGTCTTCAGATGAGAATGGGTCGAAAGCCGGTCAACAGACAAAATGATGAAAATGTCATTTTGAATGCGCAAAATATCAAGACAAGCAATATTCATCAACACGGTACCCGTTTAAGACTATCAAAAGAAGCTGAAAGTAGACATTCGTGTTCTTGTACTGTATTCCATATTTGAAAAGCATCAATTGGCTAATGTGTAATACAGTTGCGTGGCGGTTATCACGTGTCAACTCGTCATACAAGGGTTGCAGGCTTGCATCCTGCTCAATGCCAAATTCAAAACATCATCGGTGAAGAAGGAAACATGAATGCACGTCATAAAATCTACTTCTTTTGAAAAACTCGCAGCGCTGCCATTGGTTTCTGCTGAGCTCGGAATCGAGCATACACTGTTGATAGGAAAAGCAACGGGAACCCAGACCCATCAATGCTCCCCTTCACTCAGAAATTCTCGCAGCATTGTGTCCTAATCTCTGTTATCTGTTTTATTGGGTTGGTTTTCACAAAGAATATATGCCGCAGTGCTTGCCATTATTCTGAACGTAATCACGACTCATGAATCTCTTTTCTAAGATTATGCTCTGACTCGGCGTACGCTAGACTTGAACCATTGGCCTTGAGGTCGGTGACGAACCACTTCAGCACGTGCTATATCAAATTTTTTTGGAATAATGTTTGACAGGCACAATATTGCTCGCGCCTCTGCTTGTGACAAGGAAATATGCTTTCACGTCCCTATAATTTGCACACCTACGAAATTCAGCACTTCAGGTAGATTTCATGAGCTGGTTTTCCATTTCACCAAAATGCCATACAATGAACAATAAGGGGAATAAATGCCCCATCAATCTACGCAGCTAGTTATACAAAAGTGGTGCCGTGGTGTAGTGGTTCAGCGTGCGGACTCATAACGCAGGGGTTGTGAGTTCGAGCCCTACTCGTGTCATAAGAAAAACGCCATTGGTGAGTAAGGCAACGGGAAAGCAGCTCATAAAACCCACTTCCCTAGAAAAACTAAGCCCTGTCTCTGGTTTTCGACAGTTCTACAACGTGCCAAATTTTGCACTTTCCGGGATGGGATAACCATAGTCTTCTACTCCCACATATTTCTCCAGCAAAAACGAGTGACTAATGTGGACTACCAAGCATCAGCTCTACCTCTTAAGAACCCTTTGGCTTGGAGTTCATGTTCAGAGCCCTTCCTACTTCCAATCTCTTTTCGCCACATTTTCCATCAAGCAAAGGCAATACTGGCATCATTCTACACCAGGAACTATGGTGCAACCTAAAAACTATGACACAATAAGTGTCTAGGGTACAAAAAGTGAGTTTTCCCTTTAGAGCATAAGAAAGCTTCCTGGAGACAAATAGAAAATCAAGGGTGCTTGGTTGTCTCGCTGCGACCTTTGAAGGCAATAGCAGGTGAAACTGGTATTAAAACGGTGGCAATTCACTGAATAGATGCGTCAGAAACTTGCCATTGTTTCAAAGACTTTGATTTTCGGGAGGTGAACAGGAAATACGTACGAATACAAACAAAAACTTGCTTTATACGGCTCCTAATGAGCATATGCTGCTGACATGTTGCCAGCATTGTGTCCCTGACTCACCCAGCCAATAAAAGAGGCCTCAGTACAGAGCAAAGCTAGATTTGAGCTGCGAAGAAAGAAAGCAGTTTATGAGCAAGCTTTTTCCGTTTTAGTTCACATGCGATGAGTTTGAACCAAGTTGTGAGCCAACTGCGATTCGCAGAAGAGACGAAGAGGGAGCGGTGCAAGACGGACGGGTCCCGGGACCAAGAGCACAACCGGATACCGAAGTGCGCACGGTGCAGGAACCACGGTTTGAACAACGTCCTTAAAGGGCACAAGCACTACTGCCCGTGGAAAAATTGCCCTTGCGAGAAGTGCCAGGCAGTGCTGGAGAGGCAGCGAATAACAGCCGCCAGAGTGGCCTCGCTGAGGCAGCAGAGAAAGGCATTCGAGTACAGAAGTAAGAGTGATGTTATGCAGTACGAAAATGTTGAATCAAAAGCGCAGAACGTTCACGAAGGCCGCATCAAAAGCAGAGTAATGCTTCCAATTGGTTATACAGTACAAGATATTCTGGGCCTTAAAGGTGAGTTGATAGTACGTTTGCTAATTCCTTTTCGATTGCGAGTTCTACGTCACTGCAACACGTGGACTAGCACTGCAAGAATAGCTATTTCCTTCCAAGGTATCCAAACTTGAATCTCATGAAGTGGATAATTCGATTCTCGTGCGGCTTTGAATCTTAACAGGCATCCTACTCTACCGAAACAAACAAGGTAGTAGTGACTGCGGCCGTCCTCTGCAAAATATTTGTATTATGTATTTAAACAAGGTAGTAGTTGGATCGTTAAGCTGAGAGCGGCCTATGGCAAGAGGCGTATCTCAACGATGCCAATTTTGATGCCTTCAGATGCCTAGGGAATTAAAAGTCCGACAAAGATCATGACGAATGTATTCATATTATCGCGGGTCGTAACTGAGGTGTGTGGAAGATGACGACAAAACTCAAATTTCTGCTCGTGACGCAGGCATCTCATGCAACTATCATTTGCTTCTACTGAGAAAACGCGTTCGTTGTTTGACGAAGCGCGAGAGTAGTTCTGTGCAAATAAACGACGTCCAAAGAAAGCATTTAATGTAAGAAAATAAGAAAATATTTTCCGATATCCTGCTGGATGCATTCATCTGCCTCATTCGTGAAAATCGTAAGGTATGAACTACAAAGCTTTGGCTGATAGCCCCCTTTTTCGCGGTGATTTGAAGGCCTTTCGCACCATGGCACGTTAGTCCTCGTATGACATGACGTCACATTCCGGTCAATAGGCGTGTTCCATATTAACAAGCATGTGACCAAACAGCACTCGTTAAGGAGACTTTAAAATCTGTCGCAGAGAAGCCTAGCCTATTTTGAAATCAAAAATGTTTGCTTTTAGATTTAGGAACAGTTATCTGAATGCGTTGATTATTATTAATTCATTATAAGATCCGTTAAATTACTGCATTTAAGATAAGTGAAAGCAAGCCATTCCTCTCAGCTGTTATTACATCAACGGACTTGACAAGGCTAAGATAAAATAGATAACGTGGCTATCATTTGACTATGCTGTGAACTGCTGTCTCGTAAACACCTTCGAAGATCGTTTTATATGAAAGCAAATATTTGCGACAGAGTATCCGAGAAGTCAGCCTAAGTCGATTTTCTAGCTAGCAATAGTTGCAGCTATAAAGGAGCTAGGATTTTTACGATTTCGTGGTTTTTCTGTCCAATTAGAACACTCTCGTAACACATCACAAAAGAGCACAAAAATGGCACATGAAATCGAAAACGAACAGAACTCTGAAGAAGGAATCTGACTTACGAGCTTTGAAGCAACGTTCTCCTCGATACTTGAAAATAATCAAAAGCTTTGGCAGTGACGATAAAATGGATTACAGTGATCAAAATGGGGCATTTCACGGGTAAATTTCAACAATTAAAGAGACAAATGTTTCCAGTAAAAACTAATCAAACCAGAAATTAGATTCCATTGGAAATTTCATTTCGATCTCGTTAGAAGGCGTAACAGCTTGTGAACGGTGACGTTGCGATGATTTACCTGGAATTGCTTGACGTCGCTCTCATCGCAACGAAAGGCTGCGTTGTCGAAGCAACTGAAACTGGAATTGCAGTTATACGAACATTTCACGGTATGGGAAGAAGAGAGTCAAAAAAGTCACGTTATTTTAAGGATAAGCCAGCCCGTCGAAACGCCTATAAAATAAAACCAAAATGCCTAAAAAAAACGAATAAAATCTTTCTGAAATTCCCTGATCATTGGCAAACGCTTGCACTAGTGAAGCCTGAACTCTTTACAAACGATTGAGCCATTAGTCACTTATCACAGACAAGAAAAAGCTCCAAGGCTGTCACTTGACCTAAGCCAACATTTTTCCTTTATTTCTGAAACATATTTTCAAGGCGAAGTTTTTTATACTTTGATTTTTCAAATACTCAGCTCCAAAATTTACCATAACTTCATTTGCATCTATCACTTTGACATTGAGCCTTAGAAAAAATGGTCCTAAATCAAGAGAGAAGAAACCAGATGTGTAGCACGGTTTCTAGTAAGCCGACTTTTGTTTTTTGGGAGAATGAAGTATCCAGAGCATTCTAATCCCACTTTGCATGTCAAAGGCAGAAAAAAACGAAATTTGGCACGCAAATGAAAATTACATCATGTACTTTGCGCAATTAGTGGATATTACGGTAAGAGCGTGCAATTAAGAGCAGATTAGCATTCCAAATTCGTATTTCTTGAATAGTTAGCTTTAATTGTCAAAATATTTAGGTTGTAATTCGATAGGATTGGAAAACTTTGGAAGAGGGGCAAATCACAAGGGCAACTGCAAAGAGTGAAATTGAGTTCCATATCATTACTTTACCCCCAGGTTTACGTCAGGTTCCCATCGGCTCTTGGATGGACGGATAGAAGGCATTTGGAAACGCAAACGGGGGTGGCTTGAGCACGCGATCTTCAGCACAACGGGCATATGACGTAACCACAGTTCCAGATATCTCTCTCCGTCTCTTCTTCCCTGCTGACTTTAGCATAGTTTAAAGATAACGTCAAGGGTGGGTAATGACGTGGAAATCAAGCTGAAAATTCATTGGCACTTTTGCCACTGTTCGTAGGGTTCCAAGAATAGTCAACTCTATGAGAAGGAGGAGGGGACGGTTACAAGTTGCAAGAGGATGAAAACAGGGAAAATAGAAGGAGGAATGGAGCGAGAAAATAGGAGGAACATAGAAAGAAAGGGGGAGGAACAAGGGAGATAGGGGGAGGAATAAGGGAGAAAGGGGAGGAGAAGGGGTTGGAACAAGGAAGAGGGGGAGGGAAGGAGGGATGGATAAATGGAAGCAGGTGGGTGGATAGTAGGAGGAAATTGAGGAATACAAAAAGTAGAGTTAAAAAGATTGATAGAGAAAGCGGTTATTACTGAGGCGATGGAAATGCTATAATGCTTGAAGAAACCCAACAGTAGGTGATTTGCGTTGAGATTAATGGCCATTGATCTTTGTTTACACACTATTGGCTCCTGCATTTGACCAAAATGATCTGATGTAGCATAAGATCCCGATACTCTAATTGATATCTATTGACGTCAGTACTAAAGCCAATTATCACAATCGAAGTAAACAACTTGATTGAGCACTGTTGGCACGAATAAGAGACATTAACATCTTGGCCAGTTCCTTCAGGAGATTGCCATCTGAGAAATCACTTCCTTGGAAGAACAACCCAAGTGCGATTCGTCTTCAACTAGAGAGGTGTCCTCGTGGCAGTCTTGCAAGCAGAGCAATGTACACAGTTTGTACACACGAATGGGAACCATACTTGATTTGAGCGTAGCAGAATCGGAGACAAGGCCTCAAGTTCAACTAAGGAATCGCATTCATCAATAGCATATTTAAGTTAATAGATATACATGCGTATATCTATATATCTAAATGTGTATAAATACATAAATAAATATGTATAAAGATATATAAAAGTAAGATTCCAGCCCACAACCCGTGCTCTGAAAGTTCGTAAACTAGATATGGAACAAAATATTAATGGTGTATCTGATATGATTAATGTATAACGGGTGTTTTTGAATTTTTGCACTTAATGACGAACGCCATTTTCGACAGGTGAAGAAAGAAAAAGAGACGGATTCAGAAAGGACGAAGAGAGCAGTTCCACTGGTACACCTGCATCGATGTCTCCAGTGACGAGTCCAAGACCAAACACAACGATCTATGGGAGACGTGAGTGCAACAGAGACGGTGAATCAAATGAGTCGACATTCGCTGATAGCACCGAAGAAGCAAATAGTCCGCAACCGACAGAAAATGACCAACCAACATCACCTTGTATCCCTTACGTTTCCTCGCGGAGTCCGCTGCAGAGAAGCAGTACCCTGCCGCAAACGCAGCTAGAAGTGCTGTCAAAGATTTTCCCAGCGTACCCGACTGACTTACTGCAAATAACTTTGATGGAAGCTAGAGGTAGCGTTTCTCAAGCGGTTGAAAAGGTTCTTTACGGCCCGGCACAACGCGGAAGGTATGTCACGTCGCTACGCACAACGCACGGAAGCAGCGCATTCAAAGAAACAGAGAGGTGTGACTATGGGCTGACAACACTCTCTACGCTGTCGACTTTGGTCCGATACTGCAACCGTTGCGGTTACCGGGCATTTGCTACGGACAACTTTTGCTCGACCTGCGGTTGCATACTCAGGAGACGCTGATCAAGCATCGATTTCCTTTTTATGACTTTTTTCTTAACTTTTCCTTTCCTTGAGCAAAAAGCAGGTCGGCGAAATAACAATTGCTGCCGCCCAGCAGCAAGATTTTTAAACGCTTCCAGTAGTCTCAGGTGGACTGTAGGGGACTATCATTTCAACGTTCGCCAACATCATTTGATTGTATGTGTTGTAATAAATTTCCTTCCTTTATTCTCACTTATCTCACCAATTTAGTCTGTAGATTTTGGCTTTACAGGGAAACCAAATCAGCTGGAAAAAATAATGATATTGGATGTGTAAGATACACGCTTCGGATTTCACCAGGGGAGAGACGTCTTTGCTTTCTCTGTTTTCTAGATCATTTACAACTTAGGTCAAGCAATAAAAAATGTCAATTTTGCGTATATTTTCTTCCTACTTGACATGAGGCGTTTAGGAAATAGTTTTATAAGCTAGCTTGCGATTTGACAAGACGTCAACAGGACTCTGAGTCTGTAATGATCACAATATCTTAGTTTAGATGAAGGCTAGATCCGTTCCTGTACCCCAACCGTGCTCTTATTATAAAAAAAAATATTTTTACTCCTTTTTGTAGAATATCGATTTTGTCTGTAAATGCAGTTTTTCGTAATAAAATTAGCGAGCATGAGAATTTTGTATTTAACATTAATTGCTACTATTTAACACCGAGCCCTCCAGATTTTCCGGTCTCCCGAACACCATTTGAGACCGGAAAATCTGGAGGACTCAGTGTAGCTACGCGAATTCGGGCAGGATCGAAGAAGAAACCTGGCCTATGATGATGATAATGACTAAATTATGCAGCTTTAATTATATGAAATGACGGGAAGCTCAAAACGTGGACGATATCCTGATACATGCAGTAAGACAGAATGTCAAGGAATTTCTTAGAGTTCAAAAAGCGTGTAGCAAGCGAACAGAAATCCCAGACAGATGAGACAAGGCATGGCCAAACTGAGAGAATAAGTTACGATTCTGAGATATATCAATATCCAAACCATCTTTTATTCTATCATTGGGGTCACCAGTCACTATGGTCATCATACATAAAAATCGCATGAGTTCTTAATGAAATACTTCGCTACTCACAACCTTAAGATGCAGAATGCACAAAAACTAGAAAGGCTGACAAGTTTTTTAGAATTGTGGTGCAAAGAAGACTGCAACACAGATAATAAGTGAGGCCTAAGGCCATGACAAAGGAAATGGGACTTCAGGACAGTAAAGGGCATTTATCAATTTCAAAACACGGACTCATTAGCAAATGTATGGCTAGTTAAATAGGAATTATCTTGACACAATAGTAAGTTATATTATGCACATAATTATGACTATTTAAGTTATTGAATGTTGATGCGGAAGGTAATTAATCATTTATTGTAGTTGATTTGATGGACATTTAAGCACATTGTCTTATCTAACTAGCACGTCAACTGTTTCATTTCTTGGCTTTTTAGACCTTTACAAATCCAAAAAGCATCCTTCCAACAATTTGGGATGAAACTGATAAAATGTATTAATGCTGACTCTGACAGTAGAAAAAACCAAAGACAGGGCTCAAATGTTTTTCACACAGATAGGTTTCCATCAGGGTATATGTAAAGGTGAAGTGTGCACAACTGTAAATTGCAAATCATACTTGATTCCAAGGAAACCAGAAAGTAATGAGGGGGGCTCCAGCTTTTTCGTCCATCAGATTTAACAAGTGTGTAATTGTAGTTTACATATAACCAGACTTAAACTTCATATCATACTTAATTTGCAGCATAACGGAAACCAAAGACTGGGCTCTGAGAAAGGAGGACCTTTGTCAAACAGTTTACAAATACCTTCCTTCCAACTATAACTTCTGTAGAGCCATGCAGAATTCAAACAAATGACTCCTGCACTATATGTTTGCACCATGGCAACATAATGGATATTGCATGCCATATTACTTGATCCCAAGCTTGGCAGAAAACAAAGACAGGGCTCTAAATGTTTTATAGGAAGTGGATTTCATCAAGTGGTCCCCCATTGTCATTTTCACTGACAGTGCTTGTATTGTGAACCTTACAGGATTCAAACAAAAAACCCTTGCATCATTACTTCACCCATACGCCAACTTTAGATACAGCTTTACAAACCAGCCCTGTAATGTTTAAGAGAATACATCTTATTGTAAAGAGCAAGGGATTTCTCCCTTGTGAAGAAAAAGTGCTATCAAATGAGATAATATGTACCTCTTGATTTGCAGTATGGATTTGCATTTCTGGTAATATTAGGCTTGTGTTTACTTTCAGCTGGTTCATCAGGTTGCAATCTCAATGATTTGGCCTTCTCTAGTATCTTGTCTATTTCATCCATGTCAACAAATTCCTCTGGTAAAAATAAAATTTACAAAGTAGTTATCATCCCTCATCCTTTATCAGATTACTTCTCGGTTCAAAGTAAAAGAAAAAGACGCTACTCTTACCTTGACCGTTACAAACAAACTGAGAATTAATTTCCCATTTTCAATAATTTTTCTAATCAGTTGAATTAAAATGAAGCTTGTACTACTTAAACTGATTGAAAAGCTTGAAATTGTGGCACTATATTCCTGCCCTGTTCTTGATTTTACGACAAAATTTACCTTTCTGCTGTATTTCAAGATGCTCTTTTAATGAGGAATCCATAGCTTTGTCATCTTTGCCAGCTATTTTCAATCTGCAGATAACAATCAATAATTAAACCTATTTTGGAACTTTTCCATAAGACTTGGCCAATACCTAACTATCTTGCTTTATTTCAATCTATGATATTCATTTCACAGCTATGCCATCGCCACATTATGAAGTTTAACACTAATTTTGCTTTTCTGACACACGGTTTTCATTACTTAACACTCCACAGCATCAAGTCCCTTATTGCTTGTGAAACATTCCCTGATTGCAAAGCTTGCAACTAAACACTAAGAGCAATGCTCTGTACGCATACCAAATAAAATAGATTGCATTTTTTGGGCAATTCTACAACAAATAGTCATATCAGAATACCTCAGTGATAAGATTCTTGTGCATTCATGCTATGGTCAGTAGTTAAAGTTTACCCTCAACTAAACTTTCGCTTAGAGTTAGGAGAGTCACAAGCTTTCTGTAGTTCATGCTATATGGGTAAGAGTCACAAGATATGGCTACATCAAGGGAAAGAACCTTTTAACTGTTTGATAATCAAAAAAGCTTCTCAATGTCCATCAACAATATAAAAAACACATTATGATTCATTACCTCTTGTCAAGATTTTACCAATATCAACCTTAAATAGAAAGCCTAGTATGTGGCAAAATGCATTGACAAATTTAGAAATTCCTGACAAGGGAGGGCCATACAAGCCCCAATTTACAATCTGCCAATGGATGGCATCAACATTAGCCCCTATTCTTTTATTCCTAAGGCTTTCCCATTTTTCATCTGTTTAGAACACCAAACCTAGCTTGATCACACAAAAAATCTTTTTGAGATGCTTTCTTCAAGAAAAACTATACAAAGCACTGGGAGATTTGAAAACATAAAGGTATCATCAAAGATGCAATGGATTTTTACTTGCCTTGTATTCTGTTGTGATAAGATTCTCTTGAGAGTGTCACACAGTTGCTCAACTTTTAATATATCTCTAGACAGAGAAGATTCAACTTCATGGTACCTAGAAAATTTACAAGAAAATGCATTCACAAACATCATATCAACTTTCATAAAAGGAGATGAGAAAACTACTGACCTTGGAGCACATCAAATCACTGAGGTTAGGCTTAGAGGCTACTGTTGTGAATTTCAAATATTTGTGAACTTGCAAGATGGTCATTGTACAGAGGTGTCGATCTTTTCGATCAAAAATGAAAGCATTTGCACAGCAGGCTCAACTTTGAATGATCAAGATATAAGGGGGCGATTAATTTTTTGGGGCAGTTTACCACTGCAAATCTAGCCAAATGTGATTTATTTGAGACTAGGAATTAAATAAACATCTCTGAAACACGAACTCGCAAGTTTTGAGTCCCTACGGTGAAAAATGTCTGGATTCAAAAAATGTCGAATTGAGAAGTTGTTGCTACGAAATTCATGCTTTCGATGATCTCCCAAGCAAGGAAAATGCATTCAAGCATTCACCTAGACCACACAAAACTTCCAAAACGTGCACCTCAGCTGAGGAATCAATCTCATACTTAGAAAGCAGGTTGAGGATCTGGCAGCTCAAATGAGCTGATGTGGAATCCTTCAACTGAAATACATATGTAGCTATGTATTGCAGCAAAAAGTACACTTTTTGAAATTTTCATGGTTGAGTTATGCAGATAAATTATTTAAGAGGAACAATTCAGAGAGAGGATTTACCATTTAACGATGCTCTCACAATTGACCGCCATTTTTAAAAGTTTGTTTCTCGCGCGACCTGTCTCTTTATCAGCAATCGCAGTCTCGTTTTCAGAAAAGGCGAAACTTCGTCACTGTGTGGATTCAAAACGAATGTCACAATATGTCACAGTGGAACAACAGAGGGAATTATGTATGTGATATCTCCTCTAACCCTACATCTATACTACCTTTTAATGTAAATTCTTCCATGTTTCTGTCGGTCCTCGTTTAGATGTTGCATCAACGCATTTTGCAAGGTGTAATTCGAGCGCAGTATTTTCCTTTTGTTAGGCCGTTCTTACATCAGCACTTTTAGCTCTTTGGTCTATGGTGTAAGTATTTGCAGAGGTTAACTGCTCTAGTACTAAAATTATTTCAGGAGCTAATGATATTTATATTTGTTTGGGAATTAGACTGTAATCAGAGCTTGTGATCATCATTCATTACCTTGCTTATTATTTCTAATTTCGCGTACTTAGCAACAAGGATACTCTGCACCACCCCAAAGCCAGGGGTATGGTCAAGCCCCCACTGGGTACAACCAACAAATGGGAGGATATAATGCAGGTTATCAACAGCAACAAGGTGGCTACCGTCCACAAGGATCAGGTTATCCGCCAGGCACAGGGCACCCTCCACAACAAGGTTTTGGGGGCAGACCGCAAGGGCCTCCCCCAGGCATTGATCCAGTTCTATGGGGATGGTTTCAGGTGAGTGAAAAGATGATTCATTACAAATCATTCTTTATTTCTCATATTTGTTATTGGGGCTGTATAATCTATGGATATGTGCAGTATGAAATATAGATATGTGAAATGAAATTGATCTTCATCTTTACCTTACTGGTTGAAATTATCAGCAACTCTGTGTCATTTTATCAAAATGCTGTCAGCTTCTTCTCAAGGCTTCAGGCTCACTTAACTGGGTTGCTGATGCATGAAGTTTCCTCTACCACCCCTTGTCTCTAACATGCTCTTGTTAAATCATTTGTAGCATGTAGAGTTGTCTGCATTATCCTTCAAATTGCAACAAGTTTTTGAATTCCCTTTCTGCTACTAGCCCACTGGCCTTTTGTGTAGTAATGAGACATCATTGGCTTTTGATGCTGCTTAGACAGACCGTCCCCATGTTTGGATACTTAAATATGAAGAAATATTTAAATATATATGGAACCCTAAAAAAATCTATGAGTAGACCATCCACAGAGGGAATTAGGTTAATTTAGTATTTTGTCATAAAAATATGAGATGTGATTTTTGCAAATGACCCCACAGTCTGTAGACCGGGACGGCTCTGGAGCCATTTCAGCTGATGAGTTGCAGCAAGCATTGCTGAATAACAACTGGAGTCATTTCAATGGGGAAACATGTAGACTCATGATTGGCATGTTTGATAAAGATAGGTAATGTAGCTTCAATCTTCTTTATATAAAGATATGCATCATACCATCATTTCTTCACATTAGTTGCTAACAAAGTGTCACCATCATCATCACTTTCATTTCCTTTGAGTCCGCCCTTTTTTCTCTTCCTGACAATGACTGCTCATTTGCACCAGCCCTCCGGCACATGCAATCCTGCATATCTTTTTTACTTTATCCTGACCTTCCATACTCTTTTATTGCTATTTCCTCCCAAATTTTTTTTTCATCCATTTTCGTCTTTAGCCTTTTTGGTAGGATTTTTTAATCTAGTTATGTGAATGTGACAGGAAAATTGCAATACCATATCAGTATGCTAAAATTCTCCATTATGATGCAACTCTCTGGATCTTAACTCCAACCCCAATTTATAGAACTTTCAAAATATACCGCATAGCAAATTTTAGCATCACAATATACCACCAGTTATGTGCAAAGCCTACTTGATTCAAAGCATTTTTTTCTAAAACTATAATCCAATTCAATGTCATTTTTTAATTACCTCTGGAGTATTTCAGCACTTTTTATCATTTAAAATTGAATCCAGGTCAGGGACAATAGATGTATATGAGTTTGCAGCTCTTTGGAAATACATCCAAGAATGGAAACAGTGTTTTGAGAGGTATGTGCAAAGATGAATAGCTCAGTTGTAATAGGTAATAGGCTTCCTTTGATATCCAATGTCCATTTTTTTTGCAATGCCCTTGACTTTCAATATCAGTAAGGAGAGGTGGAAGCTCTCTCTAATTCCAGCTGCACAGGAATCAGGTGGTGTAGTCCTACTGAGAGGAGGAGCCAGGACACTGGTTTATAACCATAGATTCAATAAGTCCTAAAGCTACCTCTGGGTGGTAGGTAAAGAGTATAACTAAAATATTATCTACTTTCAATGAAAGCTCTCTGTTTTCATAAGACGTTTCATTTAAAAATTTTACCAGAATTTTGCACAGCTGCATTGTTTGAAGTCCTACTTTGGCATACTTTAAAAAGTACAAATCAGATTGTGACAAGTTATGATATGTTCCTTTTTGTCCCCTCATAGATTTGATACTGATAGATCAGGCACAATTGATTGTGGAGAATTGGCCCAGGCATTTTTAGCCTTTGGATACAGACTGTAAGTCATCATCATCATCATCATCATCATTTTCATTTTCAGTCATTTGAGCCACTGTATGCCTTCCAGACTATTGCCATCACTAGCCTGCCTCACCAAATGTATCCATTTTTTGTTGCTCTTCCTTTCATCCAATCTTGCCATTTCTGTTTGGTCCCCCTCTTCTTTTTCATTTTTCTGTGGTGTCTTCACAAATCATCCTGCTCAACCTCTCCTTGTCCCCCTAGTGACACATCCTTTTTTTAAATGATCATACCTTTTATACTCCATCTTCAGATGCCATCTTTTCCTAATTCGCTCATTGCTTTTCATTTTTTTACTATTATTATTGTTCCAAAGAGATTGAATTATTTAAAATGAAATTCTTTCTGTTCTTGGGCACACAGCCAATTGGAGACTTCCTAAAACAAAAAGTATGGTGCCCCATTATTCATTGTAGAGTAAGAGTGAGCATCCAACCTGCTTGCAAATCTTGGGCGGTTGACTGCTTCAACCTTAAGCTTGGGTAGAAAAATGAAATGACAAATAACTAACAAACAAGTAAATAAACTAGCAATAATAAAGTAAAATAAATATTGAAGTCCAAAGAGGAAATGCACAGTAGAATGACAATCATCATAAAATTCAGGCTAGAATTGAGAAAGTTGATCTTGTTTCTTTGAATTTACTCATTTCATTGTGTCGGTACATTTTTGTACATCTTCCTTAACTACCTAGGCCATTAAATTGTTTAAATCTTTGCTGTTCTTCTCAGATCAACAGAATTCTGTCGCCTTTGTGTCAGAGTATTTGACAGAAATAGCGTAAACTCTATGAAATTTGATGACTTCATTCAATGCTGTGTAATGTTAAAGTCACTGACAAATGCATTCAGAAAGCATGATCATCAACAACGTGGAGTAATTCATATCAATTATGAACAGGTATTATATTTAGTGCTCCTTCCTCATGTGGTCTAATTCAATGTAGAGATAGTCGGCATAGTGGTTAGAAAAAAAGCTTGCTATGCAGCAGGCTATGTATTCAAGCTAGCAATTAATTCGTTCCTGTATTTTGATGCTCTCTGTCAGAGCATCCAGCAGTAGATAGGTTTGTGGCATAAAGATAATTGTGAACGGTAACAAAAACGAAACCAGGAACCCTTTTTAATGCCTCACCCCAAGATGGTAGCTCTTTAGCTTTACTTTAGCTGTGCGGGGCTCAACTTTACTTTGCCTGTCCCTTAAAATTGTTCATCATTTTCAGAAAAATATGTTTATTAAGTCCATCTAGGAAGCTACAAAAGTACATTGTTTGCTGCTGAGCAATGAGACAATATTTAATTCTGATAAATCTTGCTGTATTTGATTCAACTTTTTTGTAATTCAAATCAACAGAATATTCCTCCTATCTTGTGTAATTAATTCTCCTTTTTAGGGAAGAAAAATTTGTAATAGATATCCAACATTGATACAAAATTACTTAGATAAGGAATAATGGAATCACTGCTATCATCTTATCTAATGTCAAGTCATTTTATGTTTAGTTCTTAGAAATGGTGCTGGACAATCAACTTGCTAGCTTGTAATTTGATCTGGATTATGGATTATCAAAAGACTGGGGTGAAGAGGGAGAGATGTTTTATTAATGCAAAATACAAAGCTGGTTATAAAGGATGTGTTATGAAAAACGCTTATATGTTTTAATTTGCCATATTTTACAGAAAAAGCCACTGACTTTGATATTATATATTGATATCATTTTGCAAAATCAGACCATGAAAGTCATGGCTGCTTGTATGAAACAGAAAGTTCTCATTCTAAGCAGGAGACAGGACTTTCCTAATCAAAATTGGATGCACCAACAACTTTAAACTGTTTGGGTCATTTCTTTTCAATTTGTAGGAATCCTTTTTTGCAAACAGAACGCTTATGAAATTTTGAAATTCTTCAACAAGCTAAATATATATTAGTAATAAGGTAGTTTAAGATTGAAGGAATTGGCCATTCGTTTTAATGTCTATACTTCATTGACTCACTAGTGGTTAGCACAATATTGATGGGTTATTCTTTATCATACATTTTCTTATCTTATGTTCTAACAATCTAATTAAGGCATGGTAAATAGTAATTGTCTTTAATGATGTAATCAAAGTCCAATTCCAGAGATCATTTCTATCAAATTTTTTTGTTTTAAGTTCAAACGAGAGGCATGTTACTCAGTCAGCAGAGCATTCCAATGGGAATCGCAAGCGTTGTGCTTCGATACCAGTCCTCCCTATCTTAGCATGTGATAATAGAATTCTGGTATTCTGATCCATGCGATGTACTACCTTGGAGCTAATTTTAGGGTTGATGATCACAGAAAAACTTCCCTGATCTAGTGCAAACAAAGAGGAAAGGTTCCCTTGCTAAGCGACTCATACCGACTTTTGGCCAACTCAATCAATTTGATTTTTCTTTATTCATAATTTCCATAATCCATTTATGAGTAATGAGGAACATTTTCCTTTATTAATATCATTAAGCTGTGAATTTATTCTTATCAATGAATGATATTTTAGATCTCGTAATACACCACTAAATTTATGACAAGTGGTATTTTTCTATTCTAGTATCTAACTATTTTTTCATGTATCACAGTTCAGCAGATGAGTGCATGTCAAGGGCTCATAGCATGTCATTTCTTCTCTTATTTCCTATGAACTTTGATCTTTTTTATCTTTTTAACTTTTCTACATGAAATAGCCAAATATGTGCACCATACTAGGCCTCTTTTAGCAATCTTTTGCGAGCGTTTTTTCTCCCATGAGTTTCGCATAAAAATATTGTTAAGGTTTCAATGATATTAGCTTCATCGCATTTTCACGTTGTACCTGAAAGTGTATTGCGTAAGCTTAAGTGTTGTGTAACGTCAATGAAAATGGGTCCATCAATGTCACATGAAATTATTCTAGAACCTTCAATTGCAATGAAATTAGTGCCACAATGACGTCAGTCTGAAAGCTTTTCGTCCGACACTCACCAGAGCATGAGACGCCAGGTAAAAGCCGAATTAAGGATGTAAAAGTTGTTCCACGATGAGGATGTAAAGATGTTAAAATATGAGATTCATACAAGTGATACACTACATGCTCCCATGTCCGTTATTATCCAGCGTTTGGCACTTTGTGGAATATTGAAGCTACGTACATCAAAACATTCTTTCACCGGTTTTCGAACCGTCATAGGTGTGATTTACTTACCAAGATTTTATGCATTGATGACCGGCATCCTGTCACACGCTCGTGCTGTCTCCATCACATGCATCATAACGATCCTTGCGCGAAATTATTGCATTCTAAATGTCGAATGAAATTGAGAAGATTGAAAGCAGAGGAACATTAAAAGCTGAAAAACGAGGTTTGCTGAATCAAATAATCATGATTAAATATGCTACTGCTTCTCCTCCACTTTCTGATACCCGATAAAGCATTGAAACCAAAGAGGGCCCTATGTCAAAGTTAGGGGCAGAGAGGGGGTGGAGAACAGGATGAAGCTTCTTTGTTGAGGCCCACGGCATGTCGATATCCATACCATAACAAAGAACCCAGGAGAGAGGAGACCCAGTTTAAATTGACCATCAAATAATCATTAAACAAGGTCAGTAAATGATGAATAATTTAGCTAGCTATACCCAAGAGGTTGTCACTATCAAATCTAGGGGCGGGAAAATCTTCCACTGAATTATTACTATCGTTATTACCAAAATCTTTAAAGTTGGTACTTACATTAGCTTTTATATAGATAGCTAATTTAAACCAACTAATTTCAAAATGACAAATTTACAATAATGTTAAGAAGAGGAAAGTAAAATCCATATATATACTTGTATTTACGAGGGACGTTATTTAAAACGATTTCTTAATGTGCAGTTTTCACCCGTTCATTTTTCATCAATCTTTTGCATTGTTTTGTGGGTGATGAGCTTTTCATACAGGAGGACAAGGCTGTATAATTCCATGAACAAAGAATTCAGGGGAAAACGTAACAAACTAGCACTCATTTGAACGGCATTGCCTTATCCCATCTATCATTTACGATTGAAAACTGGAATCCATATTCGAAAGCTGCTGGGATAGTGACTAGAGCAGATGTCTAAAAGTCCCGGGCTCAAACCAAGCTCGTGCTAGCCTCCAGATGCCCTCTATCTATTCACCCGGTGGTTAATGGGTACGTGGGGTAAAGCGAGGGGTAAGCTTACGGCAAGGAAAGGAACACCACATCAGAATGCCGTGGCTCAAGATGGTACCTCTACCAATTTGCTCTCTGATGCTTCTAACGCACACGGTTTTCAAATTAACTTTTAAACTCTAAATACCAACAGCAATAATCCGCAATACTTAGACAAGTCACCAGACTCATCTACACAGAGCAATCCTTATACAAATTGAAAAATTGTTGTCTTCATGTTTATCACTCACCTCAAGCCTTTTAGCTGAAATTCCGTTTGCAAATGACTCAATGAATCGGATGTTATCTTCATTGATGAGGAGCATCAAGTGGCTTTCGCAAAGCTCTACCAAATCTTCTACCTTGCAAGAGAGACGTTTAATCGTGAAAATACATGCAAATAAATTCTAGACGATAAATCATGATAATACATGCAAATAAATTCTAGACGATAAATCATGATAATACATGCAAATAAATTCTAGACGATAAATCATGATAATACATGCAAATAAATTCTAGACGATAAATCATGATAATACATGCAAATAAATTCTAGACGATAAATCATGATAATACATGCAAATAAATTCTAGACGATAAATCATGATAATGTAGGCAAATAAATTCTAGACGATAAATCATGATAATACATGCAAATAAATTCTAGACGATAAATCATGATAATACATGCAAATAAATTCTAGACGATAAATCATGATAATACATGCAAATAAATTCTAGACGATAAATCATGATAATACATGCAAATAAATTCTAGACGATAAATCATGATAATACATGCAAATAAATTCTAGACGATAAATCATGATAATACATGCAAATAAATTCTAGACGATAAATCATGATAATACATGCAAATAAATTCTAGACGATAAATCATGATAATGTAGGCAAATAAATTCTAGACGTTTAATCATGATAATACATGCAAATAAATTCTAGACGATAAATCATGATAATACATGCAAATAAATTCTAGGCGATAAATCATGGTGATGTAGGCAAACAAATTATAGACGATTAATCATGAAAATATATGGAAACAAATTCTAGACGTTTAATCATTGTAACACATGCAAACAAATTCTAGACGTTCAAATATGATAATATTTGCAAACAAAACTCTTTGCACCTTGCACAGATCGTGGGCATAAGTTGAAAAAGAGGCTGAATGAGCCATTCACAAGTTCACTGCGATAGGCAAGTAGCCTCAAAACGACTAAAAACGATCGAACTGTAACGACCAAGTTTGAATCCTTGCAATGATAACTCAGTGATAAAAGCAATTCTTCTCTTCAAGCTGTTTTCCCGTTGGGTTCAGCTAAATGAAATTTGCCGGTCCGGATTCTTGATCTTTTTCCTCCATCTCTAACGGCCTATTGCATCTTCCTCCTTCAGCTTCCTTTCTTTAAGATCATTTGACATACAGTCACTCCATCTTATTTTAGGTCGTCCACGGCTTCTCTTCCCTATCAATTTCATTTCATAAGCTGTCTTATGTAAATATCACTTCTCTTTACATGCCCAAACCATCTTAATTGTGCTTTTATCGGACGTTGATATTTTCCTTTCTTTTATCGTGATAAAATAAATTCATTAAAGACCTCATCGTGAGTGGCTAGAGATGCCACAGGCCTAAGTTACACATTAAGTATGGAGAGACACCAACTCCCTGTAACTCCGGCGTAGAAACCTGAAAGTGTGGCTACATCGATACGAGGGATAGCATCATAGTGCCTTAACATCTTCCTTCGGGTGGTAAGTAGAATCTGCAAGAACCTGCTTCAATTTCATAATACACAAAACCATACTATGGACACAAGTTGCACAATTATGAAAATATCGGAATGTGGGATAGAAAGGGATTTATCAGCATCTCCAGCAGTTTAAGGAGCCCATTATTACCCTGAAAACGTTTCAGTAGAATTTTAAAAATCATTTTTAGACACGTTTTGGTAATAACGATTCTCACCAGGGATAGATTTAACCCTGCAGACCTGAATCATTTTTCAATCATGAGGTCATGTATCTTGGATAGTCAGTAGAAGGCCAAGATAAAAGTTCTGTCTCATACTCGATACGCACGTGGGGGTACCTTGCTATAGAGGTACCGTCCTACAGTTTATTTCCCCACAGCCCTTCACCCCCGGATTTATGCCTGGTACCCATTTACTACTAGGTGGACTGGTAACGAGCATAGGCGTCTAGAAACGGGTACTAGTGTGTCTCGAACCCGTGACTTTCATTACGGCATGCGTCTAGCCACTATGCAGACAACTCCTGTATAACCACAAAGACATTTCTAACCAAAATAGTAATCTCATCATAACCTCATACTGAGAGATAGTGCTTAAAGCCGTGATAATGTCGCTACATGATCTCATAATAATCAACATGACTTCATTAGTCGAGCAGATTTTTAATTTCACTTCACACATGTTCAGTTGTTTAAACTTAGCAATAAACTATCATTGGTTTAGATAGGTCTAAGATAAGAAACATGACACGCAACTATGACATGTGAGAATCTACATGATTTTCTGAATAATCTTCGGAAACAGATCGTAACAGAGACTTTGTGGGGTGCAATCGTTCTCTTAAACCAAAGCTAAGTTGGTTTAAAAAGATTTCGGTACGAAAAACAAAGAAGGATTCTCTCCAGGAATCGGGGAGTTTCACTAGTAGGCCTGAAATGCTATGCATCCAGCACACATGCTAATTAGGGCAGCGGTTGCGTTGCATACTCGATTTCGAGTGTAGCAGAAAGCAGAGACAGGGCTCTGAGTTTTTTCTAGGGAAGTGGAATTCATGAGGTGGTTTCCCGTTACCTTCCTCACCGACGGCATTTTAAAAGTGACACAAGGAGGAATCGAACAGACGACCCCAGTATTGTGAGCCCGCGTGCTTAACCACTACGCATCGGCACAACTAGAGCAGCGGTATGCAAGTCAAGCAATAGAGAAAGCTTCCATATGATGGTGTGTACAGTACGGTTTACTGAATAATACGCTTGAATGCGAACCGAATGGCCAGTAGTTCCATGCAAACATTGAGCTTCATTTTCAATTAGAGAGAGGGGGGGGTTGCCAATAGGAATCAAGAGGGGTGAATACATCGAGAAAAAGGACCAAGACAAAGCTTGGCAAGCATAGTTCCTTAGAATCCGAAAATCCACCTTAGGATTCTGGGTACAAGTTAAATAACAGCAAAAATTGCTTCACTCAATAAAGCTAATAGGGAAGAGTGATATACTCTTAACATACAGATGCATCTAAAAGGAGACGTTTACATACCTCGAATCGATCAGCAGTGGTCATTAGATCGGCTAATGTTTCAGCTGAGTACTTATGTAAATCAACCAAACAGCCCGTGTACAAATATCGCAGCAACTCCATGAATATTTCTGGTGAGCAATCTTTAATGTGAAATTCTCTAGAAAATTAAAAGAAAGGTTGGATGAAAGAGACTTTCGAATACGCTTTCCTTCTAAACAGTTCGGAGTAGGAAAGACCTTTTGATGAAAGAAGGGAGAAAAAAACTGGCCTTAAGGCTTAACTTATGGGTATTCAACTAAAAAATTTCACCAGTGTGAATGAGGGTGTTACAAACACTTTAAAGCAGATTCTGTTGAACTACACCATTTTAAAAAGTAGCTGTGTGAAAGATAGATGCAATGCTTTGCTTGCAAGATCTTAACTCTCTACTTGAGGAATGTAACTGCAGAATATGCAGAACTTTCGTAGCTCAGGTTGGGTTTTTGGGTGGATAAGATACTTGACACATTAAAAAACAAGGAAAGTACTTGAAAATTGTAGATGTCTGAAGATGCATCTGTAGATAATTACTTTTTGGCTTGGATTTTCTCTTAATTTCTCTTTAGTTTGTTAGATAAGAGGCGTAAATTGGCTTTTTTGTAGCTATTGTACGTTTGCCTACTGTCAATAAATCGGAGATAAAATTGATTATTAAAATAATGACACAGCTAGCGATTTTTACGCCTTTTGGGAACTGAGGTAAGCCACTTTTCTGGAAGACAAAAAGAGACAGAAAAGCTGTGCTAGAAAATAGCACTCTAAGACCGTCCATTGGCGTTACTACACTTTTCAAATTTCACGGAGGCATTTGGCTAGAAAACATTGAAACTCTAACTCTTCTAACTTTTGTGAAAATTCTCTTTCAAACGTCATGGATGGGCCTTCATAATTCTGGAACTGCATCCAATACATAAAGCATACCCAAACTAACTTGCAAAATGCGGTAAGAAAAGGGGAAATAGTGCCAAAACATACCTCTCTAGAGATTCTTTCATTCCACTTTTCAATGCTCTTTCGAACCATTTACACCGCGCAGCAACTACAACTCTGTGTGCACTGAACACGACTTCACTTCCACAGGACCGATGTGAGATTTCGCTCATTAAACTCGTCCCGCGCGTTACTTTGAATTTCAAATCAGAATACTGAGACGTCACAAGCAAACGCTCTAAACTGCTTGGAAGCAAACTCTTTTCTGCAGGTGCGATAGAAGTAAGATACTTTCCAGGAGGAGCCTGTGGAAATTAAAGAATTCTGGCCACAGTGAATAAAATTCTGCAGAACATATTTGATTCATAAAAAGATTTTAATGATAACTTTTCCGCCCAAAACTTTCTTCTGCTTCTTCCTCGCTGACTGATCCTTCAGTGGGCTGGCCACTGAACTGTTTGATAACGTTCCTTTACTTACTGCACTCACTAAGCTCATAGATGCCTCTTCTCCCATTCTAGCTTCTACCTGAAAACGTCTTCATCAAATTTCTCCGCTACCTGTATTCAATCAATCGCTTCCATTAAGATCATAGATGCTTCTTCTCCCATTCTAGCTTCTTCCTAAAACTGCTTGATATGCTGATAATGATAATATAATAATCACTTTATTTAAGGTTGGTGTGGTAAAATAGCACTAGACTAATTAATACCAACCTGCATTAAATAGAAACATAAATGATAATCATAATTAACCTAATTGTAACCTAAATTTACCATGAATCTTTACACATCTACAGTTGCATGAAAAATTCAAAAACTTAATTCCCTTCTTAAAATACCCTATAGATCGCAAGAGATTTTTGCCAAGGAAACTCAGACTCTAAACCATATGCTGTGTTCCTAAGTTTTTGTGTATGGATGTTGCTCATAATTTTTAAGTTGTAATGTGCTTCTTTCTCTGCTAAAATTTCTTCCATAAAAGAAGGATTCAACTTCATCCTTATTCAGTTAATTTGTCACGGTTCCTCCACTAACTGAATTCGTTAAATTATTTGTTGATTTTTTACGAATTCGTCCCAATCCAAACAGAAAATGGTAAGGATGGGGGTAAATCCGGCTTCATTCGGCGTAAAGACGTTCAATCTAGCTATGGATTAACCACAAGTTCCATTTTCATAGATCACATAAAAGACGTATTGGTAAAAATGTTCCACTCTTGAATGTTAATGACTGTTTTCTATCTAGATACTGAGCGTTGCCTACAGTTGAAAAGGTTTTTACTGTCACCAAATCGGGTATGGCCGAAAAAAGGTCCACCTTGCGAATGGATCGATTCGCCTCAGATCATCATCCTCAGATCATCATCCTCAGAAATGGATTCCATTGCTTTAACGCCATGCATTCACCAGGAAGATGACAACAGTATTCGGAGATTTACTGACACGAAGCAAAGCGCACCAAGGCTGTACACGATAGACAAAGAATCGTCCCCTTGTGATCTGCTCACTTGCAAGGTAAGGTTTCCCTGGCAAATTCTCAGCGAAGCAGGAATCATGACTAGTCGAAGAAACGACGCATGACTACAGCCAAGCATCGGGATAGCTATGAACCATGTGACTATTTGCGCAATTTTTTGATTGGCAATTTGCCATCTATTTCATTGCCTTTCGGGGGGAAAGTTTTCAGCATGAGGAAAGGATTCCTTGACTTTGGGGGGACCCTGGTAGAGTCGCGTGAGACTGTCTTTATTCGTGTGAACGCTTGATCTGTTCCGTGATTGAAATGTGTATATGGCGGGATCTCGGCCGAATGATAACCCTTCTTCAATTGGACAATGCATAGAACCTCTTCCCATATGAAAAGGCCCCAAAGAAAGGGCTTTGGTTCATACAACCAAGAAAGAAGGATCGTGGCGATTGATGACCAATTGAATAAATTCAGGAATGCTGACCGAATATCAGGTCGGATTATTGGAACGATTTCTTCTTTTTGAGGGAATTGCAGGGAAAATTATCAGATAAGCGTCACGACAAGAAGCCGATGAATTCTTATTTTCATTTTGAATGAACAATGCTCTTTTTCATTTCAATATAGTATCAATCTTTGTCCACAAAGACGAAATGAAGGAACTTTTATTCGCACTTTGTGTCGAGTTAAGCAAGCATGTGAAATATTGGCAAAAAAACTGGCTCTGCTTTGACGACTATTCTTTCACAGACTGCGTCACCTTAAAATGATAGCTATGCAAAACAACAAAAGTTAAGTTAGGCGCCATAGTCGAAAGTAGTTGATAGTAGTGGGACTCACTTGATCCGTTTTGCCAAATTATTTGGATCGTTTTGGGTTAGTCGAGGATCCCCCGGCAGCAAAGCGACCTTTATGCCAAAGCTAACTTATATTTGACAGAGGGATAGCTCGGTAGAAAAGCACTCGCTTCTTGATTATATAGTAAGTAATCCAGTGACCGAACAGTTAAGCTTTTAATGTGAACGAGGCAGGTTGGCTCCTTTTTTAGTGATTTATGTAGGGGAAAGGCCATGGTGGCCTATACAATGTCCCGACAAGGAAGAAAGAAAGAAGTGAAAGGCTAACAGGAGAGGGAGATCAGATCAAGTTCATTGACCTTATATTTGGAAGATGGCAAGTTTTAAGATTCAGGAAAGCAAGAAGAAGGCATGACCTTCCATAAATTGCACGTTATTGGGATGAATGATGATTTGTGGGATAAAGTTCGTGGATTAGGTAGTGAAACTTGGAAATGGTGTGAATGAGACAAGTCCATAGCTCTTTATAACTCCAAACATGAAGAAGTCTTGTGAGGTGGTTTCACATCGAAGAAGAAGTCAACACGACACTTATCCATAAACAATGCTTCTAGTTCAAATCTACTTTGTGATTCATCATTGATGGTAGGAATCATGGCATGACGTCACACAATACGAAAGTACCAGTACACTGCTCGATAAGCAGAGATTTACAATGTCCTAAAGTCCATCTGATGATTCACATTTCTTGACAAGCATAGCTTCTCAGTGTTCTAAAATCCACCTTGTGATTCATGAATCACATGAATCTTGACATGACGTCACAGGTTGAGAAAGGACCAGATCACTGCATAATGAGTACAGTTTCTCAGTCACCTGAAATACATCTTATGATGCATGAATCATAGGAATCTCGACATGAGGCCACATCAAGAGGTAGGACCAGGACATCGCCCAATAAAGATGGCTTCTCGATATCCTAAACGAATCTTCGGATGCAAGACAGAACGGAAATTAAGCATGCAAACCCATACTTGAAATCAAATTTACACTTGATTAAGCCATTTAGCATTGGAAGCAAATGACCAAACATGTGGCTTATGGACACTTTGGGACGAAATGAAACGTAGTCGTGATATCATTAAATAGGCTGATTTGCTTAACACAAATGAATCTTTATCGTGACAAACAGAATGTTTGACGAGCCTTGGGCAAATCTCCGCGTTAGCACCAGTTAATACATGTTTATTTGAAATCCAAACCTCTTTCGACGGCCTAAAGCAATTTATGATCAAGGGTCTTAGCTCTATTACAGCGACTATTAAGCGAAATCTGTTTTGTTCTAAACCAACGTAATTTACCTAAGAAATGTTGCAAAGGAATTCTCGCATAATCAATCGGAGCGCAGACGAGAGTCTTGAGTGAATCAATCATTCAAGTCAGCTTTCATTTTTGTGCCTGCAATGAATCCGCGATTATCTCCGAAAACTCTTGCAACCTTTTTAGCGTTGATTCAATTGCAATCACGAGCGCTTAATTCCAACAGTTTCCATTGATATTCTCTCAAGCCGAAAACAATTTAATGAATACTCTTGTCTACGCTCGAGACTTAGAAACAGAAGACAATAATAACGAAAGCCAATGTCTACTGTATTGCTTTAAGCCTGTTACACTCATCAGAAACAGCCAAATAAGGTAGACGTATTTGAGATGATCGCGGATTTCGCCTTTTACTTTCAGAACGTAAGTCAGAATCGCTCATAAGAATAACAAAAGCAAAGACTTTGAACTTGGATCACACTACTTGAACATCTGCCCTTTTCAACGTTTAGTCAACTCAAATGTTTGTATATTTTCTAGTTTATTTAGCCTACAGGCTCTCGGGTATATTAGTTTTATGATAAATTGACATGCCGGTAGTTCTCTCCAGCACCTCACAAGATAACGCCAGGACGTAAACTACGAATATTTCGCGAATGCAAGAGCTTAATTCTGCAGAAGTGTCCTCTGGGTGTGGGAACCACTTATTTTACGTTGCTTTTACCTTTTCTCACCATTTCTTACTGTACATTCGCAATATTTCTTCTCCGATCGTTTCACTGAGCTCACTTTTTCAAAGCGACAATGTTTCTGGCATCCATGGCACAGGCTTGCAGTTCAGTTACGAAACATGCTTAGCTGTGTTTTCAATGCAATCTCAAATCAGTGCATTCTTTTCAATTACTGTAATGAGAATTTTACGAGCAGGAGTCTGCCACGTGTCCTTTCTGTTATCTTTTACTCAATCATGCATATCATACACGATTCCGTTCGTAGCAGGAGCTGGAGGCAGTCGATCAAGAGAAGCGGGTTTTCGTGAGGTTGCTCCCATTTTCTTCCTGGCCAACGGTGTTGCGCGTAATTGATTGATTCTGAGGATAGTGGGAAATAGACACGGAGCTCCAATGGTCTTTACGGGAAATGGGAATATAAGAAGCGATTTACAGTTGACGGTTGCCTTCTTCATCAACAGTGCTTGTACTTTTAGCACAACAGGACTTGAACCCAGAACCCCTTCGTTATGAGTTCACACGTTCGAACCCATATGCTGCAGCAGTATTTCGAAGAATTTATACTAAAGATTGAAATTCTCTCAAGAGGAAACGCGCGATTTTCAGCGTCCAGAAAAAAGCAGAGTTAAGCTTAAATTTGACGATTGGATTTTAGCAGTAATCTTCTATTATCTAAATTCACATTACGATACATCGGATGATGCAAAAAATACGCTACGATGGATTATGATGTAACATTGAATATGAGACACGTTCAACCCAGACATAGGAGCGCGCATAAAATGCTGACCCCTGAAATGTCCAAAGCACTGATAGGTGGGGAGGGTTAACGGTTGACGGCTGACGGCTGAAGGTTGACGAGAAGAAGGGCATTTAGCTGCAAAATGGGACAGCCCTGGATGCCAGACTATGTAAGATACGGTTGTAGTTGAACTAACGTTCATTTGCACAGGTGACCCATTTAAGTGAGATTAAAGCCAGATTAGGAAGAAGAGAAGGAAGAAGATAAAGATGAAGATGAAGAAAAAGATGAAGAGGAAGAATATGAAGATGAAGATGTAGAAGAGGAGAAAGTTGAAGAGAGCGAAGAAGAAGCTGGAGAAAAATAAGATGAAAAAGAAGACTAAAATGAGCACCTTCATTCTTTGAGAATTGAAACCGGAATTACCTTTTTATTGCTGCCATGGGAATAGCTGACGCGTGATGGGTCCGCATTAGCAGGCTCCGTGAGTCCAAGATTCCGTAGGGTGGTGTTGAAAGAATCTTTATTGACAAAATCTGCTACTGTTTCAATTACCACTGAAATGCTTCCCCTTTGCTTTCGAACCTTGTCCAGTATGCAGCTCTAGAAAATCACAATAGCATGAGTCAAACGAGGTTAAAACTACTTTCCTCTTCTTTATACCGCCGTACGACGGGGACCAATTTCATTAGATTTCATATGTCCCCCTAACTGTAACCTGCCTTGATAAAAATTCACAAAGAACCGAAAAACGTATGTTCTTTGTTGAGGTTGTCTGCTGAAGATTTCTGTCCTATTGGTTGAAGAATGCTGTCCGTTAAGAAGTTAAGAAAGGCGTCCATTAAAGCAAATCTGCATTGCCAAGAGATGAATACAAAAGACAAGCCATTTTTCCCATTGGTCCAATGTCCATTTTTGAGAGGTGACCGTTCTAAGTAGGTGTCCGTCGAAAGAATTCAACTGGACACCAAGCAACACAGGCATAGGCAGTGGAAACCTAGACGTACCCCCGGCAGAGCACGCGTTGACCCGGGCTATTTTTACTGTTTTCGCACGGTCGGAAATCTATCGTTCCTTTGATTTGGCTTTCAACTTTTACTGTCGTTCTCACCTATTAAAAAGCGACATGCGCCGATGAAGGCCCGCTATCGTTGTTAGATTTATTGAAATGACCCAGATACTGCTTCGGCTGTACTGAATTTCCCTCGAATCAACTACAAAAGTTTCTCGTATAAAACCTTATGGCCGAGTTGATTCACTGTAGCGTCTGGCTTTAACTTCTACGATCCGGCGTAACTAAGCAATGTGGTTTCCATCTAATTCACGCAAATCACGGCCCCTGCGCAGGCATGGATGGGAAAGCAAACTTGAAAATATTAATCCCCAGAAATTCCTAGATGAAAATTAGCTGGTTGAAACATTGCTGTAGCTTTAAACATCTGTGTAAGATTAATTAACAGAAATTATTTCGAATATCTTTAAATATTTAACAAACAAAGAAAACAAACGAACTATGAAAATTTGATCAGCCAAAGAGTATGAATCAGATTCATCATTAGAAATCCTTGTGAGTTGTTACTTCATTCGCGCAAATCATCATAACAACAGGAAATAAATAATGAACTTTTCCTACTTGTAACAAATAAATAAAAGAGCAAAATAAAGCTCATTAATGAAAAAATTCACGATAAATCGATCGCAGTGGCCAAATGTCTATATCAGCCAAAAAAGGTGAGAGTCTTCTTCTGCTTCGAGTCCTTCCCTGCTTCGTTTGTGCTGGGCCAGATAAGTTAATTCTTTCTAAGGTGGAATGCCAACCTACCATCACCTCCCAAGAGATTTAGGGCGCAGGTTACGCTACCCAAACTGCGTCACTCAAATGCTGAGTTTGCATTGAATCTGAAAACTTTGGATTCCTGGAAAAGTGCAACCGCAAAAATTAGGGGTCATCTCTTTAGCTCCCTTTTGTAGATAAATGTCTAAATTGATTAAAGACCTTTCGAAAAAATGGTTGTTGTTGGGGTGGATGCACCATACCATTAGTAGTAGATTGATAAAGAAATTCAACTAATATCGAAAAAATCCAGGTATTAAAAAAACGTCGGCGATGGTGACAAGAGAAGAGACTTTTTTCTCGTTACTCAGAATCAGGATACGAATTAGAATTATTTATGTTACCAATAGTTGATATAACAGGGTGAAGAGAGAGAGAGAGAGAGAGAGAGAGAGAGAGAGAGATATATATATATATGCATCTCCCCCTCAAAATTGTTGGCAACATACAGTAGTAGAAAAGGGCCACAGGATAGTTTCTGCGTCACTGGATGAGCTCGGGTCTTCGTGACCTAGAATGACCCTTGATTTTACCGACAGGCATAAAAGGCAATAAATCAGCATCGCTGATGAAAAAATGAAGGTCTTGCTAATAACATAATCTCGTGTACGCATACATAAAGGGCTGCGTCGCTACGACCACGCAGAGGAAGGAAGGTACCGTATTCAATGCGCTAAATAGTGCTTTCCAATTGGCAGCGATGGATAGCGAAAAACAGGAATTTACTGTACCTCGTAAAAACCATGACTGTGGTTAGGATTCCTGCAGTGAGGCGAGTCCGGGATGAAGCTTACAAACATTCCGTGGGCATATGACATGACAAACACAGACATTCTAAGCGCACTTTCTTCCAGGGCATACGTTCGGCGGTGACGAATATGGGAACTGGTAATAAAATTATTGATAACGCTTGTCGTGGGGCAAAAATTTGAATAAATCAGTGCTTCACCCATTGACAGTAGAACATGAGCTATGGCAGTGAACCCCCAATCTTTTCTGTACCCGGGACCAGCTTCATAAGTGAAAATATTTCCACAGGCGGGTACGCAGGGGCCCAAATAATACCATCCTGCACGAGTTCCCCGCACATCATCTGAATGCAACGATTATACTGTACAGTCAACTGTGTCTAATTCGAAATCCCTCAAAAAACCTCTATGATTCGAATCGCTGTAATTCGAACGTTATGTAAATGGAACATTTTTGCGATCCCCCAAAGAGTTCCATTCCGTTTTTGATATACAGCCATATCTATCTAATTCGAACTCTCTAGGGCATCGCAAAAATGCTCCATTTACAAAACTTTCGAATTATAGCGATTCGAATCATAGAGGTTTTTGTTAGGAGATTTCGAATTAGATAGAGTTGACTGTAGGTATTTCAGAAACCGCATCTGTTCGTACCAGGAAACATTTTCTTTTCGGCCCGGCATGAAATGATCCGTGGTCGGTGACGGTACGGGGACAAAGGCTAGGGATCCCCTGAGTGGTAACGTGTACGACAGCGACAGCGACAGCAAAAGCTGAGGGCCAAGATGGAATCATACATGAATTTTCAAAGGAAATAAGACTGAGTGTGTGGTGTCCTCGTGCCGTGGCTAAGCGTGAAAACTCATAGCGCAACGGCTTTGGGCTCAAATCCTACTTCGTCCACAACAAAAAAGGTGAAGGAGGGGGCAATAGGACCCCATCTAATGAAGATCTACTTCTCTAGGAAAATCTCGGAGTCCTTTTTCTGATTTCTGCTAAGCTTGAAACCGAGTGCTCTAAACACTATTGGTGAGGAATGCAAGACAAGACCACCATATAAAACCTATTTCCATCCTAGTGCTAGACAACTAGGGGCTGGGGTCCCCGGTGTCTACTAAGCTATGAAGCGTGCTGCGCATGCAAAAGCTGAGTATGCCTCGCTAGTTGGCATTAGATATATGCAGTGAAGCTGATCGTTATGGGGCCGTGTTGTTTACGCAGAGTCAACCCGATTGATTTTATTGGCGTGGTAAAATAAGATCGGTTCCTATCAGAAAGGCACGGTGATTGTCATGAAGGTGGTCAAAACGCAAAGGAGGACGAAACGATAGCGTTTGCATGACCCTAATGGCACTCACACGCGGCCTGAAGACTCGAAAGCCAGGCAAACAATCAAACCTACCCCCAACAAGATTAAATGATAGATAAATATCCGATCCGGTCATCAAACGACTGATTGGCGAGCTAAATCATTCTCAATTAGAAAAATTACTCTGCAACAGCATGGGGTCACAATAACAGTAGACACTCTTTGAAAGCGGCGAGATCGATCGATGCCTAGAATACCCGTTTTGATCCTGCGTGCTCCTTTTGTGCCCTGCCGATTGGCAGGGGAACCCTACTGGACACGCAAAGCTCAAGCCAAACGGCCCCACGAAAAGGCCAGTCATGGAGTTTGAGCGACTGGAGAACATTAAATGTTAAAATGCGCCCGGCAATCGAAACAAGCTTGGGTGCACTTTGGTGGAGGGATATCATCCTCCTCCAGGACATCGTAGGTGAGGTAGCCGGCTCCTTTCCTCGCTTCATTTTACCCCTGTCATAAATCGAATCCAGCTAAAAACATTGTAATAACAACACCGTAAATACAGTTTCCTGCTCTTTTACACGGGTTTCGGGATAGACCTGACCATACGGTCGGTGGTTTGAATCCACCCTCAGCTAAACTTTCACTTGGGGTGAGGAGGGTCGGTAGCCCTCCGTAGTTCCAGGTGTATGAATCACGAGGTGTGGTCATATCGAGGAGAAGGACCTGGACACTGCTCGATAAGCAAAAAGTATCACGGTGTCCAAATTTCTGCTTTTGGCATCTAGGTTATATAACATAGATAAGAAAACTTCTACTTGGTCCAAAAATACAAGATAAAAGAACTGGAGCTTCTCGGTTTCCTGAAGTGTACCTCGTGCATTACATGCGTCCCTAGATGACGTCACATCGAGACGGAAGACCAGGACACTGCTTAATAAGCATTGCTTCTTAGTATCCTAGAATCTGCCTGAGGCATTTAGATAGCTAGCACACAGAAAAGCTATTCTTATTAAGCAGCGTCCTAGCTCTTCCTCTCGATGAGAACACACCTTGCAATTTGTTTTTATTCAAAGTGTCAAATGAAGAACTCTCAAATGAAATTAAAAAGTCATTCAATATTTCTATCTTTAAAAAAAATGCAGAACGGGTGGAAAGCTGATGAATGCAACTACAGGTTGTGCTAAATTTCGGTACCAAACACGGGATTTTCAATTGATTTCGGTATGTGTTCATGTGAAAAATTCCCTGTAAATATGCACCATACGTGTATATGTATATCTATATGTATATGTATATATATATGTATATGTATGTGTATATATATATATACATATATATATATATGTTGAACATTAGTGTGTAGCCATGCCTCAGATAAAATGTGAATATAAAATAGGCTACCTTTTAAGGCAAATTCATTGATAGATTACTTCAGACATTTCGCCATGATGAAGCCCTCACAAGGCGAAACGTCTGAAGTAATCTATCAATAAATTTGCCTTAAAAAGTAGCCTATTTCATATTCATATATATATATATATATATATATATAGACACTTGGCCTACCGTACGGATAAAGAAGCGAAGGAGTTGAAATGGAAGGAAGGTGCTTTTTATCATCACATTACATTGAAATCTTATTAGTCGTTTGATTGCCGTTTGAACTTTCTCTAAGAACTAGCGAAAGTGACTTGGTAACAACACCTCTTATGTTTTTTAAGAGGAACTACACCGGTGTATTCTCTGTTCTGAGTCATAATATATCTAAATGATAAATCGCCAGGTTACGATTTACTACAGAACCCTTTCGCTAAAACATGCGATAATTTTACGGCGGTTCCCCGTCGTACGACGACTTAAGCTCGGTCAATGCAAAATCATTTAAATACGTTTTGTTGATTTTGCATTCCTCTGACCTTGAAAATCCTTCCTGATCATGGTTTAGAACGTCTGTTAGAACACTTGGATACATGGGATATTTCCTGAAGGTCAAATCAAGAAGATTCAAAAATATGTCAAAATGTGCCATAAAACACATAGATCGATTTAACAAGCTTCTGGTGTAGTGCACCTCTCCAGTACTTGACACCGTTGGTTTAAAGAAATTAAGAGTTAATTAGAAATATGTCAACTTCAATATCATAATCTCTGAGTGACAGTTGTGCTAGATTTCGTGCGATTTGGCCATGCAATTTGCATCAGTGTATGTCATGGGGAATTACTTAACCCTGCTGGCAATTAGAGGCAAAAAAAAACAGGAAATGTTTGAAGCTTCCATCTCTCAAATGAGCGAGACCACTTTTGACGTGTTCAGGCTTCAACAATTTGTTCAAAAGGTTCTGTTTTTGAAATGACCCGTCCAACGTGAGTCTGCGAAGTTAAAAACTCACAAAGTAATCGGTTTGAAATCCAGTGTTTAGTCGCATGGAAACGCAGTAGTTGAGCGTGTAAACTCATACGGCAGCGCTGGTGGGTGCGACTCCTGCGCCGCAGCTCACAACAAACACACTGTGAGGGGGCATCGGGAATTCACCTTAAGAATCTACCTCTTTGGAAAAAAACTTTGATTTCTATTTCTGGTCTCTGGTTAAACTCGGGGTTGAGTATGCTATGCAGTTTACATTTGGTTATAACTTAACTGCGTTGCACACTACTCTATATCGAGCGTAGCAGAAACCAGTGACAGGGCTCTGAGTTTTTTCTAGGGAAGTGGGATTCATGAGGCGGTTCCCCGTTACCTTCCTAGCCAATGGCGTTTTAAAAGTGACACACGGAGGAATCGAACTGACAACCCCTGTCTTGTGAGTCCGCATGCTTAACCACTACGCAACGGTTCCATTACGTTTGGTTATATGAAGCCAAATACATACCCTAATCATAACAGATGGCTTCTTTCTTTTCATGTTAATTTTTCTTGCACTTAAGTTTCAACTGCATTGCAAACAGGCCCTTATGGTTCAGTTTAATTCTAATTACTGTTCTTATCATCATCATAGATTGTAATTGATATTATTGATATTTTTGTCCCTTTAAAACGAGCTTATGCTAAAGGGCAACCCTCTTCAACAGGATTAAATATGAAACATTGGTGAGGAAAACTTAGGGTCTTTTCTTGCTTGGAATGTAGTATTCAGTCTAGCCATCGATCCTAGAATCCGACCTTGGTCTATTTTCACTTTGTTCTGGGATCTCATTATTTCTCAGTGATGCAAGGGTTAAGACTCATTCTCAGCCCTGGTCACATCGAGAGGAATGGAACGCTACTAGCTATTGCAAATCACTCTAAAGAGTCTCTAAAAATATTTAGCGCGCTGAAGAATATGGCCTTGCTTGTCTAGGGTTGTGTGGGGATCTCTTGTATGCAGATGACCAGTCAGGCCTAGATAACAGTCAAACGTTCTCTGATACTACCACGAACAATGTGCTTCGAACATGTGCTTTGCCTCGTGCAGAAAAGAACTGGTATTGTTTCATTCCATTTTTCATGTTTGTTTTCTTACATTTGAACCCGGATGTTGGTTCGAACATTAAATCAAAGGGAAAAGACAAAAGAAAACCAGTCGAAACTTGGATGAAATATAATCAAAGCCGCAGGCAGGAGAAACAATGCTTTCTTTTTATTGCCCCTCCCTGGACACCACTTAAATTAAACGTGTGAATCCTTTCACTTCACAGCTACCCCATGTAAGAAGCACAAGCTCGGGACACTTAAACAAACTAAGCCTCATACTCGATTCGCACGCCGGGGGTTGAATCGTAGAAGAGAGAAGAGCTGTCCTTAGCCAAGGCATTGTGAGATATCGTAGCCAGTTCTTTCCCTAGCCGCTAACTTTACCCCCGGTACAAATTAGTCCTGGGTTGGCAGTCGGAGTGTATTCAGAAGTGGGGAAGAGCATGGACTGAACCCGAGACCTCACTACAGTCGAAACATGCTTTCTTCAAAATGCCAACCAGGTATGTGCGTAAAGAAAGAATAGAAAAGAAAATTGTCTGGTACCGTGCAAACGAGGTATTAGGGCTGGCAAAGTCAAAAGCAATTATCTCTATGTGAATAAATACAATAAAGCTCAATTATGAGATGAGATAGGGCCAAATAGAGCATTTTCATTAGTGCCAGCTGTTTGCCTCTCTCTCGTCGCCGAGAAACCAAGCAGCAATTTTGGCAAAAGCTTCGACGATTTCTCTTTTAACTGGTACCTCATTAAAAGAGATAGAGAGCACGTGAATAGGCGGGGTTCATCGTAAGCTGCTGCAGCGGTCAGGTGGTTGATAAACAGTGACTTTCGACGACTTTGCGATGAATTACATAAAATTTGTATAAAATGTTCCGGCAGAATAATTTTATTTACTCTCTCGAATATCAGCTTTTCATTCATTCATTTAATTTCATTAATTAGTACAAACCATTCACTGTTCGTTACTGTTCAACGATTCTTTTGAAGTGAAAACGAGTCCTAAACTACTTAAATCCGAAACACAAATTTTTTTTAGTGAGTTATGTTGGCGAAAGGCCATGGTGGCCTATACAAAGCCCCAACATAGAACGAACGAACGAACGAACGAACGAACGAACGAACGAACTACGAATATCTATACTGGATGAAACAATTCAACTTTTAGATTAGCTGTTATCAATGTGTGCCCAGTGTCAGCCTCAACATAGAAAGAAGGGAGAAAGTGAACGGCTAAGAGGAGAGAGAGAGATCGGATCAAGTTTATTGCTGAATCACTTGCGCTATTTGTACAATGAATGAACCACTTAATATACCCCCACCCCACCCTACCCCACCCCACATAGATTTCCTGTAAACAATCTCTGAGCAGTCAGAGAGAGTTCCCTAAACGGTGTATGAGTACAGTGACTAGAGTAGGGGATGCAATCAACTCAAGATTTAGAGCGTTAAAAGGCAATTTAAGCCACTGAAATTTCGCTGTAAAAGTAGCTGAATATTGTTTACATGTTGGCGATTACTTCAGATTAGGTTTTGGACACATCGAAAGGCTTGCAACTTATTCCTATCGCATAAAGAGCGTTGGTTTTGGTTGGACTATAGAAAGAGGTGTGTGACATTTCAATCACAAACAGATAAACCTCTTGCTTGAATACAAATCTCACTTTCACAAAGGTGACAGAAGGTATTGTGTGGGATTTGATCTGGATTGAAGAAGTTGCAGGGGTTGAGCGATCCCCTAATCTAGTACTTTTCCATCTCAGATCATGAACGAATTACTTTGAAATAGCATGCCTCGCATTTGCTAACCGATTCAATGCATTACATGTTCCTTTCCCAGTCTGTTCGCTCGCCTCATGAGGAGAAGCGACCAAAGGAATCTACATACACCATTACAAGAAAATTAATCGATAAATTGGATTTCTATAACACTTGGAGACAAGGCAGATTCACAGTTGAGTCTCCATTCTCACTCTGCCTATATTTTGCATGATTCGTAGGCTTACAGAGAGCTAGTGAATTATTTCAAATTACGTGAGATATGTATTGACTGGACTCGAACCATCAACCGAGCGAGAGCAGTCATATTAGCTGTACGAAACATAAAGGCATTTGAATGGACGATAAAGTAATCAAAGGTTAATAAGTGTTAACCATGCCTGTTTATCAACTCTTTAAACCTGCTTATACACCTTTATTGCTACCGTTTCCGCGTCTAAGATTGCGCGTCCATTCAGCATGAACGCTTTTTCTACCGCACGTGGGTAAGGATGTGAGAAATGGGGCCCAGGAAAACCTGTGAACATCCTGGCGTTTAACTGATCAGTTGTAGAAATGAAAGCCAGCTTAACGATACTTTCCTAGACTGCTGCTGAAGCCCTGTTGTTCATTCTGTTGAAATCTGTTCTCGGGATCGCAATGAAGTAAACTGAAGTTGAGCTCCATACTCGAAAACGAGCGTCTGTGAGCAACTTGCAAAAGAGGATGATCAGTCACTGCCACGGTAGTCCGACGTAGGATGATCAGTCCCTCCCTCTCGCACTCCCCAGCTTTACGCCAGGCTCCAATTTACAACTGGATGGATAGAGAGCGGGAGAATAGGGTTGGACACGGGCGTAGGCGTGGCTCGAATCTGCAATCTCTATCACAGCAGACGCGCGGATGATGTCTAACGTACTGTTTGATATGCAAAAAGTGCATCAAATGACAATATAAACATTGGATCGAGATATGACACGGAGGAATCATCCATACGTAGAAGGAGCAAATACGAACAATCCCCCTGCCAATTGAGAAGGCCACAGCATTCAATCAACCCCAGCCCCAGTACGAATATATTCATGCAAATCCTCCTAGAACATTTGCGCAAATTTTGATGCCCCTTGCAAAGGAGAAAAACGAAAAATAATTTGAGCCAGTGCAATCGTCCGTCATTTAAGTGTCCGTAATTCAAGTGTCCATCGTTTAAGTGTCCGTTATTCAAGCGTGTCAGTAGTTTTGAAGGGAAGAGGTGCCCGCTAATGAAGGTGCCACTCTAATTGATTGATAAGAACTCGAGACATTCTTTAGAAAACTTTTGTCTCACACTAGAAATTGGTCATTAAAATCGGTTTTCGGCACACCGGGAGAGAAGCAAGTCTACAACCGTCTAGGTCATGATAATCTCACACATACCGGTAGCCAGCCGCGTTCGTCAATGAAGTCTTCTCACCTGCAGCGGTGCTCAACAAAACTTAACGGGCTTTCTCTCATCCCACTGGGCACAAAACAAACCATGTAGAATGCCTGTGTGATGTTGAGACGCTGTTTTCGTCCTTGCAAACACAGCTGTCTACACACCACTGATCCTCAACTGTGCATCGACGTTCACCTTGTCTTGCACAGAAGTCGAAACGTGAGTCGGGGAAAGCCAGGCACCAAGCACTGTGACGAAACGTCTTGAAACGCGTGAAAAATGTCGCGCCACGCCACACACAAGGGCAGCACTGCGCAATGCCGGAGCGACTGTTTGAGAACAGCGGTTCGATAATCTGGATGCAACGGATCCAGGAGACGTAACGGCAAAACAACTTTCAAGTTCGCAAAAACTTCAACCTTTTTCTTCAACAAGGTCCCTTTGTCTCGTCCTGTACCCGAACAAAGCAAATATTTAATCGAGTCTTCCAGTACAGTTTTTATTCCAGAAAATAAAGCGGAAAATTCAAATTTTGATGCAGGGCGAAAAGGGGAAAATTTTATATTTTCTTATTTCTTATCTTTATTGGGGTGCCTGGTGCGGATGAGCTTCTGTCTGAATTCGCATCTTGTATAGCATTGCATTGGGGCTTCCAATTTAACAGCCTGGTGCCTTCTTGCAATCAAACCCACCCCCCCCCCAAATCTATCCGGCCTTTGGACCGCCGCTGGCAGTGTACTCGATGCACACCCTCGAGGTAGCTTGGTAGGACTTAATATAGAATTCGAACATAAATCATTTAATATTCTGCATAAATCAATGGCCTATCTCTAGCTGGCATTTATGTTTCGTGCCAACCTCAAATGATGATGATGCCCTTTGCTTTTTCAATGATAAAAACAAACGAGAGATTTAGCATCTGACAAAAATGACAAGTTTGGCATAAGAAATCACCCAGTTGACATGGGTCGCTAGAAGGAAGAGGTTAAATGGAACGATGAAAAAACTGAAGAGTTTTGAAAAATGTATTGAAATGGTCTTTGTGACAAGCAAGAAGAAATTCGTTGAAATAGATTTGCGAATTTGGAGCAATTCCTACACATATGCTTAAACCAGTACGGCTGTGGAGAGGTTGGGATAGTGGTCAGAGCACGTGTTTATGATGCTGAAGGTCCAGTGTCTGAGCGACGATCTTGTCAATTTCTGGGTACCCATTGTCTGGGTACCCTTTGTCTGGGTGTCTAGTAGGGTACTTGGCATATAACAGGGGGCAAAGTGCAGCGAGGAAGGGAACTGGCCACCCTACCTTATAATACATGGGCTCAGGATGGTACTTCTCAAACGAGGTTCTTTCTGTGCTCAAATCGAGTACGTAACTCAACTTTCCTTTACTGCGCAATTCCCTATATGATTCTAACTTTGATTGAGCGACGGTAAATCGTCGTCTATGGAGAGGGACCATTTCGGATGAAAAAAGAGCCGTACACTTCATCAATAAATTGCAAAATATTGAAATAACCTCTCAAAGAACAGAGGATGTCCTTACTTGGCCTGAGCATTCCCAATGAAAAAATAAAGGACAGAAAAATATCCCTCGCACTAAATAAGACCACAAAAGTTGACGAAAGCTATTCAGAAGACACGCATTGACACAATAATGATCTGGAACGATGGTAAAATGAGGTTTCAAGTGAAAACGTTCTGTGAATCCTCACTGATGGTAGCTTATTCAAAAATGATGAAAATTGTGTCTGTTTAATAAGAATATTTTAAGATTTAGCATAGCTTTGACTTCTATATCTAGTTACCGGCAATGCTATAAGATTTACAAGGTTCTCTTTAAGTCGACTTTTGCGAATAAGATGGTTGAAATAGAAGGGGGCTACCAGAATGGCGTCGATAAAGCCATCTGGGAATTGACCCAAACTGCTAATGGATGCCTAAGTTCGATTCAGATGAGAACATTCCACATTGCCAGAGGGCAACCATTGCATGGCTCCGTTTTTACTCATGCTTACGACTTAAGTCGTACCAGAGCTGCATCAACAATGAAGTCCCAGTAACTGCCCTGATTGCGGTGCTGATCCGATAACAGTTCTCAACTGTTCGATTGGGCTGCGTCAATTTTTTATCTTCTCTCGAATGTACCTACTTATGGCTCAACCTGAAAGCTACAGTCAAGTCCCTAAACATTAAAACGTGATCAAGTTTTGATGATGGGCGACACATCCCAACGAAAAGATGAATGATAATAAGGAGAAGGGACATCAGAAGTGTAACAGGTAAGAAATACAAGGAGGAGAATAAGGAGATGATGCAGGACCCCCGGAGGATGAATCCTCATCGCTAGACCCAAAAAGCCGTCTGAATTTATTCTACGACAAGCGTATCTGGAACAATTTCCTCATTTCGATGAAATGGAGAGGGCCAGGGAAACTTAGTCACAGTCGAATTCAGGAAAAAGAATGTGCCATCAGATTTTGTCTAATACGAAATTTCCTTCAATAATATCAAATTCACACTAACTTCTTAAATTCATTCGAAATACATTAGAAATAAATAACGAAATGAAATATATATATATATATTTATATTCATATTTTCTGCTACATCAGATATGAATCATTTTTTGCTCGTGTGTGAAGACTTGGTCGATTTAAAAACTTCAAAGTGAAATAATTTTCCAGAAATGGAAGCTTGAGAGTGGTGGCTGAACGCAGTATACAGATAATGCCTATCGAGGAGGAAATTTGGTCCTCAGAAATAGATAAATTTTTACCTTATCGTCAACGAGCATTTATTCAAAGAAGCAAACTAGACTATCCAATTATGCATTCTACCTGGTATTCGAAGGCGTTTTTTGAGACACTGAGAAGCTATACTTATCGAGCAGTTTTTATTGGTTTTTCCTCTCCATGCGACAACACCTCGTGATTCCTACACGTCTGGGATTACACAGAGCTGGTGAATCTGCTTACTGTAAAGGAAACTTCAGATCAAGGTCGGGCTCCAACCACTGACCATTGGATCTGCGAGCAAGTACCTCCGACACAGACCTATCATCGACAAGCAAATTGACAAAGCAAGTTGTTAGAAGGGTTGGGTGAAGTGGAAAAACGTCAGCTATTGAGTAAATTTGCTTGAAGAGAATGAGCACGATTCAAGTCGAAACATTGTACGAAGACACATCATGAAATTCGGTTAGAGACACGTCAGTGTAATGGCCTTTCCGTTCGTGAATTGAATTCTTTAGGAAAAATTACACGAAATGAGGAGCCATTCAAAATGGAGACGAAAAGGAGATATGGAACGCTTTTTGTAAACATCCATGACTATTTTATCTTTGGTGGGAGGGGTGCAAGCTTCGATTCTCATAGAAATCTTTAGACACAACATGAAAGCTCGCTTGAACAGAGTTGGACGTTTTGGACCACATATTGTGAATGAGGCATGCTATTCAGTGCATTTCAAAGCAGTGAAACTTGGTAAATGGTCTTAACTAACTGGTCTAACTGAAACCTAACTAACTGGTTTAGCTACCAAGCAATGCTTTTCTACACAATTTCTGTTAATCTAAATGAATTTTCGACGATATTGATGCATCGTCCGACACATTAGAAATGACAAAATCACGGTCAGTCTGTGGAACCCTTTCATTATCTGTTTGTGTGCATTATATGGAATTGATTGAAATCAGTCGCACCTTTTTCTATTCAAAAAGGAGCGAAAATCGATTCGCAAAGGCATAAAATTCTGCCAAGAAGATGCTCCTCTTACAAAGGAAACAGCAAAGAGCTACTGTCATTTGAACGAAATGTACACAAATAGCATTCAGGCTTCTACTTCTCGTTAACATTTAATCTACCCTGACTGAAACAGAGTTTCCAATCTTATTACAGAGCTTTTGATAAACTGGGTAAAAATCCCCACTTTTGGCGCACCAATGTACCACAGATGTCGCTAATTTTTCCTGAAAAAACGCTGGGTTAGAAAAATTTAACCTTGGTTTTAAGAACCAACAACGATGTCAATGGTATGATCACCCATGTGAGTGTGCAGATATTGGCTTGAAGCTGAAGAGGTCTTCGCATGAACGGTCCACTTCTAGAACGCTAGGTGAACGGAGGATACAAGGCAATTCGATTTCTAGTACTGGCAACAACAGTGCAATGGTCTGAAAGCTGTCCGCGAGCACTTAATACAATTACAGTCAGATAGATGTCTGGGCCAATTGGGCGTTGATGGTAAACAATATCTCGAATACGGATGGAACGAATAATAGGTCGGTAGTGGATGAGCCGGTACGGAATTGTGCGAACGAAATCTGTCCTGGTTTAAATCTGCGACTTTATTGTCGCCTCTTGAATCATCGCGTTTTAGAATGCTCTCAATAGTAAAACTCTTACTTTTGCTGACATCCGTGCTGCCCAGCGACGATGCTTCTGCTTTCAGTTGGAAAATTTTCCCTCCGTTTTGTAAACCCTTTTCTGTTATAGCGAACGGTTTCACAGTTGCCTCTTTCCTAAGCATGCGTTCGTTCTTAAACTCACAAATCGCCTCTGTCTTCATGTCGACTGCCATGTCTGTCGACTTGCCGTTCTTCTTCGCCAAGAAGCGGCGTTTTCTGCGTAGGAAACTACCGTCTTGAAACATCTCTGCACAGTCCGGATGCAGCGTCCAATAACTGCCTTTCCCTCCGTGTTCTGTGCCCCTCGTCACTTTGATGAAGCAGTCATTGAAAGACAGGTTATGTCTGAGTGAGTTTTGCCATTTGGTCGAATTTTTCTGATAGAACGGGAAATTGTCGGTTATGAATTTGTATATTTGACTTAGCGTCATCATCTTGTTTGAGGAACTGTGAATGGCCATGGCACACAATGCCACATAAGAATATGGAGGTTTCTCGTCACCATACGTGCTTTTTCGTGGTCTTGGCATCTTTGAACACACGGCAATAGAACGACTATGAGTTCCCAAGTATTTACTGTCCTTGCTCGCAACTTTCGTATTCCGTTCACCGGCTTCCGTACAGCGCTGCAAATAGATGCGGTAAAGTTTCGCGTATACCCTCCGCAAACTGTTTGTTTAAAGTCTCTGCGAAAGAGACGCGTACGGCTGCTCACTCCGACTTGTCACGAGTGTACTAAGCCCTGACGCACCTCTCCGTATACTTATAGAGAAAACGACCTCGTCTTGACCCTAATCTCACCTGACGTCACTTCTACTGTACCGGGGGTTATGTAAAATGCCGCTAGAAACAGGTGAGGGATACCTTATCAGAGGGAGGCATCTCTCTCACCTTTGATTGATATATGGGTAGGAAAATACGCTTTAAGAAGTAGTCACTTTTACAGGCATTGCATAGCATTTCTCATAAGGGATGTAGTTTTTGTTATAGGCCGTTGCCTTTCTCAGCATGGCCACAAATGAGGACACGAGGATGCACTGAAATACAACCCAAAAATAATTTTCAGATATCGTTTCGTACTATTTCAAAACCACAATTTTTCTGAAAATATGAAAGACCACCTTTTTATATCATCTAAGTTTAAAGGTGTGTGTATTCTCTAAAACTTCAATGAACCAACCTTCAACACTGATGGCATACTGAATTTTATTTGGAGCGAAGGCCAAGCAGTGCCTTGCCTTACTTAGAATTTGCAGCCAACTTTACCTTGAAGGTAGTTAGATAATCATGACGGGCAAAGCTTCCATGTCGTTCTAAGATTCAAGAATAGAATTGGCATACGAATGTAACTCAGAAGACTTCTTAGTTGTATCATTGCAATGATTTGCTTGTAAACAAACAGCGCCTCGTCTTTCGCACAAAGAGCGGTGGCGCTGTGGTGTTGTGGTTACGCGTGCGAGCTCACAAAGATAGAAATTGAAGGTTCGAATCCTGATGGCTCACAATAAATACACTATCGGCGATAAAGTCATAAAAATTCAACTCCAGCCCAACTGATAAAAATCAGCCGACTTAGAAAAAAATCGGAGCCGTGCCACGGGTTTCTGCTCAGCTCGTAATGGCAAGCAGTTTTTTCACGAACATATGGCCAGGCAAGGAATTTGACAACATATATCCCCACATGCGGCGGCTCAAGACGATACCTTTCTAACACCTTCCCACTCTAGCATCGAGTAATGCATTCGATTTTACTTTACTGCTATCACAAACAGTTCTTATCAACCTTTCACTGATACGTTCCTATCGATAAAATGAGGTTCTAAAAATGGCCATATATGAACCCCCTGAAAACATGGCACGCTTTCGGATATCATGTAATGAAAATAAAGGTACCTGGTGCATATTTGCAATTAATACACGGAGGAACATCATTAAAGAAATACGCGTATTGAGTTGAGGTGGCAGTGCCAGCAAGACAATTAACGTGTTCAATGAAACCGGATCAGAATTGAATACACAGGGCTGCTATACAATGAGGTATGAATGTACCTTTCTTTCCCTCGGTTACCCGAGTCACCTTTCATACCTGTCACCTGAACGTACACTGAAATACCAGCACCTCGGAAGCAATTACAGTACGTGATACAAAGCTGTTTTTTGATTAAATCCATGTCAACATTGAGTGGTGTTAGTTTAGGGAGGAAAATATTGAAACAAATCCGTGATAGACAGGGCGAGAGCTCATTGCATCCAAACCACTTGAAATCAAACTGGGTAGTTAGTACGAGAACAGGACTGTTTTTTAAGAAGATAGGACATTGATTGGAAGAGTGGATGCTATGAAGGAGTTGGTTAGACGTGTGTGTATGAATGAAGAGTACCTAGAGGTATCGGAAAATGAAGGCTACTACTACGATCATAATGAAATCGTGGGAAGATATCTAGTCAAAGCAAAAACCGAAATCGGCGATAAATGATTTCTCTAGTTGCTAAAACTCAACACTGAATTTAAGTATTGTAGATCCAGCCTGAATTTAGCACTATTTTCAAGCGCTGTGGGTTGTGCCTTGGTGTAGGGGTTAAGCGTGTGGACTCATAATGCATGGGTTATGAGTTCGAATCCTACACGTGTCACAACAAAAAGCACAATTGGTGAAGAAGACAACAGGAAACCACCTCATAAAATCCACTTCCCTAGAGAAAACTCAGAGACCTGTCTCTGGTTTCTGCTACGCTCAAAATCGAGTATGCAACGCAATAGATTCGAACTTCCGTACGCCATTGGCAATTTGATAGATCTTTTTCAGCTAGAACTTCTGTGATTCGGGGTAGATATCACTGACCAAATACGGGGATGTTGCTCCTTGTCTCACCGCAATATAAGAGCATAAAACAGATCAGAACAGTATTCCATCTGCAAAGTAACTCAGTGCTCTAAACGCATCTACGGAAGGAGCTGGCATCGTGGTAAAAAACTTCCTGATGCCAGTTTTCTTTCATGTTAATTGTGCCGTGAAAATTACTGTGTTTGGTACGGTTTAAAAATGGGATCAAAGACTCGTCAGAAGGTAGTCGCACCTGCAGAATATTTCGCTGAACAAAAAAGGTCCTCTTTGCCCATTTTGAACTGATTGCTTCTATTATACATATATTTGTTCGAAGAAGTACTATCTTTACACTTGTGCAAACACAAATTTTAAACACTGATGCTGATGGGTTCATCCGACATTCTCTTTCTGTCCGCCCAGCAGTAAATTGGCAATTGGTTATTGGTAAATTCAAATAATTCAATGTCAGTTGTATGTGGTAGAATTTTTAAAGCAAACTGAAATTGGTGCCCTTCCTGACGCTACCAATGTAACTAGCTTGATTCGAACCATTAACCTTATGTTTGCGAGTCAAGTACGCTCGATATTTGGGAGCAAAGCTAGGGGCGGAATGCGGGCTATGAACGCCACTGCCCCCCCCCCCCCCCCACCTCACAATACCGTGGCTCAAACTAGTACGTTTCTAGCAAGGTGCTCTGCAGAAATCATATCGAGTATGGGACTCGAATGTTTTTCACAGGCGAATGCAAAATAAAAGAGTAGGGAGCTCTAGAATCATTTCAGAAGACCGAATACCACATTAAATTGCTCATCCTGCTGCAGCCTAACCCCCTGTCTCGTTTCTCCCTTTCAGTACAGCCAAGGTCATATGTCCATTGAATGCAGTAAGACTGTAGGCTTACAATAACAGTCCTATCAAAAGTATTATTGTTATTACCGATTAAATCGATCTATCTTTAAGCAAAACCTCATGAGATTAGGGGAGGCACGCGATGATGCAGCGGCAGGAATACCAGACTTGGGGCAATGAAGTTGAAGACAAAGAAGTTTTTAATTGGCTAAGGAAAAGAAGGAGCAAGATCACAGTGTATGGTTTCCAGACAGTGAGTCGTCGCTTTTGTTCTCTCAGGCATCAAAGAAAAACACCGGCTTCAGTGGGAAAGAGTTCTGAGCGGTAAAAACGTCGAAGCAACAAATGGCAAGCATTTTCATGGGCAAATACATTGCAGCTGGGCCTTTAGCTACAAGCAAAATCATCAGGGAAGTTGTTCTGCTGCTGGCTGCAGGATCGTTTAAAGATAAGGTAATAAGATAGGGAAGAACAATGATTTCATAGTGGAAGGTTATCTCAGCCGTACGGAACTTGCTCTTCAGCCAATCATAGGCAGTTCGAAGCCAATCCCAACTTCAGCTTTAACTTGGTCCGAGGAAATGAGGAAAATCGATACCTCTCTGCAACACACGGCATGGGAGTGACAAGGTATGGTTACATCAAGAAGAAGGACCAGGACACTGCTCGATGAGCACAATGTTTATTTTCCTGAAATCTGAATTCGAATGCTGGGTAGAAAGTGCGAAAAACTGATTCAAACGAAAATCGAAAAGAGCGTCTTTAAAATTCCGCATTAGAGGAATAAGCTGGCGTATGTATCGCAAGTAGAATACGGCAGAACCTGAACTTTGTTCACATCAGTGGAACAGATCTCAGGTATTGACAATGCAAACAATAAATTGTGATTTAAAGAACGTCAAAGGTAGAGTTCTCTAACAAAAGGAAGACCATCAAACAAGTAGGGCCTATTAAGTGTAAAATGTATCTCCTGGTTGCCTAAGGTTATGATTATCGTCAGCATAGAGTGAAATGAATTTCATAGTGGTTTGTGAAAATGCCTTGTTTTCCTGTAGGCTACAACCAGTTCGAAATATAGTCAACTCTGATGTCTAATTCGAACCCGCGTAATTCGAACTTTGGCTCATTCGAACAAAATTTCCAGGTCCCTGCAAAATATCCTAAAAAACCTCTGCAACTCAAACCTCTGTAAGTTGAACTTTTGCAATTCGAACATTTTTATGCTCTCTTTGAGTTTTCGAATAAGCAAAAGTTCGAATTGGCAAAAGTTCCAATTATAATTCCTTCTAAACTCGAGTTGGTTAGCGTAAGCGAGCTTGACTTCAGCTGCTGAAAGCTTCCTAGCTCTGTTTTCTCGTCCAGGCATTTAGACGCAAAGAATTAAAGAATCCAGCAGAAAGATTAAGAGGATGTCTCTAAAGTAGGAGGTGAGATGAAACCAAGAAATAGATAGGTAAAAGGTGCAAGAGAATTTTAGATAGTAGGGTTAAGTAGAACATAGTAGGATCTCGTTTTTCTAAAGTAGAAACGCGATACTCAAAAGCAAATCAATCAAAGTCGGCAGCTTCAGGGAGATTCATATTTTGTAGAATGCAATCTTGTGAATACTTCCTGCTCACGCAGTTTTGCCGAGGTTAGCGTGCATTATGCGAGAGTGCTACGGAAGGCGCGTAGCCATGCATCTAGTGTCAGTGAAATGTCAATGAGATCATTGCGAAATAAGTGACCGATAAAACCTCTCAAAGAATAGCAATCATCATTGATGCCAGAGAATAAGACACAAATTGTCAGCCTTTAGCTATTGAAAGCAGGAACCGAAGAGTTCCACGATGGATTTTTATACTCGTAATCTTTCAACTGTCACCTCGGTAGTGTCTAACTCCGGCTGCGGTGGGCCAGTTTGCAAAATTACGTCTGCAAGAGAGCGCCGAGTTGCTTCTGACTTATTCTTCACAAATCAGGGATCATAGCTAAAAAGCTGATTAATCTACCTATTCTAAGATGTTTATAACGTCTTTGTTTTCAAATGTAGCAAGCCAAAATTAATTGGCTCAGTTCAAAGTTAGACGATGTTTATGTTTGAATGAACCGCAAAGCGATGCCTTAGCAAGTGTCGATTCAATTCAGGTGGGCTTTCAGGCCACATGTCTTGCTGCTTGCTTCATCTGCTTTGAACCCCGTGGTAGCAAGCAGACGATACAAAATAAACAAAAAGTACTTGAAATGAAGGTAAACTTTGCAGGGTGAAAGGATTGCTCAGTGGTAGGGTGCCAGTGAGAATAGTCACTCGCTCTCTGTAATTCTGGGCGTAGTCTTCACGAGGTACGGTCACAACATGAGGTAGGACTAGGACACTGCTTGACAAGCATGGCTTCTCTTTATCCTAACCTACTTTAGGATGCTCGGTAGAAATGATAGAAATGATAAATGATTTTGATGGTAAATAAGAAATAAATCGGCTTCAAGAAAATAAAATTGATTCATTTTGAATACTAATCACTGTAATTTCGGCATGATAATGGTGCTGGATCCGTTTTTCAACTGACTCCTGAGTCAATTTTTGCCCACTTCTTTGTGCATGCTGAGGAGTCCTTATCAAAGTGCATGCTTATCTTCATAAAATCTCAGTGCAGATTTTCATGCAATTTAATTACCACATTTCACTGCATTTAAACACACAAGTCGGTGTGGGCTAAGTCCCCTGCGTCGCAATGTTAGCAAAGCATTGGAGAGCTTAAAAACTGCGCTGCATGCTCGATTAAGGGCGCAGCTGAAATCAGAGACAGGGCTCTGAGTTTTTTTCTAGGAAAGTGGATCTAATGAGGTGGTTCCCCGTTGTCTTCCTCACCAATGGCGTCTTTATTGCGACACGCGTAGAATTCGAACTCACAACCCCTGCGTTATGAGTCCGCATGCTTAACCACTACAGCACGGCACCACTATTAGATACCATAAAATGGATTTCAATGTGGCTTTTGTACATGAATTCATACAGAATAAACTAACGTTCCTATTCAATCCGCAGTTGAATTTAGCTTTAAAAGGCGAAATATGAGGCAAATTAGTTGCGTTAAGGACGTTAATTGCTTTGAAACAAAAAAAAATCACTCAGGGAATGAGCTATATGTGTTTTTAGCGATGGTAGCTCGTGGCGAAAAAATGCCAAGCGCTGCCTCTCCAAATATCGGCTTCTTTGCTCGTTGTGCCTGCATTCTTACGCGGTCAAGGCAGGCACCAGTAGAATAAGACATTTTAATAAATGAAAAACTCTCTGGATGCAGGTACCGTGGCAAAGTTTATTAAAACAAATTTATGCTTCGCTAATTAAAAACTGATTGCAGAAGTGAGGTAATGTGCAGACGACACAAACAACCATTCATCGGTTGAATCTTCAGAAATTGTTTGTGATTGACGTTGTAACAAACAAAGCTCTTGGCATATTATGTGGAACAGTCAACATGTGACACACGTTCTATGGTCTTCGAAGGTTGTACATGTAGAACAAAGTGACAAGGCTATCATCCTCCTCTAAGCAATTTTTGAAAAGTGAAAAGTCGACCATTGGGTCGAAGAAGCTATTAATCATTGATCATTAGCTCTAGTCCGTTTCGTGTAATCCTGTGTTGGGGCTTTGTATAGGCCACCATAGCCTTTCCTCAACATAACCCACTAAAAAAAAAGAAAAAAAAATCCTTCTGATTCAAACTGCTGGGACTAAGGATAGCGGCAAATCTTTTCGCTTTGCGCTGACTCGCTCTTCACTCTTTCGTTTTCCTCCATACATTCTGATAGGAAAATAGCATTGAAGAGCAAGTGCGATTCAGTGGCCCTTGCCAGGCACTTTCAAGAGTGCGAAAAATATTTGAGCTTCGTACTTGATGCACTTTGTAAAAGGGATACCATCCAGAGTCACGGCATTGCGAGGTAAAAGGACCGAGCTGTACCACAATTTATGAACCAGGTATCCATTCATCGCTTGTTGGGAAGAGAGAAGGTATCCAGAAACTGGCACGAGCCTTGCTCAAGCCCGGGAATTTAGAACGCAAAACCCATCAGCTCCAACCACTATGACGCTAAACCTACCAGATCACGCAAAATTTTGATAACGTCTGAAAGAAATCTATGAATGGGATGGAATGAAATATTAAGACAATGATCAAAAGGATTTGGTGAAATCTTAGGTTAAAAAAAATTGCAGCTTAACGGAGAATGATTGCAGAATTCATCCTTTGTCAGGTCCTAATGGGATGTTTGTAACAACTTAGGAACACAGTTGTCTTTAGCGATAGCCCAAGGCTCTCTTGTTCAATCAAATATAAATTGCCTTTTCGTCTAGACAGCTCCTGAGAAAGCATTCGATGAAATGCTACGCTAAATTGCTATAAAAGAATACTCGTTGAGACTCCTTCTGGTTAAGCCGATATAAAACGTGTAATTAATAGAATGAAAGTACATATCCTGGCACCAACCGCTTGCCCTTCTGTCTAACCAGCCTTTGAAGGTGCATTGAAGCACACTGAGAAGTTACGCCTATCGAGCAATGTCCTGGTCCTACCTCTCGGTGTGACGTCAGGTCGCAATTCCTATCATTCATGAATCATGACGTAAATTTCAGAACACTGAGAAGCTCAATTTATCGAGCGGTATACTGGTCCTACCTCTCTATCTGACCATACCTCGTTATTTCTACGCTTGGAATAACGGAGAGCCAATGATTCTCCTCTCCCTGACTAAAAGTTGAGCTCGCAGTGGGCTCCAACCACTGACCGAACGATCTATGCAAGTTCACTACCATTTTGCAAGCAGCAATTTAGAAAGAGAATAGAATTAGAGTCTTTTCGATTCTCTTGAATCTCTGATAAATTTCTGAATCCTTTTTAATATTTGAGATAGTGTCATCGACAAGGGAAATCTAACGTACTGGAGGGCTCACACTTGGAGCTGTGGTTCTATTCTGGCCTAAGGCGAAACATTTCAATTGATGATGGATTCTTGAACGATCTACCGTGCAGTTTGGAAACAAGAAGGCGAAAACCCAGCGAACTGCTTCATACGGTAGGGTCTCTGAGCTTAAAGGCTGCTTTATAATGCAACGTAGAAAAAGTAGAAAAGCCTAGATTCGATAAGGTGTATGTTTATCTATATCAGAATCGCTCTTAAGGTGTAAGAAGTTGCTGAGACGAATTCGTAAAGGGATTCCAAAGAAGATTCGGAAAAAGATTGATAATTGGGATATAAAAAACAAGGAATTAAGGAAGATAAACAAGATACATGTCTATCTTTATCAGAATCATACCAAACAGTGTCACAAAGGCCACTGAAAGTGTGGAGAGTTACAGAGAGGCACCACAGTGTCTATCTTTATTTGAATCGTGCCAATTTTTTTTCGAGAAAATTAAGTTGAAGAGAGGCCAGGGTGGCCTATACAAAGCCCAAACAAAGGAAGAAGACGAAAGCAAAAGGCAAAGCGGAGACAGAGATCAGATCAAGTCTATTTATCTTATATTTGAAACGTGGCAAATTGTAGGCTTCGGAAAAGGAAGAAGAAGCAAAGAGAAGAAGTGTGGGGAGTTGCAGAGAGGCATCAGAAATACAATTTCAGAAAATGATTGCTATCAGATTCCAAAAGGGTAATAATCTTTAGAACAACAAGAAGAAGGGAGTCGCAAAGTTTAGGAGTACGTGGGATGAAACTGTCGGCATCAAATGCCCTCTCTCGATGCAGGTTCACACACTGAGGTGATGGGATCGCTACGAAAACCGAGTTGATTTTGCAACACGACAAAGGCACCTGATAACTTGCACTTTGAGACTGTCAAAAATAGACTCATGACCTAATGTCGGATTTGGAGAATCTGAGATTGATGTAAAGAGAATGAAAATCGAATTGGAAAATCACAGCATCAAAAGTTACTTCATGAGAAATCAGATGGTGGTGGCATACATGGACAAGAACCATCAAAAGTTGAAAGAAAGTCAAACTGAATCTTATCTTCATCCAAAGATGTTCAGGCGATTTTTCAACCCGACAGACGAAACAATTCTCCGTCTGGCTGACTATTGATACGGAAAACAGTTTTATCAAATTATGACTATCTTTCGAATTAAGGGCTTTAATCGTTGTTTGAACTAACAAACTTACGGGAACAGTACCATTGAGATACACAACACAAATCCATTTATTGTTGGCTGTCCATTCAGCATTATTTCCCCTCGTGTGGTCTATCCAAGTTTCCGAGTTGTGACGTCATACATAAGTCATAATTCAAAAGGCATTTAGGAAAAGCTGCATATTCTGTGGTTTCAATACTGTTAGTATTTGACTGTCTCTTTTCATAATCGCTTCCACAAATCTCATTCAAATAAAAACGGTAAGGATACTATATAACTTAAGAGCTGCAAAGGTAAGCCATTTAGCAAAATTGTTTCTGCATATCTTGCCCTTGATTGCAATTTTTAATAATGATAAACATGAAAATTAACTGATATCTTAATAGGTTTACTTCTTAACAAATAAAAGAAATTCCTCTGTCAAAGAAGGGCATGCTTACAAAAATTAAGATGATAACAGTGATAATCTGCACAGATTTTAACAGGTTTACTCAAATCAGAAATGAAAGAGCCTTCTGTTATCGTCAGGGAACCTACATGAAAGTAGAAGGTGAAAATATCATACGGATGTACATGATCAAAGAGGGAGCTGAAAATCAATCAAACGGGGGTTATGAATGCTAGTCTTGGGGGAATAGTTTGTAGAAATACAACATATAGGAGACAACGGGATAAAGCATTGACATGACAGGTATAACAGCTTCAGAATAAGAGGTTGTGGTTAGACAATAGTGGTCAACAGTGATAAGTTGCGGTAGTCAAGAAATGCTCAAAATAGTTACCTTTACCTTCTAGATACACCATGTAAATTTCTGATCGACTTACTTAGAAAAAAGCACTGTTATCAATTTTTAAAGTCGCCCTAAATAAGCAGTTATTTAACTGTTTTTCTACAATGTAGCCTACGTTGAATAGATTAATGATGATGATGGTGATGTTGATGGTGATGGTGATGGTGATGGTGATGGTGATGGTGATGATGATGATTATGGTGATGATGATGGTGATGATGGTGATGATGATGGTGATGATGATGGTGATGATGATGGTGATGATGGTGATAATGGTGATGATGGTGATGATGATGATGATGATGGTGATGATTATGATGGTGATGATTATGATAGTAATGATGATGATGGCAATGATGATGATGATGGTGACGATGATGATGGTGATGGTGATGGTGATGGTGATGAGGATGATGATGATGATGGTGATGATGATGGTGATGGTGATGATGATGATGATGATGATGATGATGATGATGATGATGGTGATGGTGATGGTGGTGATGATGGTGATGATGATGGTGATGGTGATGATGATGATGATGATGATGATGATGATGATGATGGTGATGGTGATGGTGGTGATGATGATGATGATGATGGTGATGATGATGGTGATGGTGACGATGATGATCATGATGATGATGATGATGGTGATGGTGATGGTGATGGTGATGGTGACGATGATGATCATGATGATGATGATGATGGTGATGGTGATGGTGATGGTGACGATGATGATCATGATGATGATGATGATGGTGATGGTGATGGTGGTGATGATGATCATGATGATGATGATGATGGTGATGATGGTGATGATGATGATGATGGTGACGATGATGATGATGATGATGGTGATGGTGATGGTGGTGATGATGATCATGATGATGATGATGATGGTGATGATGATGATGATTTTGGTGGTGATGGTGGTGATTATGATAGCAATGATGATGATGGCAATGATGATGATGATTATTATTATTATTATTATTACATATTCTGCATGCGTAATAAACCCTGGACTAACCCAGACCTCCTATCCTACTAACAGTCTTTATTCAACCTTCAATTCTTTTTTTTATTCGTCATTTTATTATTTTATTCATTCATTCATTTTTTTTTATTTTATACTAGCAATACCTGTAATTAGGTCAGCCGAATACAAATTACCTATTATTAGTGAGATTTGTATTTGTATGTTTAGTTTATATATCAAAATGAAGTTTTAAAAAAAATTATTATGATGGTGACGATGATGATGACGATGATCAATAATACAGTTTTCTGTGCAAGAGCAAAGAAGGCGAAAGACTAAATTTCATGCGTTCTGCAACATTCTTGAAGACAGGAATCGCATATCTGAATCACAGTCTTAATTCTGATGAAAACCGTATATCGGGTATCCCTTTCAAAGTGGAACGAAAGCCTCCCATCCCAATAAGGGTTTATTGCTAAACATTTCAGACACTTTCGTACAAAAAACGAGATGTACAATTCAATTTGCGCAGCTGATGTCAATAGCACCCGGGACTTCGATGGGGTGAGGCAGAAGCGGCGGCAGAAGCGGCGGCAGAAGCGGCGGCAGAAGCGGCGGCAGAAGTGGCAGCAGAATCGGCGGCAGAAGACAGGGGGAGATGTAGGGAAATACTGAGACGTCCTACGGAAACTTATGGAACAACGGAACCCGTATATGATGTTATCAAGAGCAGGAGTTCAGGAGTCTCTGCCTGCTGATACTATCGCAACAGAAAATCACGACACCTCCAGCAACAGTAACAACGGTGATCATACATCTGCATGGCTCCGATTTAATCTGTGCTCATGAAACGTCTCAACGCACACTGTTCCTCCGTTTTTGAATGAAAATATGTCTTGTTAAGCTAATCAACACTACCACTACCCAATACTCAATTATCAAGCAGTGTTGATATGACACTAATTGGATGAACCTCTTTCAAATCTTTCCTTTCTTTCAGGTGCCGTTACGTTTTTTTAGAATTTTTCTGGCACCTAAAAAAAGATCCTCTAAGGAGATGTGTCTTTGGCACTCAGAATGTTTTTAGTTAATTAAGTTGAGGAAAGGCAATGGTGGCTTATACAGAGCCCCAGCAAAGGAAGAAAGAAGAAAGTGGAAGGCTAAGAGGAGAGAGATCAGATCAAGTTTATTGATCTTAGACTTGAAAGACGGCAAGTTGTACGATGCAGGAAAGCAATAAGAAGGCAAGATGTTCCATAAATCGCATGTTATAGGGATGAATGATGATTTGTGAGAAAGAGTTGGTGGATTAGGTAGTGAACCTCAATTATCTAGCAGTGTTGATCTGACACTAATTGGATGAGCCTCTGTCAAATCGCTCCATTCTACCAGATGCCGTTACGTGATACAGTACGAAGTGACTCAAGACGCAGGACTCAATTAACCAATTAAAAGATAAGTAATTATGCAAGAATATAGTGTTGTTCTACTAAATCGGTTAGGACAAAGTTGCCAGGATTATGCCATGATTTGCGCTGTCGGTGAAGCTCTTCAAACGTTCGTGTAGCACCAAAAACCTCTTAGATTATTGAGAACCCTTTTATTGGCTCATAAATCTTCACTCAGAGAGGGATGGTTTGGCAAATTAGTTAGAGCACATGTTCGAGTCACGCTCACTTCTTCCTCTGGATGTCCTCTATCTGTCTACCCTGCGATGGGCGGGTGCCTGGCGAAAAGCTGGGGAAACTTGCAACGAGAAAAAGGGACCGTTTACGAAAACTCCGATGCAAGGAGAGGAAATCATGACATGAAGGCGGAAACAAGGGTTGGAAAACTCACCAAAAGAGAAGCAGCATTCCTTAATCTAGCCATTGCTCTCTCGTCGCTTTGAAGGCCGGAGAATAGTGTAGTGCCGAGAACGAACATCTAGGATGAATGAATTAGATCGGTTTAACGTAGTCTATCTATGATTTCATGAGGAAGAAATGTTAGCAAGATTAAAGCTAGTAGCAACTGGACACATCTTTAAAGCTAGGTAAAGCGCCAAAGCAGTCGGTATTCCGAATGGGCAGCTCCTTTGAACAAATAGGTCATTCTCTTTCTTCACTTCTTGCCTTTTTATGAAAAAAGGAATTCAGATAACAACTTAGTTGAGTGGTCGCATAGCTAGAATAAGTATGAGATCACGCTGACATTATTGGACCCAGAATGTAAGATTGCAAAAATATTGATGCAGGAAACTCAAGGCAATGTGGGAACAGTAAAAATGTCGCACTAAGCTACAATTGTTAAAAGATTTCCTAATGGCGAGAGAATAAGCAATTGTGAATATTTCTTGCAATGGTCCCCGATTTAGACATCAAAGTCAAGGCAAATTATTCTGAGAATGAAATGAGTGAGATGTTAAAGATAGTAACAACCAAATAGATGACAGCCATGTCAGCTGTCAGATGTTAGGTGTCGCGTCTCGAGTATCATGAATGATTCAAAGAATTCTACAAGAACTGCAGCTAAGATTGCTGTAGTTATTTTTAAGACATTCGAACTGGGAAATCCTCTGCCAATGGATCGCTATGAAAACTCTGCCACTGGGACTTGCATCAAGTGCATCCCAGTGTTGAGACAAAGCCTGAATAAATTGGGAAATGGAGGCAGGAAGGGCCTCCAGATGTACATTGAGGCAGCCTCATGCCAGAATAACAACGATGCAGATGTAAGCAAACGCTCAGCTATAACGACGACCCAAGTTAGGTGGGTTTAAAGCAAGCAGAAGAAGAAGACGACGATTGCGAACAAGTAGTTATCAATAGATTAAGGCGTTTGATAGTTCTCACCATAATTCCTGATTTCAATAAGTCAGACAAAATTTCAATCTTTCCATTGCGATCACAGAAGCTTGCTTCACCCCTTGAAATGAAACATGAACATATTACCATGATGATCAACAAAAACGGCTGATTCCAGATAGAATGATGGCAAATTGATCACTATAAAGATTGTGCCTACTACTGCTATCTCGAAAGGCTTCTTCCACAAAGTGGGAGCGATCGCATCGACTATTGAGTATTGATTCTTATCTTTCTAACAGTTTTGCTTAGTTTGATATTGCTACTACCACCGACATATTTCACTCGCCTTCACGAAATGCAGAGAATTTACTGATGAAAGTAAGAATTAGGGGGTTCGGAGATGTGAAAAGGAGGACGAGTGAAAGGCCGGGAATATGGTGACACGTGCAAGAAAGTGAGGAAAGTCAAAGGAGAGATGGCTGGATGGGGTCAGGAGGGGTGTGGAGGTGGTTGAGGTGACAAGGGAAGAGATGGGGAACGTGAAGTGTGGCAGGCAGTTGACGAGCGAGAAAGCGTATTCTTGAACTTCACGTTCTGATTGCTAAAGCATACTGATCTAAAATTCTACGAAAAATCTATTGTTTTTTTCGATGGCAAGAATATTACTCATAATTTACGAGTTCATTAGTTCCTTACAAGGTCATGATCAGTTGATTCAATTGACAGTCAAAATCCTCCACCATTTCATTTACTTCTACCATTTTCTCAAAAACCATTGCCTTTCAAAATAAAAGATACAAAAAGGTATTAGAAAGTACTTTAGATGAAAACTGACATTAGAAACTAAGAAAATAGTTTCATGAGAAATATTGCTTCAGAGATTAACAAACGATAGCTTTCACATCATCAGATGAACTTCAAAATCATTTCGATTGTTTATTTATCAATTCAGTTATTCATTCTTTGAGTCACTATCCATTCACTATTTATTCTTTCATTGATTAATTGATTCATTCATTCTCTCACTCATCTATTCATTTATTCATTCTTTAATTGATTGATTTGTTCATTTATTCATTCATTTATTAATTGATTGATTGATTCATTCATTCATTCATTGATTCATTCATTCATTCCATCTTTCATCCATTCAAGAATTCCATCATCTGCTCATTTAAATCCACGAGATCGAGAGATTCAGACTATGTCCATTACATGCACAATCACGGCTAAGCATCAGGTACATGCATTGGTTTCATCCCGCAAGTCATCTGGCCTAAAAGCTGGGCAACCACATGCCATCAGGTATTCAATGGCTTTGTTGGCTCAGCGTCTACGCCGGTCGTTTCCAGTTAGATCTCGTTATTTCATAACATTGGAGATCCGAATCTTGAAACTAAGACTACATCTAGACTACGAAAAAGCAAAGAATCAAATTTTTCATACATTTTGAATACCCCAGAAAAACTTTGGCCGTTTTTGATCTGCTCTTTTCTGGGCATTTTCCTTTGTCATCCCATCCATAATCTCTCTCGAGGCATTGTTCCAGCTCTTGTATAGCTTAGGAATCATCGGTGTAAACATTTCGAACTAAAACGAACAACAAATATCAAACAGAGGAACCACTTAATCAATTAATAAAGCAATGGCTTAATCAATCGTTGACTCAGTCAAAAAATCAAACAATCCATCACTTGATCAATAAATAAATCAATCAACCAATTAATGCCGCAATCAATGACTTGAATCAACGAATCAACCAACCCATCATTTGATTAATCAGTTGATGTATCAAACCAAATCTAACTTAAGGAAAAATAGTCACCCATCAAGTAGAGAATCATTCAACTGATTAATGGATCATTTAATCTACCGATTAATCAATCAATCATTGAGCATATGATAGTAACATGACAACATTATCAGAAGGTATTGAAGTAATGAACAGCTTGACAAAGCTCTAAACAAAAAACGTATAGAAAAGGTGAAGACAGCCTACAGATACTTTTCTTCCGCTCTCAAGAGAGAGGAAGAGAGAGGAAGAGAGAGGAAGAGAGAGGAAGAGAGAGGAAGAGAGAGGAAGAGAGAGGAAGAGAGAGGAAGAGAGAGGAAGAGAGAGGAAGACAAAGGAATAGAGAGGAAGAGAGAGAGAGAGAGGAATCAGTCGGGAAGAAATGAAGGTCATTGCCCTGAGCAGAGCAAGATGAAGAGCTATTGCTCCCCAATGTTCCAACCGTAACACGAGGAACTTAGCCAAAGTGAAAGTCTCAAATTCAGGACAAGAATCCATTAAAGGTATGAACAGGATCAGACAAAGCTTCTGCTCGACTTACTTCTGGGAGTAGAGCCTCAGCTAGCGTGGCCACTGTTTGGGTTGACAATGCACTAAACTTTGGTGCCAAAATTCGATGCTTGGTATTGAACTGTTCCCCAAATCTTGAAAATCTGCAGAAATCACAAGAGGTATAAACCAATCGAATTTACTAAATTATTATTCAAAGACACGATGAGAGAAATACATTATTGAGACAGTAGCATTGCCCGGTTCAATCATTTTCGCTTTGTAGAAAAAACAGAGTTAAGATAAATGATACCTTTCACAGACAACTATGGCTGTTCTTAGAGACCTATGCCCTCCATCACGGAGTAAGGAGAGCCAAAAAGTAAGTTAACTACCGCCCCCTTTCCCGCCCCAACTTTATCTGCAGTGACTGCATATCCTCAGTTAAATCGGTACAGACGGTGAAAAAGAAGAAAAGGAAAAAAAAGAAAAGAAAGGAGGCCGATTTGAAATTCCCATGTACTTACAAAGCTGTGTATCTTTTAAAAATGTCATTTTCTACTTCCCTTGTTAGTTGGTCTTTATTTCGAACGTATACATCGCACAATGATACGAGCGAAAAAGTTCCTGGAAAGATTTAATATTAAAACACTTTAAAAGGAAATCATGAGATGTAGCAGCAATTTGATAACATTTCTACTTTTTCGTCTAAACGAAGCAGAAACCAGATGCGCTTTTTTCAGGGAAGTTTATCTTTATTTATTGCTTCCTCGTTATGATATGACATGATATGATATGATATGATATGATATATGATATATGATATGTGATATATGATATATGATATATGATATATGATATATGATATATGATATGATATATGATATATGATATAAGATATACATTTTTTTAGTGAGTTATGTTGGGAAAGGCAATGGTGGCCTATGCAAAGCCCCAACAAAGGAAGAAAGGAGAAAGCGAAAGGCTAAGAGGAGAGAGAGATCAGATCAAGGTTATTGATCATAGATTTGAAAGAGGGCAAGTCGTAGGACTCAGGAAAGCAAGAAGAAGGCAAAACGTTCCATAAATTGCATATTCTTGGGATGAATGATGACTTGTGAGATAGAGTTCGTGAAGTAGGCAGTGAAACTTGGAAACGGTGTGAATGAGTTGAGCTTCTGGTGGTCCTGACACGCCTCAGAGGAACTGGAATAATATCCCAGATCTCCTGAGAACAATGTCCGTTAAAGTATCTGTAAAAGATGGAAAGATCTCCAACTAAATGACGATGGAAAGAGGTTGGCGCGATTTGGTGAGGTTAGGATTATTGATGAGACGAGTGGCTTTGGACTGCACTTTGTCGAGAAGATAGAGAGTAGATTCTGGAGCGCCGTCCCAGACGTGGGAGCAGTACTCTAAAGAAGGACGGATTTGGTACTTGTATACAGATAGAAGGTGAGAAGATGAGAAAAACCCACGGGCTCTGGCGAGAAAACCAAGCTTTTGAGATGCATGTTTAGCAAGGGAGTGGATGTGAGTTTTCCAAGTGAGATTAGATGAAAGAGAAAGACCAAGTTGTATGAAAGAAGCTGAAGTGTCCAGTTCATCATCATTCATGAGGACAGGTGGAAAGTTTTGATTACGTTTGCGTGGAATGACAGCCTGCTTCGTCTTGTTTTGGTTGAACGAAACTAGGTTGTCTTTACCCCACTTCTCAATTACTGTCAGATCATTGGAGAGAAGCGACGCTGAAATGTTTCTGTGGATTTGGATATCGGTGGAAGCATGGTCATTTGGATTGAATGAAAATGAAGAACTTAGGAAGGTATCATCAGCAAAGGAGTGAATGCTAGAAGACGTAGAGGTCAGTAGGTCGTTTATGAAGAGAATGAAGAGTCCAGGGGAGATTACAGAGCCCTGGGGTACACCAGCATTGATAGAGTGCAGATTGGAGAGGAAGCCGTCCACTCTGACGGCAATTGACCTATCAGAGAGGAAACTACCAATCCAATTAATGAGAGTCTGATTGAGAACAAACATCGGTAGTTTAGCAAGAAGACGCTTGTGCCAAACGCGATCAAAGGCCTTGGAGATATCGAGAGAGATCACTCTGCTCTCACCACAGGATTCTAGAGCAGAGGACCAGACATGGACAGTATAAGCAAGAAGATCACCAGTAGACCTGGCTTTTCGAAAGTCATACTGGTGATCAGAGAGAAGATTGTTTGTTTCAAGGAAGGTAAGAAGTATATTATATGTGATAAATGATATATGATATGATATATGATAAATAATATATGATATATTATATATGATATATGATATATGATATATGATATATGATATAGGATGTATGATATGATATGATATGATATGATATATGATATATGATATATGATATATGATATATGATATATGATATAGGATGTATGATATGATATGATATATGACATATGATATATGATATATGATATATGATGTATGATATATTATATATGATATATGATATATTATATATTATATATGATATATGATATATGATATATGATATATTATATATGATATATGATATATGAAATGATATGATATGATGTATGATATGATATGATGTATGATATGATATGATATGATATGATATGATATGATATGATATGATATGATATGATATGATATATGATATGATATGATACGACATGATATGATACGACGTGATATGATTAATATGATATTATTGATATGATATGAGGTAATACAGTATAATGCAAGATAATATAACATAATATGAAATGATATAATACGATATAATACGATATAATACGGTATAATATGATATAATATGATGAAATTTAATACAATATAATATAACGTGACATAATATAATATGATATAATATAATGTGATATAAAATAGTATGATATAATATAACAGAACATGATATGATATAATATGATATCATATAATATCCTTGCATGGAATGATATATACTTGAAAACATATGGCAATCAATGAAACACTTATTCAAAGTTGGTATTTCCAAACTTTCACCAAAAAGCTAATTTACACCGATTGCTTACAACGAACCTCAAGTAATACAAATCTGTTAAATATGAAAGGAGTTCTGTGTCCATTTATATATTCTACAAATGAAACCGGCTCCGTCCCATGTCGTAGTTTCATTTGCAAAAGCTGCAACAGACTGTATATTTGCATCAGCATCTGGTGTATTCTGCAGCATAGCCCCCTAAACCTTAGGGAATCTATCCCATAGTTTATTGTGCGGGATCTCTGAGAAATTTCTTGGGATAAGAATAAGAATAGGAGGATGAATATCTAATAAAGACGAATGAAATAACCTAAGAGGCTGCTCTTCCTGGGAGTGATGCTTTAATGACATTTACAGTCAGCTTTTCAAATGATCTTCAAGTGATCTTCAAGTGATCTTCAAGTGATCTTCAAGTGATCTTCAAGTGATCTTTAAATGATCTTCAAGTGATCTTTAAATGATCTTCAAGTGATCTTCAAGTGATCTTTAAATGATCTTAAAATGATCTTCAAGTGATCTTTAAATGATCTTCAAGTGATCTTCAAGTGATCTTCAAGTGATCTTCAAGTGATTTTCAAGTGATCTTTAAATGATCATCAAGTGATCTTCAAATGATCTTAAAATGATCTTAAAATGATCTTCAAGTGATCTTTAAATGATCTTCAAGTGATCTTCAAGTGATCTTCAAGTGATCTTCAAGTGATCTTCAAGTGATTTTCAAGTGATCTTTAAATGATCATCAAGTGATCTCCAAATGATCTTCAAGTGATCTTCAAGTGATCTTTAAATGATCTTTAAATGATCTTCAAATGATCTTCAAGTGATCTTTAAATGATCTTAAAATGATCTTCAAGTGATCTTTAAATGATCTTCAAGTGATCTTCAAGTGATCTTCAAGTGATCTTCAAGTGATTTTCAAGTGATCTTTAAATGATCATCAAGTGATCTTCAAATGATCTTAAAATAATCTTAAAATGATCTTCAAGTGATCTTTAAATGATCTTCAAGTGATCTTCAAGTGATCTTCAAGTGATCTTCAAGTGATCTTCAAATGATCATCAAGTGATCTTCAAATGATCTTCAAGTGATCTTCAAGTGATCTTTAAATGATCTTTAAATGATCTTTAAATGGTCTTCAAGTGATCTTCAAATGATCTTTAAATGATCTTCAAATGATCTTCAAATGATCTTCAAATGATCTTTAAATGATCTTTAAATGATCTTCAAGTGATCTTCAAATGATCTTCAAATGATCTTTAACTGATCTTCAAATGATCTTCAAGTGATCTTTAAATGATCTTCAAATGATCTTCAAATGATATTCAAATGATCTTCAAGTGATCTTCAAATGATCTTCAAATGATCTTTAAATGATCTTTAAATGATCTTCAAATGATCTTTAAATGATCTTCAAATGATCTTTAAATGATCTTCAAGTGATCTTCAAGTGATCTTTAAATGATCTTCAAATGATCTTCAAATGATCTTCAAATGATCTTCAAATGATCTTCAAGTGATCTTCAAATGATCTTCAAGTGATCTTCAAATGATCTTTAAATGATCTTCAAATGATCTTCAAATGATCTTCAAGTGATCTTCAAGTGATCTTAAAATGATCTTCAAATGATCTTCAAATGATCTTAAAATGATCTTCAAGTGATCTTCAAGTGATCTTCAAGTGATTTTCAAGTGATCTTTAAATGATCTTCAAATGATCTTCAAGTGATCTTCAAATGATCTTCAAGTGATCTTCAAGTGATCTTTAAATGATCTTCAATTTATCTTCAATTAATTTTCAAGTGATCTTCAATTAATTTTCAAGTGATATTCAATTAATTTTCAAGTGATCTTCAAGTAATCTTCAATTAATTTTCAAGTGATCTTCAATTAATTTTCAAGTGATCTTCAAGTGATCTTCAATTAATTTTCAAGTGATCTTCAAGTGATCTTCAAGTGATCTTAAAATGATCTTCAATTAATTTTCAATTAATTTTCAAGTGATCTTCAAGTGATCTTTAATTAATTTTCAAGTGATCTTTAAGTGATCTTCAAGTGATCTTCAAGTGATCGTCAAGTGATCGTCAAGTGATCTTAAAATGATCTTCAAGTGATCTTCAAGTTATCTTCAAGTGAGAACTTAATTTGTTCCTAATCTTATATGTTATGACCAACCTATCAAATCGAATAAGATTTTCAATGCTCAGCCAGTCACATGACCAATGGCACTTCTAACAGTTGAATTAGCCCTGGTGTCCTCTATCCTCACCGACGCTGCTTTCGTGGAGAATGGCGCAATATTAAGGCAAAAAGCAACTACATAATGAGCTCGCGCACCTAGCCTGCTATGCTAGGATACCACTATTAAAAGAGAGATACAAAAAGCAGATCAACAATTTCCTAGAAGAGACTAGCTCCATAAGCACATTCAAATCAAGCAGTAGAAAGTGCACTATAATTAAGACAGTAAAATCATAGAATGTCAGATCCACTTTACTCACCGTTAAGCATTTCCTGCAACGTTTTTTTTGCCAGTAAGACCAATATTTCAGGCTCCTCGCAAAATCCAGCTAAAGGATCAACCCCAAGTTTAGATTCAACAGCTTCCAGCAAGTGAATTATATTCTGCAAAGACCCTTCCAATTCATCCATGATTTCTTGTAACTCTGTAATGGAAAAGGGGAGGACGTCAGATGCCTGGTTAGTGACAGCTGAATAAATGACACGATATTTGTAAGGTCAGTTGGCACGGCAGTCACTATGTCATGGTAGCTAGCGCATGTCTACTAGGCTGCAGGTCCAGTCCAGGGTTCGAGCCACATTTTTTTTACTGCTTACAAATGCCCTGTATCTGTCCAACCAGCAAGAAATTGCTTCCTGGAATGAAGCTGGAGGTCGATTGCGGCATTGCTAGGGACTGGCAACCCCAAGGGCGTCACCAGGATTATCCCGAAAACGGGGCTAAGCCCCCCAACAAGGCCGCTAGATTAATAATTCACTAAAGCTTGCATTTGGCAGAAATTGGTCACAGACTTGACGTCTTTCGCCGATTGGGGACTTGCACTCCCCGACGAGGGCTCTAGCATCCCTGCTCCCACTGGCGCCACCCCTGGGCCACCCTAATTTATTTCCAACGTGGTGCTCCCTCCTCCATTAGGGTGCCCCCCTCGATGCTCTCTTGGAGCAATTGACTAAATTCAATTTTCAACATTTAGTAACAAATGCAATTGCATAAATTACCACTTACCGTGCTTCGCTCTTAGACACCTCAGGTAGGCTTCGATGGCAGTGGTAATACTAAATGTTGATACCTTGCTTGTAAACAAACGAGAAAGCTCTTGTGCATGAGGCAGACTGAGGCTGCTAGGCAAGCACCCATAGTATGCATAGCGCAATGCTGCAGCAATCACATCTTCATTCGAACCAGACAAAGTGTTTGTTTGTTCATCCCAGTTTTCGTTTGGAAATACAGCACTTAGGATGCATTTGTGACAATGAAACTAAGGAAAGAAACATGCAATTCTAACAACATTAAATGAATACTGAATTTAGCCTTTACTTTCACGGGCATTGCTCTCAGGAGATCAGGGATATTATTCCAGTTCCTCTGATGCGTGTCAGAACCACCAGAAGCTCAACTCATGCACACCCTTTCCAAGTTTCACTGCCTACTTCACGAACTCTATCTTACATTTCACTAGATTTCAGCGAGAAACATTGTTTATTGATAAGTGTCCTGTTGACCTCATCTTCTATGTGAAACCACCTCACAAGACTTCTTCATGTTTGGAGTTATAAGGAGCTATGGACTCAAAGTCATTCACACCGTTTCCAAGTTTCAATGCCTACTCCAGGAACTCTATCTCACAAATCATCATGCATCACTAGAACATGCAATTTATAGAACGCCCTGCCTTCTTCTTGCTTTCCTGAATCTTACAACCTGCCATCTTCCAAATCTAAGATCAATAAACTTGATCTGATCTATCTCTCTCTCTTCTTAGCCTTTCTTCTCTCTTCCTCTGTTGGGGCTTGTATAGGCCACCATGGCCTTTCCTCAACATAACTCATTTAAGAGAAAGCCTAAAAAGTGAAAAGACATATTTTGGACATTGCGAAGATTTTCGCTTGTCGATGTCTCCAGATTCTCTTCTCGATGTGATCACACCTCGCGATTCCTACGCCCATAGTTATAGAATGCTAGCGACTATCTTCACTTCCCAGTTAAGGTTTAGCTGAAAGTGGATTCGAACCACAAACCATAGGATTAATAGGCGAGCACTTTATTGCTAAGCAATTCTGAAACCTCATGAAGAGAGCGTTATCAAGACGGGGTTGATAAAGAGAGAGCGTTGGGCGGACAGATGAAGCGTAAGTCGTGCAAGACCAACGAGAGTAACAATTTCAAAGTCAGAACTATGATTTGCAGCAAGGCAGCAAAAGCTGAATCACTTATGACACATTTTTGAGGGTACAAATGATTGCAAGCTACTTACTCGCTTTCCACTCTTTGCAATAATGTCCAAGTCACAAAATTCTTCTGCATTGAATGCATCACGCAAACTGAATGGCCTATCATCATGGGTCTTTTTCGATATCTACAATTTTGAGGCATTCGTGGGACAGTGCAGCTTGACTAAAAACATGAATGTGAGAACCACGACGTTCCATTAATATAACGCTCCCTTTTCTGGGAATCTTTCGCTGTCCATTTGCATTTTGTAGAATGTTTGGGAACCTAAGAATAAGATCCTTCTCTTTTCGTTCCTCATTAACGTGCAGAAGAAACGAGTTCCTCTGAAACGCTCTTACTTTCGCGGATAAGTCCAACTAACCTGTCTTGAGTGTCATGGACATGTCTTCGCATTAACACACTCGTAGAGTTTTAATCTACTTGATTTTGAAATTTTCCCAAAGATCTACGCAATGGACTTTTCTTCTGGCTTCCACTCGCAATGTGGTTCGTCGTGATTCTCATACCTGAAATTTCATTTTAAGCGAATTCATTCAACCACACTCCAAATCTTCAAAACTCTCCAAAGACATCTTTACATTCAAGCAGTTATCATTATGAAGTATTGACAGTTTACAGGGGACCAAAGATGATCGAAAAATCCTCACCCGTTGGAGTTCAATGCAAAATGCACGGCTGTGTTGTAACTTCATCACATCGCCATCCAATTGTATCTGTTCAGAAACGAAAACAAGCTATTGCACTCCTTGTGGCTTTCTCAGCTCAGCTTGATTTTACTTTGGCAAAATTTTCTCACCGAAAATGTGAAATGTTACATAGGAGCAAGAAAGGGATAAATAAGAATAATAAAATAGAAAGTTTGAATAAAGTAAACAACGCTAAGTTGAATCTCTTGCGCGAAATAAGCGTTGAAGAGCACGTTGCAATGCAGGCACCATTCTGAGCCACGGCATTGTAAGGTAGGGTGCCCAGTTCCTTCCCTAACCGTAGATTCACCCAGCTCTAAGTCAGATACCCATTTACTGCTTGATGGGGAAAAGGGGTGCAGAGAAGGGTGTTAGAGGGTGCCTCAAGTCAAGTCTTTGAGCCCAGGAAACAAATGCTAGAACAACCATGTCAACCACCCCTGGATGGATGAACTAGTGATTATTGAATATGAAAATAGATTCATTTTGTGGGAAGCGAAGTTTAGCAACAAAACGCAGAATGTGGACGACGATAAACAAGCTCATCATTCCGAAATTCCATATTCCATTCTGTAAGTCCATAATCAATCCAAATATTTCGGACCCATTCTGGGATCCATCGTCAGTGTAAGAGAATAACGTGATAGGAACTTATATAGAAAAATCAATGACACTCAAAATCTACCAGGGGAGCTTGGGGAGCTTATGGAGACAAAACAAGGGGCAAATCAATATAAGAAATGCAACCACAAAAGTGGGATGATAACAATAACAAGGGGTAAAATCAATGGAATTTTGGAATCATGGGCTTGTTTGCAGTCATCCTTATTCTCTACTTTGTATATACAAAGATCTAAATTCATTAACAACTAGAAAAGTAAATCTTCCTTCAGTGATGTCATCATAAAGAGAAGAAATTAGGTTGGATGGAAATCCCTATAACCTGCATGACTTTGCATTGGCCTTGGTGACTTCACAGATGACTTGACTTGACTTGAAAGTAGCTATCTAAATACTTTTGTTTCAGTTCAATATTTTGCTTTATCTTGCTTTGGGATTTCTATTCTGAATGAACATTTGTATCTTAATTCTTACATATTGCCATTTTGTTAAATTAGTTTTTACATGGACGGCCCCTTATAAACCAGCACTGGTGAATGGGTTACCGTCCAAAAATAGTTGAAATTATTATTATTATCATCATCATCATCATTTCAAAACTTTGATTGGCATTGATGTTAGCGAATCAGACTTAAACGACTTTTTTAGTGAATTATGTTGAGGAAAGGCCATGGCTGCATATGCAAAGCCCCAACAAAGGAAGAAAGAGGGGGAAGGTTAAGAGGAGAGAGAGATAAGCTCAAGTATATCGATTTTAGATTTGAAAGATGGCAAGTTGTAGGATTCAGGAAAGCAAGAAGGTAAGATGTTCTATAAATTGCATGTTCTAGGGATGAATGATGATTTGTGGGATAGCGCTTGTGGATTGGGTAGTGAAACTTTAAAAGGTTGTGAGCGTGTTGTTAAAATGTTCTAGTGCTTCTGACACGCCACAGAGGAACAGGAATAAAATCCTTGGGAACAATGCTGTGTAAAAGATGGGTAAATCTCTAAAAACGACGATGAGAAAGACGCTGGGGGGATTCGGTGAGGTTGGGCTTATTGGTGAGACAAATGGCTATGGATTGGATTTTGTTGAAAAGATCAAATGCTACAGAGGGAGATGCTATCAAGAGTTGATAAAAAGCTAGTAAATTTATACTCACATCGAAATGCACCTTCTGAGATCCTATGCCAGTAAGCATCCAAATGCAGAACACTTTATGGAGCCCTTCCACCTGGGTGGGGATGAGGCATTAAATGAAGATAAAGAGATTGAAATACTGGCAATAAACCTAGGAAAATTCATTCAGTAAAGACATGCAAGACGCGCAAGACAAAAGGCAACAGGCATCCTAACCTCACCAAATCTCTCCAACCTCATTCTTATACTTATTTAGTTGGAGATCTTTCTATCCTTTACAGATGCTTTCACGGGCATTGCTCTCAGGAGATCAGGGAGATCATTCCTGTTCCTCTGAGGCGTGCCAGAACCACCAGAAGCTAAAACTCATTCGCACCATTACCAACGTTCCCTGCCTAATCCACAAACTCTATCTCACAAATCATCATGCATCCCAAGGACATGCAATTTATGGAACATCTTGTCCTCTTCTTCCTTTGCTGAATCCTACAATTTGCTATTGTTCAAAGCTAATATCAATAAACTTGATCTGATCTCCCTCTCCTCTTAGCCTTCTGCTTTCTTCTTTCTTCCATTGTTAGGGCTTTGTATAGGCCATGGTGGCCTTTCCTCAACATAAAGCACTAAAAAACTGTAGATACATACAGCTTAAGATAAGATTAAAAAACAGCAGAAGCAGTGCTAAAAAATGTGGCATTTGGAGTTTGAGCAGTGCCATTTAGCAGTCTAAACAGGTATTTGTATTCTTATTATGAGAAAATTCCAGTTCCATGATCGGAATGTAGCACCAAATGGCATGATATCCCAAGTAGAAGACAGCAAATTTTAGATATGAATAAATAAAAGCTCAAATGGCAGGCTCACATACAAGAGTAAAACAGTTTGCTTTCATGTATGGGTGCATTTCCACATTGAAGTTGCCTTCCCAAGTAAGATGACCATCTCTCTGTAATTCTAGCTTAGCACTGTAATAAAAATCAGCAATGAACAGGTAAGAAATTGTGTATTGTAGCCTCATTCATGATCACACATGACTACATTACCTTAGTTTGTAATTGAATTGAAAGACTTAGAACACATGAAGCAAAGCACTGGCCCTGTCTCCCCGTCAAGAGCTTCTTTATCATTTGAAAACCTTGTCAGCGGTAAGCAATGTTACTTTTAGTGATCAGAAAAACTTGAACATTTTTTTATCATTCAGGATACAAATCCCAAATTGTTTGCCTCAAACATCTGCATATTGATCCATGATAACCATTAAGCATAATGACCTGCTACAGCTTAAAGGACACCTAGTTGCTACTACACTACAAGCTGCACAGGACCGGGAGGGGTGACATGATGTCAACACAGAACATGTCCCTGCCAGTCATGTTTAACTGCTCTGCACAATTGCGCAATGAATAAGAACCCATGAGGCATCGTGTTGTGTATCATCTCAGCATGATTGCACACAAATGCTGGTGTCCCATAGAAATACTTAGAAAGACAAAAGCTTTTCTGTCATTGACTCATAGGGGGTAGATTTTGTGGAAAACCATTCTATTTGATGTGAAAGAGACTAAAATAGGGCACAGATGAATGAAAAGAGCAGAAAAATTAAACATCAGGAGAAAATTAAAGAGCAATCAGTGCAACGGTAACTACAGTGGAAATTTTTTTAAGTGTGCAAATTAATCTCAAGCATTTATAAATATTCAACATTTTGCAACACATCCAGTAAGAAAATCTTGAGTTATGTCTCTCAAATTTGTTAGTTGAAGACTTTTTCCATGGCAGGATTTGAGCCATTAACCTTTTGGCAATATTAGCAATATTCTTTCCCCTATCTGTACTACCTGATGGTGCAAACAGATAATATTTACAAACCCTTCAATGCAGAATTGATCAAACTGTTCCAATATTTCAGTGTCTTTGTTGATTTGTGAATCTGTTATCCTATGCCTCACAACCTTCATCAAAACGAAATATTCAGATTCAATCCAATTGAAGAGAAATGTATTTGCGTCATCAATATGAGTAAGTGGCACAATCTTCTTGACTTCCTCGATTTAAGAATAGCTGACGTACCCTACAGCACCTTGAACCCTACCTCAAGCAAAATTTTAATTTACAGCATGGAAAGTCACTAGCTCCTGCTATCTGGGTGCGCAGATAACATGAGGCATATTCACACTGAGAAGTAGGACCAGGACACTGCCTGACAAGCTCATATCCACAGTGTACTGAAATCTCCCTTTTTGCTCATGAATCATCGGAATCATTAACTGGCTTCACATAACGAAGGAACACCGTTACATTCGTTGATAATAACAGCTTTCCAGGATCCTAAAATCTACCTTCTAATGTCAGGCAGAAGAAACAGAAGATATGAACCCCTGTTGCAAGACTACACAGCGTTCTAGTTGCAAATTAAGTTTCAATGAGCTTATTGGATCTGAAATTGTACTGTGGGGTGACGAGAAATAACTCGCTGGCCATTTCGTTGGAGTTTCTTTCCTCCAACATCGAGCTCATTGGGTTATCTTGGCACAGGGGGCGTGGTGGGTCAGATAGATGTCACCCCTCAGCTGGGTCCATACATGAAGTCCCTGAGACTATGTCCTACATGGTTCTATTATCAGGCTTCATCACAGCACTTTTTCCAGACATAATGGATGCGGTTTAATTTCATCACGGGTTTTCAAAGCAACAATCAAGTCTTTGACTTGTTAAACTGCACTCTCACTGCAGTATATTCGAGTTACTTCATCTAATTAATTTTTTATAATTTAGACAGCAAAATGTCTTCATTTTACGAGGAAAAAATCTTCTCTTGATTAAAAAGAAGAAGCCTTACCACCCATAAACCATGAAGATCTGTCGAATGCATACTCTTACAGATATTTGTGTTCGTGCGGATAATGCAACTTACAATCTACAGCAAGTGCGATATGTGCATTGACATTCGCCATGTTTTCAAATCTCAGAGCGAGGCTAGAGCGCCAAATTTCAAAAGCGCTCCTTCGTGCGACCATTTTGCAATAATGTTTAGTTTAGTGAATAGCAGTCGTACGAGAAACTAAATCATGCAAAGATACCAGTCACGTGGAAAAATAAAAAAACGGCGAAAAAACTTGCAGTTAATAAACTCATGAAATTATTGTTAAAATAAAAGTCATATTGTAATTTTTTCTACTGAATATGCGCCGATAGGTTGAACGGTTTTAGGCATATCGCAAGTTCTTCGCAGCTGTAGAAGAAAAGGCTCGATCTGTTGAAGTTTCTCGAAATATTTCATCTGAAAATAAATAATAATTCAACGAGTCAATGAGAATCATCTTAAAATAGCACCAATTCTCACATTGGTGAATCGTATCATGAAATTCAGACGTCGTCAATTAACACTACAAATCACAATTACGTCTTAAATTTGCTAATTTTTCATTCCACAAGGAAAATCTATAACGAAAACCCTCAGAACCTTTCTAAATTTAGATAGCAACTTCGTAAATTACTTTCGATCATCGATTCATATTATTATCAGTGTCATATCTTTATTGGTGATACATATTGCTGATCTAACACAGAAATAACTGCGTCACATTTAAAATTTTGTCGACGTAACGCTTTAAAATTGATACAGATTTTGCAAATTGAGAGGTGTTGATGCATATATTAAGTTTCACAGGATAATTTCGGCCAAAATCTGAAATTTCATAGTTTAATGAATGTCCAACAAAAGGATTCAAAATATAACAAAAATTTTCCCCTTTTTCTGTGACATATATTGGAGCTTTTTTCATCAAAACGATATCAAGAGGCTGCATGAATTACTCAAAATCATCCTGATCGATCTCATTAAATCAAACGTATCGAATTTCTAGTCTTCCCTCTTCCATTTGTGACCAACAAAGCAACGTTTACCTGTAGTCCTACTGACTTTTGTAACAATTTAATGACGCGATCCAAGTCACTCGATAATATGATTGTTGTGAACTTCGCGTTGACGATCATTGAAATCCAATCGACAACCTATAACAGATAACAACAGATGATAAGACACTTGAAGCGACCAAGCCATAGTGTAGTGCTTATGTTCACGAGCCCATATACTGCACTGGGGGGGTGGGATCAAGCACCGTTGGTGAAGAAGGTAAGGGGAATATCTTGTGTCTTCTTCTTCTTTATCCTCCTCATCATCTTCTTCTGCTTATTATTCCTCTTCATCATTATTAGCATTTTCAGATCCCTGCCTCTGGTTTTTCATACGCTCGAAAATCAAGTGTACAATGCACTCTACAAATATCCTTTATCTGAATAAAAATCTATCAAAACCAAACCGTTATCAAAACCCATGGGTGAAGTAAAATTGGATCCCTGGTTCCTGATAAGCTAAAAAGTGAGCAAAATTGAATCTCTGGTTCCTGATAAGCTAAAAAGTGAGCAGGCCTATGTTATGCAATCTACACATGGCTATGCTCTAAGATGCAGGGCATCTAATAAGCTAAACCGTTAAGAAGATTGGTCAAAATAATTCCCCCTGGAAGCTTTAGTAAGTTCTTCTCATCCGACGGTATGCAAACGGTTAGAAAATATTTCTCAAGCGCTCAAGATCCCATGGTCTCTCCCGCGCTCAAGTCAATTTCTGGACGCCATCTAGCAGTCCAGCAACAGTAAATAGCAGGGCCGCATTTAACCACGGGCCTACTAGGCACTTGGAAGTTTCAAGCAAAATGAATTTAAAGATGTGAAATTTCTGTCCGCTTTATAAAGTCTACGAAGAGAGTATTTTCTGCCATGGTTTACTTAGAGGAAAGAATTGATGTATTGCAGTATGATGTAAGACAATGATTTCTGGAGTATTCCACCCATCCCAAATGTCAATGATTTTCTTGCTTAAGACTCCGATAAACAGGTACCAGGAATAAAAATAGGGTTAAAGTGCAGCGATGAAAAGGACTGGAGACCTCTCTCACAACGCTGTGGCTCAGTATGGTACCTCTCTGTAAAGGTCCTTCCCGATGATCATTTCGACTATAGGACTCAACTTTGATTACAATCTACCATTACTCGCCTTTTCGTGACTTATTGGCATGGCATGGTCTTTTGTTTGTCTCGTCAGCAGCTCCATAAGCACATGAAGTAATTTCTAAAAAATGAATAGCTTAGAATAAATGGATCGTGTATAAATATCAATTAGAGTGTAAACAAGGTAATTGTAAGGCTGACTCAAAGGTAAGGTTCAAAGTATCTTTCATCCTGTGATCAATAGTTCCAGCGTCGCCTCACGCTTAAATATTACCAAAAAGAAAAGGGACAGCCAATGGCTCCCTGTAGAACCAGGCACAAAATCATGAAGCGTGGTAAAACGGAGAGGAAGGAAGAGGGCACTGCTCGATAAGCATGGACGCTCGCTGAATTAATTTCTTCTTTAAACTCATGCAGTGCACGAATCTTGACATCGTTCCATAATCGTGGTTTCTCAGTGTCCTGTGTGGTGCCGTCGCGTAGTGGTTCAGCATGCGGCCTCACAACGCCGGTGTTGTGACTCAGGATCCTGCACGTGCCACAATCAAACCACCATTGGCGAGAAAGGCAATGCAAACCCAAATCAATCAGCTCTCCTACAAAAAACTCAGAGCCCTGACTCTGGTTCTGATAAGTTCGGAAGCTGGTATACTGTGCAGCTTTGGTGTCCTTTTTTTAGTGAGTTATGTTGAGGAAAAGCTATGGTGGCCTATACAAAGCCCCAACAAAGGAAGAAAGAAGAAAGCGAGAGGCTAAGAGGAGAGAGCAATCAGATCAAGTTTATTGATCTTAGATTTGAAAGATGGCAAGTCGTAAGCTTCAGGAAAGTAAGGAGGCAACACGTTCCATAAATTGCATGTTCTAGGGATGAATGAGGATTTGTGAGATAGAGTTCGTGGATTAGGCAGGGAACGTTGGTAATGGTGTGAATGAGTTTAGCTTCTGGTGGTTCTGGCACGCCTCAGAGGAACAGGAATGATCTCCCTGATCTCCTGAGAGCAATGCCCGTGCAAGTTATCTGTAAAAGACGGAAAGATCTCTAACTAAACGACGATGGCAAAGAGGTTGGAAAGACTTGGTGTCATAAATCAACCTTGGCATGATCGGAAGAAAGCACGTGAAAAATTATTATCTATTTGATTTGCAAACGCAGGAGTTCCCTTTAGCTTACTTCAAACTCTTGCAAGTAAAAGAAACATTGCTAGTCTTTTGCTATACTTGCTGCTTCACGAGACAATATTGGTGCTTTGAACTCCAAACAAACTTCTTGAATACGCTGGCTTTGACATAGACATATCAGAAGGCCATTTAGAATAAAAAAAATCCTTTTCTAGAAAAATGAAAGGAATAGAAAGATGAGAATTCCCCTAGAAGGGCACCTAAAATGCGAAATATAATGTCACTTCAGAACTAACCTTAGTTTCATCTCTCGATAAATTTCGTAGCATATCTTGCACTGCAACTTCATTGCAGCGGTAATTCAGAATATTCAAGCTTCAGAAAATTAAGGAAAAACACGGGAATCTGCAAATTGATGTTAGAATAATATTCATATATCAAATAGGTCCTTTCCTCTGCAACGAAAGAAATTTATTCATCTTTCCACTTCTTGTAATTATATTCCATGAATCACAATGTGATTCCAATCGTGTTTGTTTGATTGATTGATTGATTGATTGACTGATTAATTTATTAATTGCTTGATTGATTGACTGATTGAACCATTGTTGATAATAAATATATCCTACAAAAGTCAACCTCTTCAACTATTATACAATACTAATATCAATAAGGTAGACTTATGATGCTTGGAGTCAAATGGACTTTTCAACTTTCTGGCTTTTCCTATAAGCGCAAATAGACATAAATAAGCATGAATAAGTATGAATGACCAGAAATAAACATAGATGAACATAGATAAACATAGCTAAGCATAGATGAACATAGGTAAACATAGATAAACATGAATTAACATAGGTAAACATATATAAGCATAGATGAACGTAGATAAACAAGAACGAGCATAAAGAGATATAAAGCAACTAAAATAACCATAAATGAATATAACATCTAACTAAACATGAAGAAATCAAAAACGCAAACAAACTAACATCCAGAAAGTCAAAAAACAGCAAGCAACAATATCCATAGACAAGAGGCATTCGTTTGAAAAATAAACTACCATTACAAAAAAACTTTCCTTTTAACTGTCATTTGTCAATATCATTATCATTCTATTTATGCATTATATCTAATGGAACTTCTCCCTCTCAAACAAGTGATACCAAAGTAATGGTAATCTCATGCGTCTAAAAAAATTTGCAATCTACTACTAGAGAGAAAATCTGGAAGAGGTGATAAATAGCGTCAAGGATACAGTAACAAAAATGATTTTCGTTGAATTTTCACAAAATCTGGGTCAATTGCTCCTTTTAAAAATTCTGGTCGTTTCCACGTGTCCCCGGTTTCTTTTATGCTGGGCAAGGTAAATCAAATTTATATCAATATTAAAAGTAATAATGACGACTGCACAATTTATGGGAGCTTATTCAGTGCAAAGTAAAAAAAATTGTTTAACGGTCAGTTTCTTTTTTCAGTCTCTTTCCTGAAAAATGGACTGCCTCTCTGTCGCGTTGCTTTCAGGGCACTGTTAGGCACCATGATGCAGTGTCCTCTCCATTGTACCAGTCTTGGCGAGAAGGTGGAACTCAAGCGTCGCCCAAGCTGCAGAAGCCACTCTTGTCAACCACTGATGGGCTCCAAGGAGAAGCAGGGTCAATGCGTTGGCACCAGTAGTGGTTGGAGTCATACATAGATAAATACCATCAATTGAATCGAAGTCTTATGAAGTGATCTCAAAAAATGAGTACGAAGAAAATTTTGGATAGCAGAATTTCAAATTTCATTTCATGTTATTTTGATTCAATTAAGGAGAGTAGCCCTTCAGCCGGAGCTGATTTACAAGGGGTCCTCCACTTAATAATATTGATTACAATCAATTAGTTAAATTATAACGTTGAATAAATTACGACAACTTAATCCAATATACCTTAAAATGTGTTGAATGCTCGTGACGATGTCTCTTTCATTTATTCCATTGACATGAATAAAGCATTTGCTGAGAATTCCCTTTGAAACAAAAAATGAAATCTCAAATGAGAACATGAAGAATGCAACTATCAAAAAAATCATAAGTACAGCATCATCAAAAGAAGCATGTGAAATACTGTTTTGAAGTACACAACTCCGCGTTGTCTCTCTCTCTCTATGTGCCGTAAAGTCGTCTCGGACTTCTGGTGATTCTATGAATGAGCTGTCTCCAGGAGTAACGATTTCCGCAGCGTCCGTGAGGCTGATGCCGGCATCCGCCAGTATGCATGCAGTCCAGTCAGCGTTGTACGAAAACGCAAAACGAAAAACTGCAAAATACTGAAAGACTTTCTGTCTGACTTTTATCGAAGCATGGAGCAGGGAAAAAGGACCATGAACATCATAAACCAGATGTGGATCGAAACATGTGAAAGTGACGATTGATTTATTTATTTATTTTTTTTAGTGGGTTATGTTGAGAAAAGGCTATGGTGGTCTATACAAAGCCTCAACACAGGAGGAAAGAAGAAAGCGAGCAGCTAAGAGGATAGAGATAAGATCAAGTTTATTGATCTTAGATTTGAAAGATGGCAAGTTGTAGGACTCAGGAAAGCAAGAAGGCAAGACGTTCCATAAGTTGCATGTTCTTGGGATGATTTATGCAACTTATTGGCCATATCAAGACTAACGCGCAATGATTGATCGAACCAAGCGGGAAATCATTTACACCAGCCCATCAAACAATCTGATTCGCATCGCAGTGAACGTTTCGAAGTTTATTTCGGCCATCGTCTGACGTTTCCTATTCTGAAAAAATTGGACGAAACGATCTTCGGTTTGACAGAATATCATTTCTTAATTTCTATAAAAAAGAACTAAAAGAAAAGCTACAAGACCGAAGAAAAATATGGCACGTCATGATGCCAAAAAATGTCGCTCTTCTATCACTTTCACATTCCCCAAAAACACCCATCGTGTCCCCTGTCAATTTTCTGACCAGAAATGGTTTGCTTCCGTTTCTTTTCCAATCTTTATTTCTGATGATTTACACAACATCACGAAAAGCATTATTACTATTCTAAATCTCCTCCGTTCACCTGAAATTTTTGCTTTGAAGAAGTCTCCTATCCCTCAATCGACTACTAAGAAAACAAACTGTAGTCTGAATTTCTTGGAAACATGAAGATAGAATATCACATTTTTATACCTACCAATGAGTTCGTTTCAAAACATTTCGATATGACATCGGAGCAAGTCCTAAAGAAACAAGAGAAGAAAAATACAGGGCTAATGTGTTCGACACAACTCATCCATTTTCGCGCTGACAGTACAATGATATCAAAAGTGATAGATGTAAGTTCAACGTGTATTTATTTATATATATAAATACATTCCTTAAACTTATCGATTAACATTTCCCATCCTCGCACAAACTTATCCCACCTTTCACAAAATATTCAGCTGCAACAACATCAAAGCAAATATGGACGGAATAATCAAACATATATATATACATATACATATGTATTTATATATATATATATAAATATATAATTATGTATTTATATATATATATATATATATATATATATATATATATATACATATATATATATATATCACATAGAGGGTGCTGTCTTCACCACCATATGGTGCTCTATGTACAAAGTACAGAGCATTGATAGCAGAGCTATATATATATATATATATATATATATATATATATACATATATATACATATATATATTTTAATGAGTTATGTTGAGGAGAGGCCAAGGTGGCCTACACAACATATATGAATATATATATATGTAAATACTTTATACTTTGACAGGGGAAGGACTACGCGAATGGACTTTTAATGATTTCTACTCAGCATCAGCAGTGTCAATACCTCGTGATTTCTATGCCTGGAATTACAGAGCCCTGGTAGCTTTCCTCACTCTAAGTGAAAGTCTAGCTGAGGGTGGATTCGATCCACTGACCATAGAATTAATGGTAAGAATTTTGTCGATGTGCTTTTCTGACAACTTAAGCTATCTCAAAGATGAATATGGAAATATCAAAACGAGTTAAAACCAAAAGGAAAAGAAGTATCGTTACCTTGGAGAAATGCATCCTAACTTTAGTAGATGAGACATTACTGAGCAGGACCATAAAGCATTTTCTTTAAGACATCGATTTACAACTATTTCCACAAACTGCTCCGGTATCACTACATTTTTACCCTGCATTTTGAAAGAAAGATCACTTTGATTTATGAATGAAGTAAAGTAAATAAAGTAAATAGTAAGGCTTGACAAGATTAAAGTGGAGAAGCCTGTCAACTTCTAGGGCTTGTCATCATAAAACTCTTCAAAAAAGCAATGATGTTACTAGATGAAACTTAAGAGAAAAACTGCGATAAAATCTTTTAACAGAATAAATGACAAAAAAGAAGAATTTAAAAAAATTACTTTGAAAATTGATGCAAGTTTCCTTTTTTTCTTTGCTGGTACATTTCCGGTTCGCTTTGAGTCTACGGCTGGAATATAAAAATGATGCAAGATTTGAATTAAGACTTCAGTTTGATTTCCGTTGAAATTCCACTTTAATATGATGAATTCCAGGAATATTATTAAGTTAAGCGATTAAAAACTTACCTCCGACGTGCATTTTCCGTAAAAATGTGTTCACTTCTTTTTCAAAATCTTCAGCTGTAGGGGTCTAAAAATCAATTCAGATTTGGAGATCCAATTGAGAAAAATAACAACTGACTAACACACATACCAAATGCACGCATGGTCATGCACACATGCAGATCCATACATATATACATAGCTATGCATACATACCCATAAATACACACCCAAGATGCACACCCATACACACATACCAAAGATACACCTCAATACACATATACCCATACATACATGCCCACACAAACATACCTATATATACATACCAATACAAAGTGCTCTACCAACAGACATTTTCATAGGCCTTGTTTTAAAGCAATTATCATTTAGCTGCAAATTGCATATATGAATCGGGCCAATGTCATTAGCAGACAGCGGCATTGATAAGAGAGGTATCATTTCTGCAGAGGGTCTACTTCAAAATGAATGCATTTCTGGCACGGCACATCGAATACGAGATTTGACTTTGTCTATGCTTATTGCATAAGTAGGACCTGGTCGGCTTACCTTTGAAGGGTCTCTCAATTTTTCAAGTGAATTCCATCGACCGATTTCATTATTCGCGAGTGATTTTGATCTTTCTGCATCCTGTCAAGAAATTAAAATCTCATTTTTCCAATCACAGTGGTACAGTAGTCCTCCAAAAGTTTCATAAAAGACTGTCGCTTCTATTAGACACTCACAAGAGGGGGGAAACGCCAGACAATTTGTTAGTGATTTTGACAAGCTTTAACATTTCAACTTAATTTCGCACGTCTTTATTAAAACTGCTGACGTTCTCAATCCTGATGAACGCGGAACCCTTGTCCATCTGTACCATTCATGAGCAAATGTATCTCCAAGAAAAACCTTTGATCTTACTTGCCTTGAGCCCTTGGATGAATCAACAAGTCTTTTATCAAAATCACCACATACCATCAAATCATTTTCATACAACTAATATCTTCAATCGAATATTGTTACCTTGAAGGATCGCTTTAGTTTATTTGGTATCAAAAGAAGCGAAGATGAGGGCTGATCAAGTTGTGGACCATTTATCATAACAGAGCTGCGTAAGAGAAACAGTTTGGCGTTCATATTTGCAGGCAAAATGAATTAAAACATTGACAAATACACGGAAAATAGAGAAATTTTGCGGTTGAATCAGCACGGAGGACAATAAGCTTTAGTTTAGAACTCCGAGTGTTGAGTTAACCAATCGTCAGGTATGAATATGTATCTATGAAGACGATAAATGTGCAAATATGGTGCAAGTCTGTAGCTCAAAAGTTTCTTAAGGCTTTTTTCATACATTTCATCACATTTCGAAAGTTGGAGAGGCCATAGATTTTCTTTATGTATTAATGCGTTGTTTGACTGGCTTACTTCATCCAAATACTTCTTGATCGCTCTCCTTCGTTTTAATCCCCACATCTTCACGGATTGACATGTGCTAATGTTAAGTTAAAATTGCTGCAACATTTCAACCGTGAATTCCTTTTGGGCCCACAAAACAGGCTAAAGCTTCAAAATGCATAAATATTGATGTCGTACCTCTTTAGTTTGCCAAGGGCAGACGCGAGGCAAGATGAAACAATGTCACACTTAATTCCAATAACTGATCTTGACAGGCCGACGATTAAGTGCCCGTCGCAAAAGACTGCCGATAAGATTTCCTGGTCCTTTGAGGGAGCATCGCTGCTATTTGAGAGTGAAAAATATGATCTTGCTTGCTCAGTTCCAAACTTGCTGCTAATCAAGCTGACAGCTCCTAAAATTTAGAGAATTTTTGAATTGAGAAATCACACATCGACATGAAATATGAGAAGGGTATACGGGTTTTCATGCATTACTTGTTGAACGCGACCTTACTTTACCTTGCTTCTTTTCGTTGAAGACACATTTTGAAACTGCAACTAAATGATCATGATTTATGCAACCAATCTTTGCCTGTTGAGGGAATGATGGATGATAAGTCAGAACGACGCTTGATGAGAGCACACATTACTCAGGGAAACCTTTTGGATTCCTCTGTAGGACATTTCCTCTAGAACAATTGGAAGTAAAAGAAATACTGATATAGCTTGATGATACTATCAAATGTAGAAATTTCTGGAGACAAATCTCCGCGCAATCTGCCTAAGACAGAGAAGGCAAATTGTGATAGACAGGAAAAGCTAGCATGTAAGGTACCTTGGACAGTCCTTTACCAGATATCTTGAACTCAGAAGGGAGTGTATAGACAACTGTCCTGCCAGCTAACGATGCATTTTCAACTGAACTCTCCTCCATTTGAGACAGTGTTGGTAGCTCATAGGAGCAAATCTTGCTATCAGTCCCTGCCAAAAATAACGGGTAGTCATTGCCTTGGAGAATAGCAGCGACTCTGTATATTAGCAATTTGAAAAATCAAGACATCTGTAAACGTAGATATCTTCAGTAGGTACCTTTCGTCGGCAAGCTAACTGCATTTTTTTTCCATCAACTATCAGTCATAAGACCTTAATATTTTCAGTGATGACTTTCTGCAAATTGATTCGATGCTCATCCGAACATAAACGAAATTTTTTTCTTTTTTGTGTTTTTTTAACTAAGGGGGTGCTCTCTCCTCAATTAGTTTATCTATTGAGAGAGCTCCTCCAATAATAAATTCCCCACATGCAGATTACTGCTTTTTTTTCATTGTACTTTGTTTTGTAGAATTGTATTTCATCAATATTGTCCAGCTTTTGTTGTCTAATTCAAAGTAACAGTTGAGTATTTGTACTGTAGTGGAATTCTAAAATTAAAGGAACTGAACTGAAACGTAGAGTGAGTGCTACGACAAATAAACTCATGATTTTTTATCCAAATTTTTTCCCGACAATTACAGCATTAAAACACATTCCAATAGATGTTAGAACATTCCAATAGATGCTAGACAATTCAATTAAATAATTCAGATGTTTCGGGCCACTCTTGGATCCATCATCAGTGTAAAGAATAAAGGGATATAAATTAATACAGAAAAGATGGGATTATGGAAAAAAAAATTGGATAAAAATTCGCAATTCGTATTTTAAAGTGGTGCCTTGGATTGTGCGGACTTATAACGCAGGGGTTGTGAGTTTGAATCCTACACATGTCACAATAAAAATACCATTGATGAGAGAGGCAACGAGAAACACCTCATAAAGTCCACTTCTATAGAATCTGCTATGCTCGAAATCGAGCAATGGAGGTGTTTAAAAATGATTGTGCAACAATTGGTAAAATATTATAGTGCCTTGATCTTAAATTCTGCCACCTCACTTTAAAATCTCATCAAGACGTACATGAATCAACAAAAAAAGTATTAACAGGATGAAACAAATGCAAGAAAAACTTACATAAAACAACAAACTTCTCCTTTTGCAATGTGCAAGAGACTACGTGGCAACCCTATTAATTCAATAGAGAAACAATTGATAATCCAGATATGTATACACTATCATAGGCAGTAAGTGGGCAGGTAAACCGCGAATGGGTCGGTCAGACAACAAGTCTCGGGTGTGGCAGGCAGTGCCCAGCGTAGCATACTAGAGATGGCAAAGGCGAGAAAAATGCGTTGGTATGGTCATGTTACCGGACATCCGAAAGCACTTCATCTGGCTAGTACAATTCTGCAAGGCCATCTCCTAGGAAATCGTGTCCGCTTTAGACTAAGAAGGAGCTGGACTGGAGACAGCACGACGGAGTGGCATGGGGTGATGTATGCTGTTTGGGCGTCGTATTCGAGAAGTGGGTGGTGAAGAATCTGTCATATAAATATGTCTACGGACCGGGACGGTCTTTGATGATGGGGATGACGATTTATGGGGGCAATTGGCACAGTGATTAAAGCATTTATGAAATAAAAAAATTATAAAACATCGATAAATATACCTTGGATAAGGGATCAATGGAATAGCTGTGTGATTCAGCAAAATCTGCGAACTCTTTCACTTTTTTCAAAACCAACAAAGTGAGATTGTATTTTTGTGCCTAAAATAATGCTACATTGTAAGAATTTATCAAACAAAAAACATCTAGCGAATGGATATGAAAAACGTTTAAACATGTGTATATTAAAATGTGTAAAGTAAATAAAATCAAAATTAAAATATGTAAAGTAAATACAAACACCTTACATAAACAGCTGCTGGTGATCTGTGATCCTGCACAATCATGATCATTGGATCATCATATCATCACATCATCATATGTTGATCATAGTATAATATCACATCCTATCACAGCTATTACCACAAAATCAAAACATAATGGATCCTGACACATCAATCATAGCATATCTCTAAAATCATATCATGTCATGCATAATCATATAATGAGGATCATATCATATAACATGATATCATACAATATCATATAAAATCATATCAATGATAATGAAAGCCATACCTGTTCTGTAACAACAACTATCTGGGCAGAGGAGCTTTCTCTTTTAATGACATCACTCCAAATGTACCTACAACAGATAGAAATGATGCAATTTAGAAGCTATCAGTTTCCTAGACCAACATTCTTTAACCATAGAAACAAAAATTGAAAGACAACTGGCAAGTCACAATGCAGCCAATAACTATTTGAGATTGCTATTAGATGTAAGGATAGCTCACAGTTAAAATACTTGCTCACAGATCCTACAGCTGATGGTCCAAACTATGACTCCAGGTTAATTTCAACTGCACTGCGAGGATTCACCAGTCTCAAGTGTCATTCAAAGGAAGAAAAATAACAAGACGTGGTAAAATAACGAGAATTGTCCACCAGAAGGCTGAAGGAGCCAAATGGATAATTTCCTTGGCAACAGATACCTCAGCATTTTGACCTTTTGGTACAATTGCTAGAAGGCAGCAAATTTTTATACTGTTATTAATTAACTTGCTGATAACAATGGAAGTATTTTAAGATTGTAAGAAGTATTGTAAGAAGGGAAAAGAAAGGAATCCTATTTATTTGCCTGCCAAGAAACTACTTTGGATTAGATAAGCTCTCTATCATCATCATCATCAGGGCTTTCGTCAGTAAGTGACGATCAGCCACAGAATATGAAACTTTTCCGATTAATCCTCGCCAGCTCCCGCGTTGTTGTGCCAGTGCTACCGCCTCTTTGAGACTGGATGGTTTCAGTCCCTCTTTCACGTTATCTGTATAACAGAGCCGTGGACGGCTGCGTGTCCTCCTACCTCCTTTGAGACCCAGAATGGCTGCTTTCAAGCTCTCTACACTGTAAACAATCAAGATCAATCCACCACGCATAGCATAACCAAGACAAATCTGATTACCAAAACAAGCATTTGAATTACCTTGGATTCAATTTTGGAGAGCATGGTGATTGAATTGAATCAATTTTTTGTTCTATCTTTGACTTCAGAAAAACTTTTCCTGTACTGTCAATGAGAATGACTTCTGAAATATTTCCACTTGATATTGACAACAATTTTACAAATGGATTTTCCATCTGAATTTGATTTACAGGAACTTCTGATAAACTGGAATCTTCTCTTTTCCATGAATATAACTCCTTGAATGCAAAACAATAGTAAATTAATGTAATGTATAACATATTAATAATATATTAATAATGTATAGATAATGTAGTATTCAGCACACTGGGCAGGTAAATTTTCATTAATATACAATGTAACTGTTTAGTCCACTGAATTTTGAGCTTAGCAGAGACTACAGGCAGGGCTTTGAGTTCTTTCTATGAAGTGAACTTCTATGAGGTACTATGAGGTCTATTAGTGATTACCTTTGGCATTGCTCAAAATGAATTCTTAGCAAACTCGATTCAAGCAGAGTAGAAACAGGGCAAAAATTGTTAGCTTTTCTGGCAGGGAAGAAACTTTAAATGAGTTGGTTCTGTTTAACTTCCTCATCAATAGTGTTTACCAGTCACTTCTGAGCAAAGCAAAAACGAGAGGCAGGGCTCCAAGTTTTTTCTAGCAGATAAGTGGATTTCTATGAGGTGCTTTTTCTGCCTGATGATGACATCTTTATTGTAGACCATGTATGATTCAAAGCCAAAAGATTTAATGAAAAGAGGTAATATTGCATTTTACAATGTCTTGAATTGTATGATTACCTTTTCATTCATGACAGAATGGTATCTAGTATCTTCTTTGTCATATATTGCTGGTGCATCTAAACTCTTGCAACGAGACAAGGCCCAGCTTTGCACGACTTTGCGTGACCCAACCTGAAAACCAGATTAAAGGCCACAAAATTACATTATAATTAGTGACCTTTTGCTAAACTAATTTAAACTCCAAAGTACACACTAAACTTACAACTGCAATCAAGAGTTTGAGATTTGGTCAGGCAGGAGTGCATCACACAAGCAGCTTCCTTTAGCGTTTCAGGCTAGCTCAATGGTAAGACTCTGGCGCATTGACCCTATGGTCAGTGGTTTGAGTCCCACCTCAACTTAATTTTCACTTAGAGTATCCAAATTTCTACCTTTTACATCTAGGTAGAATCATGTGCATAAAAAAAGAATAAAAAAGAAAAAAGAAGCTGCCTACAACACTGGAAAGAAAACAGAATCATGTGGAAGGAGCTGCTCTGACTGGCACCTCACTTGTGTGAGACAATTCTGATCCTGACAACAAACACAAAATAATCATGCTCATGAGACAAGCACTTTAAGCATACCAAGCTACAAAAAAACAAGTAATCATTGTAATGATGATGAGTAATTCATAATATCATATCAACATAAAATCCAAATAGTAAAAACAGTTCTCCCTTTACATATATATAGATAAATAAATATAATTATAAATATATATATCTATAGATATATCTATACATATATTTAAATCTTTATATAATTATTCATGTATATACGGTGCAGGGAAGAGATTGTTCAACACAACAGTGGATCGATGATGTGAAGAGGTGGACAGGAAAGTTGGCAGTGCTCTGCACTAGAGTAAAAGGCATTGGTTATTTCTATCCCTTAAACTGTATCTCTATAATCAAACAATGGCATGATTAAATTCTACAAAGCAAACAACTCAAAGACACATTGGATAATTTACTAATTAGATTAACAGCAATCAAGGCTGAGTAAAAATGCAAAAGGTGTTGAAAAGAGGCACTTAATGAGTGGCTCATGAACATCGGAACCATCATTTACATAACAATGCTTGATAATAGAGTCCTTTTTGCATCAATTGACTGTATGGTAAGCTGCCTCTAAGATATCCTCAATAATCAGGGAAAGAAGAACACGTTTTGCAGGGCATTGCTACAGAAGAAAGGAGGAGTTAGTCGGCAACATATTACTTTGGGATTCTAAGCAGGGAAGACCTGTCGAGACGTACCCAAAGCTACTTACAGAAGACACTGGTGTACAACTTGCAGATCTTCCTAATGCTACGGACAATAGAGAGCTATGCAGGGCAATAGTCAATTCAGTCTGGGCTACTCCCTCGATGTTGTGATGATGTTTTGTATGTTGCTGTGACTGCGGAACACGTTGATGAGCACACCTCTGATTTTAAATTACTTTGCTTATGACTTCTTTAAATTCGCACGCGTTGATGTTATATTGCAAATAGTTTGGCTCCGGTTTAATACTTAAAGCTGCATAAATAAAGGAGTCAAACCATTTGCTGAACGCCTGCTATCACATACAATTAACAAAAGGAACACACAATGATCAGGGTATACTTGTATAATTGATTGGCCTTTTTGAAGAGAAATCCTTTTATTAAGAGCACTAATTTATGAGAGAGCCCCTGTTTGTGGGGATTGACCATAAATAATGATAATAATACTTTATGTATGCATGTCACCAGATTCAGCTTAATAAAGCTGCTATCAGCCTATACATACTTACTTCAGATTAAGGGATAGAAAGGGTGCTTTGATAGTATAAGAAATATAATTGAGCTACTAGTAGTGTATCATTCTAAAACTTAGGAAGTCCTTAGTTCATTGGATCAAAAGGTTTCATCGCAAACGTTTTATAGTTTTAAAAATGCATCTTTAGCTGCAATCCAGCAAAATCATAACGGAATTTTCCTTATTTCAACCTTAACCTCAGCCCACATCTCAACCCATTCGCATCAGCGTCTCCAAAAAAGTTCATTGGCCTAAACAAAACATTCACGGGTGACATTGTAGAAAAGAGCGCATCTGAGATACTCAGTTAATACTTACATTAAGTTTGATGACTCCATTTTCTTTGGATGATATCAGAATACATTTTTCGCTCTCCAGTGGCTCGATCCAAATTCTACGCGAAGCTGTGATTTTCAATAAATCAAAAGGTTCGGATAAGTCCGCCATTTTCAAGACAGCGTGCGCTGACTGTCTGATAATGTTGTTGTTGCTGCTGATTGAGGATGTCGGAAGTTCAGTTCAAAATTCCGCTACATCTTCTTCTTCTTCTTCTTCTTCAAGCTGTTTTCCCGTCGGGGTCAGCTACATGAAATTTGCGGGTCCAGCATCTTGATCTTTTCCCTCCATCTCTCACGGTCTATTGCCCCTTCCTCATTCAGCTTTCTTTCTTGCAAATCCTTTGACAAATAGTCACTCCGTCTTATTTTTGTCGTCCAAGGCTTCAAAAATTCCGCTACATACAATTTTGCAAATTGCAAAACATTATGCTAAAAACAACGAAAGTATGATATAAAATTATACGAAAACAATGCAAAACAGAGGAGGGAGTTGTACGTAGGGAACTTCGTATGGGAGGAGTTCTCTCAATAAATCTGGATCTGGATCGAGCCATTGGAGAGCGAAAAATGTATTCTGATATCATCCAAAGAACATGGATACAGCAGACTGATCGAGGTGAGAGCACCCCCTTAGCTAAAATCTATGTTTATGTTCAGACCTCATGACTTATAGCTGATGGAAAACAAATACAATATAGCTTGACGACGGAGGGTACTTACAGAATCTGTTTGTTTGATCAAGATAGGAATACTGTCCCAAGATTTAGCAACTGCATATCTGACAGATTTCAAACCGTATTGCAGAGTGTATTCACGCGTAAGAAAAATTCCTTTTTTGAGGGTTGCCTAGTATGATGTTCGGTTATAGACAATATTAATTATCATAAATTATATCAAGGCAAAACGATGACTATTCCCCTCCTGGTATGATACTCACATAGGCATTTTTATACGTCTTTCGTAGTATCGAAAGATTTCAGGACACGCAGAAGCCATGATTATGGAATGACATCCTGGCTTTTCTTGTAGATGTGACTGCAGCTTACGAGTCACACAAGTTTGAAATTGCAGAGAGCCACGTCCATGACCATGTGGTAGAATGTTCCTTCTGTATGCGGTAGGTTTGTTGGGTTCGATACCCGACAGAGTCATACCGAAGACTTGGATGAGGCTACATGCAATTTCCCTGCTTAGCATTCAGCACTTCAAAAAATAGTATGGGAGTTGAGCATAAAGTGCTGCCAGATGACTATAACCCCACCTGTAGCATTCACTGTGCTTGTACAGCTGTGTGGCCCAAAGGCTGATGTAACAGAGTTGGGCGCCACCCTATTCACCAAAGATGGTGAGGGAGGGAAGTTTGACTTTTCGACTTCCTTATTCTAAGAAAATGTAATTCCAGGACTTAATCAAGAGTCAAGGAATGCAAGCATTGATATCTCAAAATGAACCAGCCATTCATTAGTCTTTTAAAGTGATTGGTTTAATCTACTTCATCTGTGATCCTCCATCTCGCATAGAATCAATTCTGGGATGTTTTCTGAAGGGATGAGATTTGAAATGAAACAACGGTTATTAATTTGTCACACTCTGCGCAATTCTCTCCGTTCTAATCCGTCTGGAACTGAGATTCAGAACTAGAATTAAAGAAAGGATTACGCCTTGAGATGAGATGGACACATTGAAAGTCGGCATTGCTGAAATACTACTTTGATCCATTTTTGTTAATCAGAAAATATGTAGTTTTTCTCTCTGAACATTTCTAACAGGTATAGCATGGTAAGTAGGATTTAGTTTCACGTCTCGTTGCAGATACTCACAGGATTCGCCAACGGCAAGGCCTCCATGCATAAACTCGGAAAGAGATTGCAGATGAGAAATGCATTTGTTTGGGTGTATTGTATGTCATTGAAAAAAGCCATTCTCAGAACAAGACATCCATTAGCAGAGTCGAATGGAGCCGTGATACTTTCTAGAAGATCTCAATTTGTAACAGGGATTGCACCAGCTGGCCAACAACGGAGGATTTGATTATTGGGATTGATTGGAGCAGCGATATTTTCAACAAGAACTGAAGTGATGTTCTCAACACACAAAGAATCGAAACAATATCAACGGTTACGCTTTGAGGTTAACAGCCCAATTGACATTTTCCATAATACAATTACCCAGACGCCACAAGGTTTCCAAAATCAAAGGACAATAACAAACACGTTATTTATTATTAATTGATTAATCTTTGAAAGGAAGGCGATAGCTCTGATCTGATACGAGGTTAGTTGAAGATTCCATCATCTGGAAACACTAAATCTGCAATTGAAGTCTGTTAAGGATGCCATAGCACTCAATCAAGTACATTCAGAATTACCCAACAATAACCAAATCCTTAAACTATTTAAACATATCTCCACTGTGGAAAAACTTAAGCATTAAGGTACATACAGGTGCTTCTCTGATAATTTCAGTTTGATAATTGTTTCCTATGGTGTTCTAGTATATCCTTACTGATACGATTCATAGAAGCACTTCCTCTCTCTGAGTACTTGAGTGAATATATATCTATTTATTGGCAGCTTGATTAAGGTAGATGGGTCCTAATACATAAAAAATCTTCTGTTTTTGTGTTAACTGCATAAAAATGACATTAAAACACTGGAGAGGGATTGCATATGGCATTTTGATGATTTTTTTTTAAAATTTTGGTTTGAAATCCATAATGGCGGCCATTAATTGAAAAAAAGTTCAATTTTCTGTGGCACCTTCACTTAAAAAGTAGAAACATTAATGATCCCCAAATTTTTACATAAATTCATTATAGCAAAAGGAAGGTATTGTAGGGAGGTTTTGTTCTTATTCAGCTTCTGCTATTTTTCATAGAATCTTTTCATGAGATCGCAAATTTTAAGTGTAGTGTGAATGGTTGTTAGAACCTTTGAGGAAACTAACTATGTTATTTTTTAAATAATATATAACTATATTATTTAACTATTTTTTGTTATTTCTTTTTACTTGAGTGAATATATATCTATTTATTGGCAGCTTGATTAAGCTACGTAAATTAATTATGCTAATATATGCTAATTTGTTACGGCGTCATATTTCCCTACTACTAAATATAACTTGGGCTCTGGCCTCAATCTTATCAACTTGACGCGCTTGATAAGGGTCGGCTTTTGAGCCATAGAGTGACAGTGATCCATAAGTTAGAAGAGAGACAATCAAGGACTGGCATATCACATTGGTCGTTTTAGCATCCATGCAACTTCTTCATATTTTTCTCAAGAGATAGATTTTCGAAGACACCTTCTTGATTGCTTTAGCTAAGTGTTGGAAAGTACTAAGAAGTTTGGTTCGTGCAATTCCTAGGTATTTGTAGATCTTTGCAATAGCAATAGGAGTCGCGTTATACTTCAGATATAGGACTCTACTTTTCACCTTTTTTAGTCATTGGTTTGCTCCAAACATCATCACATCAGCTTTGCCTTTCTTACAATTGGTTCTGAGTTCATTCTCATTCCGTACGAAATACAATACGGAGACATTAGTGGTGGCTAAGAAGTATGTTATTTAATCTTTTATTTCAAGAGATTCCTTACATTTTGCTACTAGATTGGTTGATTAGAATGTAGCTCGTTAGGGTTTACCAATTATTGGATCATTCACGTGGCATGCTTGTTTTCCGTCACGTTGCGTTGATTGGTTCCTTTGCGGATGACGTCGCCCTTACTTACTTGTCCTGTTACGTTCTTCAATGTTCCATTGCTATAGCTTATAATGGGGACAATGCAAAAACCTCCACGTTGGTATCCCTGGATATCGAACGCCGAAAATGATCTCAACTCATTTTTCGTCGGCTCGTAACCGATTCTACAACCACTTTCCCTCAAAGCACATTTGAAGGAAGACTCGATGAAGAGAGAGAGCTTATAACACTTACCGTTTGCTAAATTGGGAGTTAGTTAGAGTTGGTTGAGTTAGGAGTAAGTTGAGCAAAGAGTTAAGAAGAGAAGAACAACCGATCGACTCCATTTTTGCGCTTCTTTAGCAAAGGCCTAAAGGGCCTAGCTGTCACTTATCCACGCTATAAATGAGCCCCAGGACGTGACAGCAAATTCAGTTTTCGTTTAAGAAAGATTTATTTACTGCGATCTAGCGAGACTGGCATTGGGCATGTCGAGTGGGGGAAATTCATAAATTGTTGATCGCTTTTTAGGAATCACTAGTTTGTAGATGTGCGTTGAAACTGGTCTTTTTTTCATCGAGTCCTTCCCTCAAATGTGCTTTGAGGGAAAGCGGTTGCAGAATCGGTGACGAGCCGAAAAAAATGGGTCAATATCACTTTTGGCGGTCGATATCCAGGGACACCAACGTGGAGGTTTCTGCATTGTCCCCTGAAACTGGTCCTAAAAAGCTGATGCTTGATTCAACGCTAGTGGACAATTCTTGCCTGCGTTCTTTTTTAACGTGCAGATAACACGAAGTCACAGAGAGGACGATCAGCGCTGTAGTGACTGACTGACTAACTAGCTTACTGATATAAGATACACGTTTATATAGTGAAATAACAAAGAGCTCAAATTTCCAAATTCACCAATTAAGGATAATGACGGAAGTAAAGTTGATTGAGAATGACGAAAGTAGATGAAAAGGTAACGAGTTGATGTAAAGTATGACAGGAAATAACATAGGAATAAATGAATCGAAATGCAAAGTTAAGCAAAGCGGCAATGATGGCATAGATAGAAAATATGAGGGTAAGAAAGCTGAGATCACTACAACTTCAATACTTCTATACGATATCAGTTCTGATCAAACAATATTACTACAAGAGACTATGAGTGCCTTTCTACTGTATATACCTTGCTTTTTTATACATTCATTTTGCTACTCAGTCATGTGAGGGCCCACAAGCGGCATCAAAAGGATCCATGAAGGAAGAACGTGAAGCAAACTCGGACTACGAGTGGAATCCGACGACGACTTTGCTTTCCTTTGTGAATAAAAGGTTCATGCAGACAACACAGGGCCATGAGAGGAAAAGAAAGCAGATAGATAAAAAATAAATGCATAAAGAAGGAAATAATGAATGAATGAAAGAAAGAAGGAATGAAAGACTGAATGAAAGACTGAATGAAAGACTGAATTAAATAATGAAAGAATGAAAGAAAAAAGAGGAAAAGAAAGAGAGAAAAAGATAAGGAAAGAAAGAAAGAAAGAGAGAGGAAAAGAAAGAAAGAATGAAAAAGGAAACTGAATGAAAGATAGAAAGACAGAGAAAGGATCTTCATCTATTGAACAGTCACTGTTATGGCTGCAATAGGTGCAGAATTCACTTTGATTATTGCCGTGTAGGATCCTTTATTATCTGCTTTGCATGAGAGCTCCCAACCTCCATCAGAGTTTCTGAGCTTTTCGAAATAAAGAGCTCGTCCCGTGTAATCGACCAAAGATGCTACAACCGAATCCGCCCAAGCGTTGCAAGGGGAATCGCGAATTCTACAGAATTTTCGAACTCGCATGACTATTCGATCTCCCATAAAGTATCCTTGTTTCAACTGTTCAACTTGAAATCTATGCTGCTTTTCTTCACATAATGACGATCTTCCAACACTGACACTGTAGCATTGATTCATGCCCTCGGGATAGTAATGAGGATTTTCTTGTTCTCCCTGTCCTCTTCTTATGACATTTCCCTTCGTACCATGAAGCAAATGATTGCCTGCAATGTCACCGTATCCTCTCCTCGTTTGTTCTGTGAGATTTGCTGTCAAATTACTTCCGGATTCCTCAGTCCTTTTGTATTTTTCAGGACGATTTTCTTTTCCCATAAGCATGTTTGTTTCCCCTTCTCTTGAACGAATTTCTTTGCAACTGATGCTTTGTTTGTGTTTGTCAAGTAAATCCAGGATTGTGTTGACGAAGAAAGCTGTCGGTAACGATTCAACACCCTTGTTTCGGATCTAAAGGATGTAGATTGAAAATTGCACTAAAATGCGAAATGCCACGCAAATTGAAAAAAAAATTACGAGAGAGACAAATAACTAACGATGCAACGAAGGAACCGACTAATGAAAGAAAGAGGGAATGAACGAATAACAAACGAACCAACGAACCAACGAAGCTGCAATTATATCCATAAACAAACAAATGAATGAATGTACAAAGAAAAAACGAAAAACAAGGGAACAAATAAATAAACAAATAAACAGTTGAACCGACCAACGAACCAAATATTGAATCAATTAAAAAGCAAATAAAAAAACAAATGAATGAATGAACGAATGTGTTCTGTGAAAAAAAAATTGAACAACGTAGTTTGAAAAGTCAAAGGTTTCTTCCTAAGCATGTTTGGTGACACTTTTCCTAGCCATGTTTCCTAGCCATGTTTCCTAGCCATGTTTCCTAGCCATGTTTCCTAGCTATGTTTCCTAGCCATGTTTCCTAGCCATGTTTCCTGGCCGTTCCTTTACCCTTGCGGGTACACAGCTGTGCAAACACAGAGACTGCTGCGGTTTGAGTGAGGTCACCTGGTAGCACTGACTGATACTGTTCAGCAACGTAAATCATACGGACTGTTTGAATGGATTGTTACGATGATTGTTTCGATAGCTGTGATTGCAAGGGTTCATCATAACTCTGAGGCATAAGTTATCTTTTTTAGTGAGCTATGTTGGGGAAAGGCCATGGTGGCCTATACATAACCCCAACAAAGGAAGAAAGAAGAAAGCAAAAGGCTAAGGGGGGAGAGAGATCAAATCAAGTTTATAAGTTTATTGATCGTCGCCTGCCATGATTTCATGCAAGATTGAACAGGAGAAATTTACTTTTATTTATTTCAAACTTCAGTTATCTAAGTGCATTTTTAGTGACTCAGCTTTCTTACCCTCATAATTATCTATCTCCACGGTCATTGCCATCTTGCTTAACTATACAATTATATTCATTCAATCAATTGTTATTTCCTGTCATAATTTCCATCTACCTATTCATCTACTTGCGTCAATACCAACCAACCCTTCCGCTCCTATTATAAGTCGATAAGTTTGGTAATTTTATCTCCTTGCTATTTGCCTATATAAACATGTATTTTATTTCAATCAGTTAGTCAGTCATTCAAACACAAGAGCGTTAATCGTTGTCTCTCTGACTCCGTGTTCTCTGCACGTTAAATAAGACTACAAGGCAAGAATCGTCCATGTGGGTTGAATCGAACAGCAGCTTTTTAGGACCAGTTTTATGCGCACATCTTGAAACTGGTGATTCCTAAACATTCAAATTGGATGACCTGACACTGTATCCATTGGACGAAGAAGAATGAATGCAAGTAGACAGAGGAAATATTGGTTCATTACACGAATAGTCGCAACAGTAAAAGTAATATGGTTCGTTTCCTGGTGGTAAATAGCGACATTTGGTTATTATTAAATATATAAATACTATAACGATACCATTTCGGAGTTGTTACTATGCTGTCTGAGTGTAGTGGAGAAGTAACAAGGGTAATTTTGTGACAGTTTTCTCCAGCCTTGTTGTCACGGCATACTGGTGTACCGCAGATTTGGTACTAAGGAAAATGATCCAATTTCACATAATTTGTCTAGAAAAGCTGACCTTCTCGATCCGAACTATGCTAGCAGATAGAAATAGAGGAACTGAGAACTGAAGAGAGAGATTTGCTTTGAGTTCATCTAAACAGGCCCAGATTTCAAGCGGAGCCGGAATGAAGGGATTGAAAACTGTTTTTTCACCATGAAGCGAAGTGGCTGCATTTCAAAGTATCACTGGGTTGAGTGACGTGCCCTCGGATTCTTCAATGCCCTGAGATTAAAAAGAGGCTGAAAACTTCGTCCTTATGATATAAACAGCTAACAGGCAACTTAAGAGATGCAATTCGGCGGAGAGGGTAATGACAGCTCTAATTGCAAGCCGTTAAAAGTTGATGGCTAAAACATTTCAGATACTGTAAACTAGAAAGCTATTCTATATGGCAAAATGTTTTTGGTGAAATTTGCAAGATGGCAGATGATGAGAAGTCACGCTTGCTTGCCTTCGAATCGAAGCAGATCACAAAAAGAAGAAGAGAAAGATAATGATGATTATGATGGAGAGGAAAGCAGAAACGATGGTAGAGTGCACTCACCTGGGTTTCTACTCTGCATATCGGACAGCAGAGCAACCTGTGCTCGTCCAATTGAATTTCTGCCAGGCATTTGCGGCAAAAAAAATGCAAACAACGCAGCGATTTTGGTTTCTCCGTCACCAGAAAGCAGATTTGGCATGTCACTGCATCTTGGAGTTCCTTCATTAAAGAGCACTGCATTTCCTCTTCCTGCCCTTCCATGCTTGTACGACGTTGGCAAACGTTGGAGCTGTTTCAAAGCAACAAGCTACGAGCCTGCGATTAGTTTTTACTTCTTGACTGGTGAATTCAGCTGGCAGAAATATTTTGGTTTCTGTACAAAGCGTTACTTTCACAAAAGCTTAATAAATGTAACAGCGAGTGGTTCGGAGCAAAAAACTTCCGCATTGTCTAACCTTTTGTCATAGCCAATCACACACTTGCAAACTGTTTGTGTTCATGACAGATGACGTTTGCGCTATCTTTTATTCTCTTCTCCTGCTTCTCCCGAGGACATTTCCACAATTTCCATTCACCGCCGTTTTCAAGTTCACTGCGTTACCACACATACAAGACGGGCAAATGGCACGTAAGGGCAAACTGTAAAGAATGATCGATACAAAGCAAAAGCGGAACTAACTAGGCGCGGTTCGAATAATCAAAGTGCAACGAGGGCACATGGCTGATAAAGGCGCTGGCAATTAACTCAAGTGAATAACGACAGTATAAACTCTTGATTAACAATAGACATATCAGTTAATTGAAATTGTCCATGTGGCTCGTCCTGATATTTCACACAAGTCTAATATTTTTCATTTGTAAGGGGAGTTGTGTTGACATTTCTGTAGAGTCATCGCCAAACAACAGTTGATTCCAAGCTTCGATATGGCTGGCCTTCTAAGATATGACCTTAGAGCGCCTAACAAAAGGACCCCGATGTGGATAAAGGAGTGACGATAATGGGCAGAGGGGTGCAAACTTAAAAAAATGGCAACGGCCCAAAGCCCCTTTCCCACGATGCAAACTAGCCCGGGTCGAACCCAAGTTAAACTTACCCAGGTTCGCCCCAGCTTCTCGTTCACACAACTTGAACGAACCTTGGTTCCACCCGTAGGGCGAATCCACCTCTGGAGATGGGTCAACTCAATTAAGCTGGGGTGAACCCGGGTTCGTTGCGTTCACACTGCGTAAATCACCCTGATTTAGTTTAACCTGGATTTGACCTTGGTTAGTTACGTCGTGTGAACAGTGCTTAAATCACTCTTGAAAGAAAAAACAACAGTTAAATAAATGAAACATGACTGTAGCTGGAGAGGTCGGTATTGTATTAGATTAATCAGAAGACTTCATTCTAAGTATTCTCAAATAAATTATCAAATAATAAGAAACAAACGTACGAATTATCAGCAGATTTTGATACAGATTATTAGAAATCTTCGTTAGACTAATTTTATATTTCATTGTTATTTATCATAAAAGCCGAAAAAGGCGAGAAATACTTTTTGCTACCAGTTTGCGACCAAAAAATAAATCAATGCTTGAGAAGAAATGGAGGGAAGCTCTCCTGTCCCCTCTTGTCGGGGACCTGGAAACCGTTTGCGAATTCGACAAGGGTTGCTATGCATGCATAGTGTGTTTGGAACCCACCCGATGTTGTTTTGACAGCAAAATATCATTCATCCCAAGAACATGCAACTTATGGAACGTCTTGCCCTCTTCTTGCTTTCCTGAGTCCTACAACTTGCCATCTTTCAAATCTAAGATAAATAAACTTGATCTTATCTCTCTATCCTCTTAGCTGCTCGCTTTCTTCTTTCTTCCTTTGTTGGGGCTTTGTATAGGTCACCATGGCCTTTCCTCAACATAACCCACTAAAAAAAAAAAAAAAAAAAAAAAAAAAAAAAAAAAAATTCCGCCGACCCATTTCATTTGCTTCACTCTAGAGCCCTGCACGCATGAGCTCACATCCCCTCCGCCTACAGAAAGTCCTTTTGAGGGTCGGTCGATATGCTCAGAAGGCTTTGGCAGGAAAAAATCGCACGTAGTAGGAACGAGGAGCAAGAAGGAGAACGAGTTAGTTAGCTATTTGAATGTCCAATCGTATCTCAGCATATTTAGCATGGTCAGAGAGTGGCGAAGGATATCGTTGCCGTGCCCAGTGCAGCCGTCTCTCTCCTCTTAGCCTTTCGCTTACTCTGTGCCACAAATCATCATTCATCCCTAGAACATGCAACTTATGGAGCGTCTTGCCTTCCTCTTGCTTTCCTGAATCTTACAACTTGCCATCTTTCAAATCCAAGATCAATAAACTTGATCTGATCTCTCTCTCCTCTCAGCCTTTCGCTTTCTTCTTTCTTCCTTTGTTGAGGCATTTTGTAAAGACCGCCATGGCCTTCCCCCAACATAACTCACTAGAAAACTAAAAAAAAAATTATTCAAAGGATTCGCCAACGCAAAGGCTTCTGCATTATCCGATTGAATAAATTGAAAGAGATGGGAAATCAAAATACGCTCTACAATGGTGTCCGTAGTCACGCATGGATGTCCTCCATGAAACAAGGAAGTAAGTAATCCATGGCATTGTTGTTACGATTGGTACCGTAGTGTAGTGGCTAGGCGAGCGGACTCGTAACGCAGGGGTTGTGAGTTCGAATCCTACACGTATCACAATAAAAACACCATTGGTGAGGAAGGAAACGGGAAACCCATCTCATAAAATCCACTTCCCTGGAAAATTCTCAGAGGCCTGTCACTGGTTTCTGCTGCGTTCGAAATCGAGTATGCTTCATAATTTTTTTACTATGACTGGCATCACGATTCTGCAACGTAATAAGTTCCGGTTCGCCGCGAATTTGCTGAACAATTCGTCTCGTGGAAGTCCGCCTTAAAGCTCGTGATTTACCCGAGGGAAAGCTCAATGGATGATGCAATTAGTTTTTCATTAGCTTCATATCATTACAAGAAGTGAATTACTTAGTATCACGATTAGTATCATTTTCAATTAGTATCACGATTATGGGACGCTGAAAGTGGCCTGGCTGATTATAGCCTTGTCAATGTGAAGGTTCCCGATTAATCACAGATGCCTAACTTGATGTGTGACGTAACGAGAATATGCCGCTAAGGCCATATCACTGGAAGATTAGTAGGCCCCGCAGTAAGAGGCTGATTCTTTCCATCGCCTCTATTGCGACCCTAGACATGCAGTATTAGCCTCTATGTCAAGAGAGACGCAATCTCGTTTGATGCCTTGTGTCAGGTTTCCTTTGACAAGCCCCTTGCCACGTGCATCCTTTATATGCGGCTAGCGTTTTCTATTTAGCGTTACGACAGCGTTTTTGATCGGGATGGTAGTCCTTCCAGAAAACAAGGAACTGGTGGACCCCTATACCCTTGTTACTAGTACACTGGAAACTCAGACGTTGAAACTGCGTAGCTGACTTTGTATCGGCCAATGTATGAAGGCTTGTGATTTAACTCGTGGGTCATAGTATGCATAACTGAATGCCTAGTATGATAAGCTTGGCTTCATACGTCATCTTCAGGGCCTGCACAGCTTTTTGAAGGTGAAAATCTTCTCAGTCCTGCCGCCCCAAGCATGATGGGGCCTCGGTTTGATAGGATGATAGCAACTTCACTCGAGTATTGGCCTCCTAACTGATTGTAAAAAATTGCGTACGCACTGTGTATTTCTGGCAAACCCAGCTATATAAGAGAAGCAGTATACGATTTTTCAAAATAGCACTGCTAAGCGCTCTGTGCTTGTCTCCTTACCTAAACACAGCACCACAGTAAAATACAACAGACGGTAACGAATCCTTCGATTGAGCTCAATGTGAAGTAACAAAGCAGCCTGCACCGTATTCATTTGACAGTGAAAAAGATTCGTGCATGGTGTCCTCCAAGGTGTCACATGGATTGGAAAAAGAAAGGACTTACGGTATATTCCATAGCCTTTTATCCACCCTTACTTCCATGACAAGGTGAACACAGCTATACAGAACATGAAGAGAATTGAAACTTATACTCGAGACAAGCGTGCAGGGGGCACCTTGTAAGAGGGGTACCATCCGGTGCCACGGCATTGCGAGGTAAGGTTGCCAGTTCTTAAAACCCAAATCTACGTCAGGTACCGGATTCACTGCTTGGAGGACAGAGACAGGATGCAGAGAAACGCGAACAAGGTGTCTCGAGCCTGGGCTACCCGCGCAGGAGACGTGATCCAACCACTATGCCGAATACCCTTCTCCTCAGAAAATAGCTGAATGAATTGACACGAGATGAACCTTATGATAAATAATAAATACATTAAAGTTTAATGCACTGTCATATGCTGCTTTTACGTTACAGTTGTAAATAACTGACTCCATGTCATGACTGAGATACTTTTGCACCTATAAATGAACATTACACAGAAACTTGTACGATGGTAGCTTCCAGCTGATGGTGGATAGGGATAACAGAAAAACGACGAAGTGGAATGCAGAAAACCTGGCGGAGGAACGAACTGAAGGGAGCTACCGTCAAAACAATCAGTCAGCTAATTGAGCGTGAACATAATATGGAAGAATGGAAGGATGTCATTGAGAGGACCACATCTGCTCGGGTAACAGTACATGCGTTACAGAAGAATAGGGACGGGGGTCGCTAGGAATGATGAGATGTCTGAAACGCAGGTAAATACAGAGCGCAATCACGCAAAAATCTGATTGATATTTAGTAAGGCGCTAAGCCGGCAGCCTTCTTCTTTTGTGTTAAGAGAAGCATGGACTGAAGGGAGCGAAGAAAATGAACGAATTACACAACGGTCACTTATCATACAAACCCTTAGCGACACTTATTTGAATGCGAAATAAAGCAGGGTAGAGGTGGTGATAATGAGGCAGGCAATCTGAATGAAACTAGAACAGAGATTGATTTAACTTGGCGCGGAAGAATCTATAATAAATGGATCGCGGCATTGGACATCCCATTTTTACTTAATTACTTAAAGACAGAAACACATAGCAATATGCAATACCAGCAAATAATTTGAAAATACTGCTACCAAATCAAACTGCGGCTTAAAGGAGATAAGTAGACCCCTGTTATTTCACACCGCAAGTGGGAAAGCAAGATTAGGATCTTCTAGCCTGACATGTCTAGCCGAAATCTTTTATAACTGCTTTACTGTTCTGCATGTCTCGATGGGGAATCTTAATGGTAACACGAGGTAAATCAGGAGAATGACGAATAGGGAAGAATCAGGTAACAAATAGGAAGCAAAGCTAGGAAGTTATGCTAAGTTGCAGTTTAAATCGACGAAAACCAACAAGATAATAACATCGGAGGAGACGAAAAGTTGGAAAAAGCCAAGGTGCAGAACAATGATAAACAGTAAATGAAATGGTTTATCCCATTTAAACGCAATATGTCTAAAAGAGAAGCCGCAACAGTATAAGATTAACAAGCCCTTTAAGAAGAACCCATTTTGTTCCCAGCTGTTTAAACAAGAGGTGAAAGCTGTTGATCATGAAACCGATGTCGCAGGGAAGCTAATGTCTGGCCTGATGGATAGTGGAAACATTCTTATTGTCTATGTGCCGGTATATTACCTCTCGATGGAGAAATCGAAACAAATTGCTGCCTTGTGACAAGGTTTCAACTAACTACTTGAGGCTATACAACTCAGGCATTACATTCCCCGCTTGCACTTTATTCAGAGTTGCTTTAATATCTACAAGGAGCTCTTGACGAATGAAACAATACTAGAAATCTAAATGCCTTCGACCGTTTAACAATGAACTGTCCCGCCATATCAACATTAAACTCATAAACAGTTCTCTGAACTAACTGAATAACTATTAATTTCTATTTTGAACGTCGTTCGTCTTTACTTACTTATTTTACTTGTTAAGCAGTGCGTGAAATGTCTTTAAACAACAAGGGAGACAAAACTGTTATACTGCTGTATGTTTCTCTTCAAGATATCGATACAAGGGCCTAGCACACGCTCAAATCGTGCACGATCGAGCTTCACGCACTTCAACGGGCCTCGTGCAATCACGGTGGCCGCTCGTGGGCGATTGAGCACCAGTGCAATCTCACCTAAAAAAAGGATGACAAAGCATTGGCACTTTCAAATCAGACGGAGCGATGGTGGAACAAGGGGCAAAATTGTACACACACAGAGAAAGAAAAAGAAAAAAGAAAAGCTACCCAGCAAAAATATCATGATCATGCATTAAGACAGTAAAACTTTTAAACAAACTTGAGCTGAAAAGAACGACCTGACGACTGAGACTTTTGAGTCGGTTGTAAAGGAAATAATCACGAATAAGAAATAGGAGTAAATAATAAAGCATGTAATGAGCAAGCAAATGATTGGGAATAGGACGAAAAAGAAATCTAGCAACATCCACTTCTTGATGACAACCGCATTTAGAAACTCTGTGGTGATACAACTCTGCTCGCGCCAAATCAAAGATAGGAAATACCACTAAATGTACGCATTTTGGCGCCAGACCACAGCGAAAGCACAGCAAAAGGGCACCCGGTGAAAAAATATATGCTAAACTTAATCTCCTGATTTTGTTTTCTTCAGCATGTACCGACCTGTCCGTCAATAACTTCATTGTCACTTGCGATTAAAAGATTGCTGCAAAAACAAAGCACGCAAAGCTGACTTACCAAAATAATCTGAAGCTGCCAGTTTGCTGACTTCGATTGGGTCCTCGTTCGGACCTCGCCTTTGGTAAACTGCTGCTTGGCCCTGAAAACAAAACAATCAAATTTCAAATCAACCCGTAAAAGGCAAGCGCGACGAAAATGCTGCAAGCAATCGGCTAGCTCTGTAGCGATGAGATAGAAATAAGGGTGCCGTACTGTATAAGCTGAAGCGTGCAAACTCATACATCAGGGGTTGTGCATTAGAATCATGCACGGTTCAAAATATAAACAGCGTCGGTGAGGAAAGCAACGGGAAATCACAGCATGATAATAACAATACGCTTCCCTAAACAAATCTCTAAGAACTGCCGCTGACTTTCGCTAAGCTCGTAATCTGGTATGATATGCAGATTACAAATACTCATACTTTCTTATATATGCAGTCAACTCTGCCTCGTTCGAACTCTCTGGGGCATGGTAAAAATGTTGGAATTACAAAAAGTTCGAATTACATAGATTCGAATAGTAGAGGCTTTTACTTTGGAGATTTGCAATGGACCTGAAAATTTCGAATTAGACAGGGTTGACTGCATATATATATCTATAGATACTTACAATAAATATATACAAATAATTTACATTGCTATTAAAACCTATTGATTTGGCGAGCCCTGTTTTTGGTTTCTACTTTGGAGTTCATTGTGCGCTTTATCTCCTTATCATATCCCTTGTCACTTTTGATAAGATACTTCTCTTACTTTGTAGTCAAAATAGTTTATTACCTCAACAATAATGAAGAATTCATCTCCTGGTTCTCCTTGTTTAACGATCTCTTCACCGTCTTGAAAAGTACAAGGCTCCAGTGAATCACAAATGGTCAATCTCTCCCAGCTGTCCAATGATTCCAAAATGCTAACTTTTTCCAAAAAGGACTCATATAATTTCCTCTTCCTGATCTGGCTTCCCATCAATATTCTTCGGTATGAAATGCGATCAATTGCCCAAAGTTTCACATCAGCCTTTGCCTGTAAGAACACGGCAGTGTTGAAATTACAAGTCAGGGATTTCACTGAGAACAGTGCAGAGATAAGGTACTTCCTCACAAGCCACATGGTCATTAACACTTTCTTCAGAAATTGGGATATGAGATTTTAGGGTACCTGCACAAGTCCTATGAATTATGGTCATCCATTAGATCTGTGAGAAACTGTTGTAGATAGCAGGCAAAATAATAGTCAAACCTCTGAACTGTCATAGAACTGAATAATGCAATATCCATGTCTTACAAGGTGCTAGGGCTAATACATATACATATATGTGTATATGATGCATGTATGAATATAAATTTTTCCTTTTGTCCAACAATTCATAAAAAGACATTGTTTCACTACCTTTACAGTGGCTGCTCTTGGTGTGCCATATATTAGTGCCAGCTCTCCAAAACTCCCACCATCAGTAATGGATGTTACAAGTTCATCAGCAACAAAAACCTACAAAACATCAATTTCTCAGATTGAAATTCAGATTTTTTGTGTGATAATAATTTGGCAAGAAGTCTATCATTCAACAACCTGTTTCAATTTGATAAATAAGTGTGGAGATGGTTGACTCTCAGAAAATGTAATTGAGATGAATAAACCAGGAAGGAAGAAAGCATGGATGGAACAGATCGAGCAAGGAAAAGGAATTCCTTACTAGAGAAAAACTTTCCTATTGGCGGTTGCTGAATGAAAGTAAAACACTTGAAGGGAATAATTCTTACATAAATATTTTGGAGCTACCTATAAAACAAATTTCGAGTTATGGCTTCAAAAATTGAGCAAGCATCATCATCAGATCTCCCATTCCTTACATGCCTTCCTTGACTTCTATTTGAGAACATACTTACATCAACTTCACCACTGTCAACAATATAGAAATTGTCTCCTTCATCTCCCTGTGTAATGATGACTTCTCCAGCATTATGCTTCACTTGGAACATGGCGTCAAATATGTCACTAGAAGAGTTGCAATTTAATAGACCAAGAGGTGACTCAGTTAAGTTTCATTCAATTTCTTCATAGACAATAAGAGACAAACTTTATTCATTTCTATAATCTTAACACCACATGCAAAAGCTTTAGCAGAGACTAATCACGTGTGTCTGCTCAAACCCATTTTTAATATTATCATATAGATTATATAAGGACTTACACAGTAAAAAATACAGTTATATTCTGTCAAACATTCAAATCTTATACCAGCACAGCTCAAAGAGACACTTTATGACAACAAGAGCCTTCATTCATCCCGCAGCATCCTACACTACACTTCCACCTGTTAATCCAAAGAGCTGTCAGCTTTGACACCATAAATAAAATCCCCCCTTTTCCACGTATCCCTCAGGACAATAATTATTGAAAACTATTTGTCTTTCAAACAAGATAGAACAAAAACCTAAAAGTACCTTCTCTCATTATCATCCAAGTGGGTGAAAAGAATGTTCTTTTCAATGGCTTTAGACAAAGATGCCATGGTTTTGTAATCTTTGGGGATAACCTAGAAACAAGTTGAAACTGCATTGTAGTAAACAAAAAAATCATAGTTCAGAAAAACCTTATGCTTTTACTGGCCATAAAAACAGTTGAGCACAGCTATTCTTTGCTTCTACTAGACCCAGGTCCCTTTGTAGAGATGAACTGTCATCAGTTCCAAGGTGAATAAACCCACAGGACAGATTGCCCAAGCTGTGCAGCTCACATACTGAGCTGGGGAAGAAATATTTCACGCTGATGGCCTGAAGCCTCTAAAGCAAGCACTGATTGAGCTACCACATCATTATAAATCAAAAATGAGCAAAATGGATGAAAAAGACAACCTAAATGTGAAATGTAAAATCTTTAACCATTTTTAATTTTTTCAATGATTAAAGCCATTCACTTCTTCATTGCACAACTGTAAGAGGACTAAAAGATTTTGTAAAATAAACAATTTACTTAGCACACCAAGCAAAAGTACCTACAGTTGGTGCAAAAAAAGCATTGAACAATTTTCTTTACAATAAAAGCTCAGTCAACAACACCAAGCTGTTCAAGATATTGCACCATCTTTAGTGGGGGAGGTTACACAGTCATAGAGTCCTTGGTAAAGATCCCACTTACAATTTCCTAATACTTAAGGTGACACTTTTAGATAAAGCTTGAACCTGCCGAATCAGTTCTGCTAGGGTGTGCACAACATATCACATATTCAGTTAACCAAGAAAAACAAGCAACCATGGTTAGCATTGTTGTGATCTGCCTATTTCCAAATCGTATAGAGTTTTGGAATCTTGGAACTTTTGAAAAATTCTATTTTTAGAAACCGGGGGCATTGTCCATAGCTAACCCCTACAAGCATGTTTTCCAAAAGTTATGAGCACATCATTATCTCATAGGCTCGTCACCTTTTTGACATATGATGCAGCATCTTCTTCAGTCATGACAGCAGCACTCACTGCACCCCTTCTTCTTCTGGAGACACTTGGCTTTGGGGGAGGCTGGTCTTCGATGACATCAAAATTTGCCTCCTCATTTGTCTTTCTATCATGTTCCTACAGAAAAACAGAACAAATTAAGGGCTTAAAATAAATAATACCTGTTTGAGTACATTAAACTTTGAGTTGAACAGCCCATATAAACAAAAATGCAAAATCAATGTCTTTATGGCAGAACTTTATGCGTTGTGACAGGGACTTGACAATCACTTTTACTTGGCCATGTTACACGAGGTACCCATCTTGTGCATTTTCTTAACTTCTTATATAAAATTATAGATGCAAATGAATTTCTCAACTTTTATTCTATTCAAGCACCATGGTTGATATAGTACTTCGCTCTTCTTGGTATCGTTGTTTCATTTTCACACAAACACCTAATAAGCATGAATTATTCTGGCCTTTCCATGGTTAATCATGGCTCCTCAAGATTACAGCCTATGATGAAGTATTCAAGTGTACTATAGAAAAGGGTGCTTTAACAAATGTGAGGGACCCTTCCTAGATAGGTCAAGAATGTATCCATCATTCAAAACATCATTCACTGGCACAATATGTAGGGATAATTCAGTGATAAGGAACTTGGTCACATATAATTTGGTCAGTGGTTCAAACTTCCCCTCAAGCTTGACTCTCACAGAAAGTAAGGAGAGTTGCCAGCTATCTGGAATGCTAGACTATGAAACATGAGGTGTTGTCTTAACCAGCGGTAAAACCAGAGCACTCCTCAGCAATCATACCTTCTTAACTTCCAAAAGTCGATATTAGGAGTCAAGAAACTTGTTTATCTTGGGTGTAGATGAATCCAGGAAAAGGAACAGAATACTGCTGGCTAAACATAGCCTCTCAATGGCCTAAAATCTACCAGAGGGGTCATAAGTCTTAGGAAGAATAAGGTGTAGTTACCATGAGAGGAAGGACCATGAAAGAGCTTTATAAGCACAGCTTCTTGTTGGAGTGGAAGGAAGAGAGCATAAAATCCATCAAAAATAGAATGTCGGATTATATAAATTGGCGCAACAAGAAATATTATATCGTGGAATTCAATTCCCTTATCAGCAATCGAAAACCAAGTAATGCATTGCTCGAAAAAATAATTGCGTCTATTCTATTAATCTGAACGGTTTAAACAAAATACATGAATGAGAGAAGTTGGACTGACCAGTATACCTCTAAAAACATTGGAGTGTCTATTTAGCGAACCGAATTGGTGCTTAACTACAGCACAAAAGAGCTTTCTAAACTGAAGTTTTATTAAGAAATGAATGATTAGCAACAATCGAAATTGCATTTCGATCCATTGCACCAAAATGCGCAACTGCTCCATTTGTGCATGCACCTCTCAGTTTCTACTTGAATTATTACCAGAGTTTTGAATAAATATTCTTTCGGAAATGATTACCCCGCACAAACAATTCGCTATAATGGTGGGCTACAACAAGTGAAAGCTGGCCTCAACATGATTGCTATACATCAAATACGTAAGTTAATTATTCTGATGAATCATGATGAAAAACATGAAAACTGGTAGAGACTCGATTTCTCGAACAATAAGAACATACTAGAAATAATCAGAATAAAACGCAAACTATTTGCGAATAGGTGTAGTAGACTCAGGCCAGAGCAAAACATGGCGACTATCCTCACCTTCTCCAGCTTCTCAAAATGTTCGCGCAAAAACTTGAAGGGGTTGTCTGGCCTGGCTACACACAGCTGAAAGATGGCATCTTTAAGAATAATTTGAATGTTGTTCTGCTCAACATACTGCTCGCATTCTCGTATCATTTCAGCATCGTTTTCGCTGCTTGCTGGGTCTGAAGCCATTCTCAAGATTCGATTTGGGGATTCAAGAAAATTTTGTGTACTATAATCTATGCTAATTTATGTTGATTTTGAGTGCATATCGAATTTATCGTTTGCTCCTCCGCCGCTTACACGAGTTCATAGAAGAATGAGAAAACGTTGTATTGTAAAGACAATTGGGCTTTGGATGCTTCCATCTATATTCACTAGAAATCGAGCTGCTGGAACAATTCAGCAAAGGCTTTGTGACAGTTCTCATGCCTTTCAACCATTTACTATCAACAAAAAGAAGTATGACCCCGGGACGTGCATCAAGTGCGGTACTCTATCTCACAAATCATCATTCATCCCAAGAACATGCAACTTATGGAACGTCTTACCTTCTTCTTGCTTTCCTGAGTCCTACAACTTGCCATCTTTCAAATCTAAGATCAATAAACTCGATCTTATCTCTCTATCCTCTTAGCTGCTCGCTTTCTTCTTTCTTGCTTTGTTGGGGCTTTGTATAGGTCACCATGGCCTTTCCTCAACATAACCCACTAAAAAAAAAAAAAACTGGTCGCAAACCTGGAAAAAATGGGGAGGATTTAAGGTAGGGTAGAAAGAGCATTTAGATGTCAAATGGACACTTTCCGTGCCAGATTATGCGTGTTGTGGAGGTAGAAGAGCATTCCGCTGCAATAAGGACCACACCTTCAATATCAAAAAGTAGGTCTTATCAAACAATATTCAGAATTGAGTTAGGCCTAGAGACGATAAAAGCAGCGAAAGGACAATGTGTAATTTTGCACAAACCCCAACCCTTGTGGATAAAAGAGGACTGCAGAATTTTTTAAGTAGACGATGACAGAATGAAGAAGTCAACATCATATGGAATATCGAATCGCACTGTAGTCATAACAACGTTGAGCTTAAGAGGGTTGGAGCTTCTAAGCTAAGCCCTGTTCATATTTTGTAAACAAATTTTGAAATCCCTCAGTTTGGTTTACTATCAGTGTACCTCAATGATGGTAGCCATTCTGCAGGTGAACTCTATGATAGCTGCTTTTACTACTTATAGACAACTTGCATTTCATAAATAAAGTTCCTTCTCATCGCTTTCCTTTTTCATCGCACAGCATTTATGCAAAAGCGCATGTCGTTGCAGTTTCTCCCGTGAAATTTCATTGGAGTATCCCCACAGTCTATTGCTCCTCTTGATATCGTTATAGTAGCATGGCCAAGTAGTTGTAGGTAGAGCAATTGTAAAGTTGGATTTTAAAAATTTTATTTTTGGTATACAGAAGAAAATAAAGTTCCACTGACAACCGATTCATGAGAAGCAAAGTAAAAATTTGCAACGAAGAGATTTAGTGATTTCCTTTTCTTGCCACAGGAGAATTCAGTCAGTTGCCCCATTCATCTGTGTATTTAAGTACATATCTTTTTTAATTGGGCATCATAAATAACTGCCAGTAAATAAATTTGATTTTGCTAAGTATATTCATTACAGGAAAAACCAATAGATTATTTCATTTAGCTGAGGCTGAAAGCTCTTTACAAGCTAACAGAGGTTAAAGTCAATCCTTTTTAATACGTAAATCCCTTTAAAGTCACTCTGTGTAAATATTTGGAACGGTTGTAAACGGGTATCACCATATGCAACCATGTATCGGCTTGGGAGCTAGCTTTGCATCTATCGACAATCATAGCTGAAAAACTTCCCCAGTACTTGTTACTAAAGATTAACATGTGTACAGGGAAACTAACAAAGAAAACTTGTTCACCGTTTGAATGTACAGCATGGAAATTTATGCAAACTTATGAAAATATATGCAAGTAACAGCTGCCGGGTTTATATTTGAGATGCACTGAAATCATCGCGTAGCAGCTGCAGCACCTGGATAATCTTGTTTCCCCCTGCAGAGAATTTTTGCGGAGGAAAACTGGCAAGTAGGGATGGACGGGCAAAAGCGCAGGTTGTCATGGTGAATCGATGAGGCCTTGTTCCAAAAGTAACGTCGGGCTGGGCGTCTGACATTCTCTTTCCCTCCTTAGAAAGAAGAAACGTTAGTTTGAGAAAGAACAAAAAATGGGAAAGCTGAATGCTCTCTCAATAACATTCAACATGGACGAAATCTCGTGCGGTGCTGTATCTTGAACTGGTCCTGAGAAGATCTTGAACAAATGGAACGGCCACGAAACACAAAAATTCTGAGTTGTTTCTTAGAAAGTTTTTGATTCACCTCATCATTAAATCGACTACCACCAATGAAACAGCTGTTCAGTAGAATACGGTCTCATGGTCAGAGACTACCATAGTACAAGATTAGTGAGGAGTTTACAGCCTAAAGGAGTACTGGCCACTGTTGGACTAGGGCAAAGAGGATGAGTGAATCTTATACAATGATACACCGCCATAAAAGGACAACATCACCGCAGTTCTAGAATCAGTCAGTTAAGTAGAAAATCCACTGGTTATTGAGTGGATCAGTTTTTGAGTCGTTGATTGCCGAATCCTAGGAACAAATCAATCTCTCTAGTTTCGTTACACCGCGAGCAGAAATCCTTTGTCGTAAAAGATGATAATCAAGATTTCTAGAAAGCTCTAAATCTAATGCACAATTCATGTGCAGTCTGAAAAAGCGGATAAGTATGGGTGCTGTCTTGATACTGCGGGCATCTCGATGCATTTCAAAACAACAGGCATTGCTATTTCGTCCTTATCGTTCGCTAGGTTGTAGAAAACAGGGCATCCTCTGAATGTCGTAGGCGACGAAAGAGGTTTGCGGCAGGACTGGATCGGCCATCAAAACCACGGCCGAGCCGCCATGGAGATTGGCACTTCACAGAACCGTCATTATTGAAGTAGTTGACTAAAGTCGTGGGTGTTAAAGCTAAACAGTCCACACAGATGGCCCCACGATGATCTCTCTCTCCTCTTCATCATCATCATCAGTCGGGCGCACCCAATCCACATAATTTCTCCACAACTCTGTCTGACATGGCTGTGCGGAGATCTTCGTTAGTAAGGCCGGTATCTTGCGTGAGGAGGGTGACATAGTCAAGTTTAGGTCTACCGGGTCTTCTGTAGCCGTGTTTTGGTTTCCACAGTGTTATGTTTGCTAGTCTCGTCACTTCAATAGCAGTAGCCGGCTAGACGTAATCGTCGTTGCTGTATAACTGAGGAGATCTTAGGAAGATCGCCATATAAATTTTGATTTGTTAGGTATTGTCTCCAGTTGATGTTAAGAGCATGGCGAAGTAGGCGAGTGCATGTACCGTCATTTCACTATTCATTGTTTTGGTCATGGTTCATGTTTCAGCGCCGTATAGCAAGATATTTTCTTCTGTTGAGCGAAAGAAATTGATTTTTAGTTTGCGAGGTAGATCGGATTTCCATGTGTTGTCAAGTTTTCTTATTGCTGCCCAAGCTTGTGCTTTTCTCGTCTTCATGTCTTTTTCTGAATTGTCCACCCAAGAGCCTAAACATTCGAAATCGTTCACTTTTTTGAGCGGCTTTTCATTAGCAGGAATCGTGCCATTTCTCGGACTCGGTGTGTTGTAAGACATGTACTCTGTCTTATCCTCCTTTATGCTGAGACCAACCTCTTTGGCTGTCTTAATGACTAAAGAAAGCAAACATTGTGCGTCTTCAATGCTGTCAGAGAGAAGGGCGATGTTGTCTGCGAAATCAGTATCCGTGATATATGTAGCTGGAAATCTTCGACTTAATGTGTGTTATTGTGAAGCCAAGATTTTTTCTCGGTTTTTGGTAGAGGCTCGCATCACATAATCGATTATGATGATGAATAAATACGGCGCAAGAGTGTCTTCTTGTAATACTCCAGCATCAATGGAAAAAAATTTGGCATTACCATCTTCAGTGATTACTTGAGCAGTAGTGTTGGTATATGCCACTCTTATAGCTTTGATTATATCTTGTGGGACTCCGTATGCTGATAGCATGTCGAATAGCCTTTCTCTGCTCACAGAATCAAAGGCTTTGCGGAAGTTGACGAAATCTAAGACTGCTCTCCTCTTTGCCTTTCGCTTTCTTCTTTCTTCCTTTGTTGGGGCTTTGTATAGGCTACCAAGGCCTTTCATAAACATAACTCACACAAAAAAGAAACAAAATTTGTGGGGGAAGCTTTCAGAGAAAGGACAAGCATAGTCAGTTCATTACTTGTGAGACTTCTGCAACGAATCTGAACCATTAAAGATTTTGGTAAAAAGCAGCTTCTGGTTATCATATCGGGACTTACTAAATGTACCAGTCTTTTGCAAAGCAAGAATATCTTAAAACTGGATATTTTTCCATCAAACTTTTTAATGCGGCTAGACCGTTTCCTGCTGACAAAAGCTACTTCAAGCCCGCTATGAAGGTGGCATCCAGATAAGGGATCCCTAGTTTAACGTCACCTTCAGAAGGACGGCGGGTTCAACAAGAATAACACAAAAAAATTAAGAAACTATTTACAGATTAACAGGTGGGGCTGCAATGCAGTTTCAATTTGTGCCACTGTGAAGCTAAGATCCATAAGTTGACGAAAATGGTAGAAGTAGAAGAGGTGAGTAGCGCGATCATGCTTCCATGAGGTCACCCATTGTAAGTTTAACCCCACTCAACTGAGCTTAGCTTAGGTCTCCTTATGGAATCCGTGTCAACTGCTCGGCAACCCACTCCCCCAGAGTCTCAAGACATTGCCAAGCCAATTATCATTTGACCATGGGATACACACTCATCAATTGGAAAAGGTGTGACATACGCATTGCAAAAGGTAACCATTTGCAATCAGATGATGCCGACAAAGAAAGAAAAAATCGTTTTGTGCAGATTATACTAATATCAAACAGATCTTTAGCCATACTGTATTCCTTACTAGACGAATCTTATCATTTATAAGCTTCAACGACCCAGGGCCTTGAATAATTCCAGAAATTGGGAGGGACTGCACACCAAAAAATTCAGAGCACGAGAACTTTTGATGACAAGGACAAGAAAAACCTCGTCTTTCCCATCAAGGTTTGATCAGACCGCGTCCCCCTGGGGGTTCCTATACCTACAACACGATCTGGCATGAGAAGTTATCGTCGTTTCCTTCCACGGAAATAGGAATAGTAGCAGCCTGTGGGTTAACGCCTCGCAGATTCCCATGACATTGCCTCGTGCTATAGCTACAGTCCAATCATGTTAGTTATTATCAAATCTGCGGTTGATACAATTGACAAAAACTAATGTCGATGTAGACCCAGTCTACACTATTCAATCAAGTTGCCGACCCCCCCCCACTCCCCCCATTAATAAGACATTCCTTGACTCTGCCACGATCAAGGAAAGTAAAATCCAAGGACTGTCACAATCAAATCTTTGCTTTGTTAGGGTCTTTGTCTTATGAAAGTAGCTTAACGATCTTCTCTGCGCGCACTCTTTGCAATGCTTTTTCATTGTCAATAATCCCATCTGAAAAATAACAAGTGTCATAATTCGATTTGCTACGAAAAAATTATAATCTAGTATGTTTTTAAAGCAAAGTCGAATCCTATACTCCAACCAACCCTTGGGGACCTCCTTTCAAGGGTAGGTATTATGCTGAGCCACGGCAATGGGGGAGAAGTGTAGTCGACTCCTTCCCTCGCTGCAATCTACCCGTAGCTTAATACCATGCATCCTTAACTGCATTTTGGATGGAGATAAGGCATTTAAAATGGGGCATGAGCGATGTTTGGACCTGTAACTCTCAACACAGTGACAGGTGTTCAAACTAGTCTGACAACCCAATAAACACAATTGCACAGACTCCTACGGTAAAATTGCAATACATGCAAGAGTTTATCGGTACACTTTTATTGCCAGCTTTAAAAATTAGGCTGTTGCTTGATGAACACACGGACTGTAAATTTTTCACGATACTTAGCAATTCATCCATCATGGAGTGATTTGGACGAAAGGTTGCGCAGCTACTGAACAACAACACAATAAAAATCAGATAGAGGCAAAGTAAAGATGGGAGCCATAATGAACAGAATTGAGTATCTACAAGGCACATCCATGGGTATTGGTCATCCTTTTTAGATGATTAAGACCAAAGAATCGACCATGAAGAAAGCTGAACAAAAAAGACTAAAAGATGTAAAAAAAAAGAAAAGCAAGATGTTCGATGGCCTTTGCAAAGACGTGTATGCCAACTTTACCGATCCACTGTATTTCAAAAACGGCAGGCGCCAGGTCAAATTCGTACGCGAACCGATTGGTTCATCGTCAATATATCACATCGATTTCGCTTGCAACGGGAGATACCTTGCATTTATAGAGTTTAAATGCAACCCTCATATACAGGAAACAAATGCTTGGAACAATTCACTCCCAATTAGTCAGTTAGTATTAACGAAACTTGTTGATCCCTTTGCAGCAAGCTCCCCCACACGCAGAAACGACACAACTCCGTCAGATGAAGTTAGTGATTTTGAAATAGTTGCCTCGATCAATCTTGATTTCATAGACATATACTGTGTTGCACTATCAAATGACACAACTCAAATTGCGATATACGGATTCAGCTACAAAGATATACCCAGGAGACCGGTAATTTCAGTATACGAGTTCATTCAATCAGACGAATCAGTAGCTATTGGCATCAAGTCAAAGCTAACGTTTGAATCATGTGAGATATTATCAGCTAGAGTCACTTCGAGTAAATTTCTACCAAGAAGTGATAACATCCTTCTAACATCCATTTGCACTGATTACCATTCTTTTAGAAAAACAAATTGCTTGGATTTTTGGGATACAGAATCTGGCATGCACATTGCAAAACTGAGCCTAATAAAAGAATGCCCAAAGCTCAAAGGATATGTTTCATCCACATCCTTTTCATCAGATGGACTCATTTTAGCAATGACATCATCAGCAAATGACTGGCAACTGTTGCTTTTCAATCTTGCTGTGAACAAATTTGGAAGACTTTTTTCTCTTAAAGAGCAAAGTTTTGATGATCCTGTTGACCACTTTGCAAATTTCTGTGAATTTATAACAAATTTTGACAAATATGAACTAGTTGTGTTCTCACAAAGTGGTGTATTGACAAGATTAACAATAAATCCTGACAGTCTAATGGTAAAACACATTGACTACTCTATACAGATACAAAACATCCCAGCGCCTTGCATTACTGCATTCAAATACTCGCCGGCATCCGCAAGACTTTATTTTATAACAAATAATACAATATCTTATGTTGACTTGGAAAATGGTAAGAGAATGATTGATAACGAATTGGATATCAATGAAGCAAACATCAGGCCATGCATTGCCGTTTCAAAGACTGGAAGAGATGTTGCAGCAGTAACAAACTATTTCTCTGCTGAAGTTGGCACGCACAAGTACCTGGATATCAGCCTAAAAAACCTTTGCCGGATTTGCATATTAAAGCTAATTCCAGAAAATAGAATTCCAGAACAGGACTTACCAAGGATTCTTACTGAGTATCTCCTTTATGGGAAGTACTAAATTTAAACCTGAAGCAAAGCAACTAATCAAAATCTTTCTGATATTGTCAATATTTTTACTAATTTGAAATAACTCAAGCATCTATTTCTAACGACATAAATGATCAATTTCTTAAATTCAGATTTTTTAAATCAAGCAATACCTTCATCTTCTGTTTCCATTATTTCTTTTGCTTTTGCCAAGGCACCCTCTCTTGCTTTACCCTTCAGATCTTTCATATAATTCATCAAGATTTTAAAGTGCTTGCTTGATAGCTATCAGAATGGAGCATGTGATTCTTTTAGAGTGAAATAAATGTTGTTGGAGTTGAAAGCTACTTATATGCAAAAGGTAATTTGAATAGCTATCTGATGATGCCATTAGGAAAAAATAACTAATGGTATTTTACTATGAGAATTTCCTTAAAAATTTCAAATCTCAAACATTTATCTATAATTTCATGACATTTGTAATATTATGTATTCTGACATGTCACATGTTCCACCAATCATCCAAAGGCAGCTTTTTATGTCATGAAAACTCAAAGTGAAATCACTGGTCCGATCCATCACAGGAATAGACAAAGGCACCTGATTCCCATTTCAGATGGTAGCTTTTAAGTCACCAAGAAGCTATGCTTATCAAGCCATGTCCTGGGTCTTCCTCTCTGTGGTCATACCTGATGATTCCTATTTGAAGAACTAAGGAGCCAGCAGTGCACTCTGAATGAGAGATGGGCACAAATTGGGGCATAAACCATTTACAACAAAGTCTATAATCCAAGGTCATTACCACTAAGGTGTCCTTACACCCATATTAATCTGCATATCTATTCACAAAAACTGACCTATCTTCATAGAGGTTGGCTACAAGCAAAAGTTGCTTGACAGGTGTAAAGACGGTTCAAGCTTTTATTGTGTGAATCGTTGCCAAATGTGATATTTCTATGCCAAATGACATGATTGATAGGTTTTGAAGGCAATCCTGCTATCCATGGTCTTCAAATGTGGATTGTCATTGAAATGGATCTATAAGTTTGAAAAGTTAGTCTGTAGAGCAAGGGAGTCTTCCTCTTTGCTCTGCACAAGACCACCAAGGTTGTTGCTAAGTTAGAGTGCCAAACCTACCACGAGGCCCTAGACAATTTAAGGTGTCAGAATAGCTCAATGGTAAGATTTTTGCACATTGATCCTATGGTCAGTGGTTCAAGTCCCACCTCAGCTAAACTTTCACTTAGAGTGAGGAGAGTCGCCAGCTCTCTGTAATTCTAGGTGTAGGAATCACGAGGTGTGGTCACATCGAGAGGAAGGACCTGGACACTGCTCGATAAGCAAGAAGGTTCTCAGTGTCCAAATTTCTACCTTTGACATCTAGGTAGAATCATGTGTATAAAAAAGAGATGATTTATCCACAAGTCAAATTACCCAAATGTGCTACTCATGCTGAATGTAAGCAGATTGGCATCAAGCATTGAACTTTTGGACTCTAAGGAAGCGATTCATCAAATGAGAAATGTGTCACAGTCATAGATAACACACCTTTGTTTTGTCATACATGTTTTTTAGCAACCATACTTGTCTCAACTTCTTGAATGTCCAGTTGCTTCGATCTTTTTTCCATTGTATTAGATACTCTACGGCAGGACCCACCATCGAGCCCTCATACTGGACTTCAGTATCATCCTTCATTAAATTCCTTTCCTTTTTGTCAATCGGTTCATCTTCTTCTTCATTAACTACTGCAATTTCATGTACAGTTTTACTTGCTTTCCTCCCTTTTGATTTTGTCTTTTTCAATTTTTGGAGTTTCCCTGATCCGACGTCGTTTAGCATCTCTGTCAGCTCCTCCTTCTTAAGTTCGTCTGCACTTCCCAGGTCGTTAGAAATCACCAAATCATCATCTGACACGATCTTTCTTTTCTTTTTCACTTTCTTCTGCCCGACACCTCTTTTCTTCGATTCACATGCACAGCTGCATTCTGAATCTTTCGACTCGTTTTTATCTTTAAAATCACCTATTCCGCCGGTAAGACCTAAATCTTCGTTAAGACTTTCTGGTGATAAAATTTCAACTTCTGGCGAGCCAGCTTCTCCTTCGTCCCCTACCTCATCTTTGCTTCGCTTCCTCTTCGATTTGCCCTTTTCCCTTGGCACTTTTCTCGTCTTATTCCCCATGCTTTCAAGAGCCATTTCCATTTCTCGTGGAATGTGGTGCGTACGTTGTTGTTGTTATATGAAACCGAGGCCTGTACTCAACCGGCTCACCTCCCCCCTCCCCCCCCCATAAATTACTCAATTACCTATAAATCGACATTTCAAGTTAATCGGAACAAAAGTTTCACTGCAGAAGCATCGATTTGAAAACTGATTCCTATCACACACTATGCCCTTGATTTGAAAAAGGTGAACTGAAATAATCTTAGAAATGGATAAGGCTGTAGAGAAAAACGGCGGACTTGTCATCATCATAATTGACTTTTGAAAAGTCTATAATGATATGAACAATAATTCTGGTTTTTCCCTCTTCAGTCTTCTCAAATCTTGGGTTATCATAGCACACCATAGTCGCATCTAGGACACGTGTGGCATCTTGACTAGGCCATACAAAACGCGGACATACTGCAATATATCAGCTTCGACTGGAATGAAGCTAGAAAACTAAGGAGATCATGATATACTTTTCAGTGTAAGAGACATTCTGCAATATGATTCTCATTACAAATGAATATATATATACTAATATATGTGTATGTGTTTTTGTGTGAATACATGCATATAAAGTGATAGCTTTAATTTTAATGTTTCAATTAAAACTTTACTCGTCGCAGAATAGGATATGCATGGTTATATATTTTAGCGCTGTGTAATTGCATCTTTATCATTATACTAAATTAGGCTTCAGCTCTAACTTCATGGCGTCATTGGCACATGCGTATATCGGAGCGAGGCATCAAAGCAAACATGGAAGCAAACATTTACGGAGCCAAACTTAATTGGTGAGATACGCGGACAAGAACTGTTAGAAGACCGCGATTTGCATCTTTCACACAAGTGAAATATTTTAGAAGATATGGCAAGGTTATGATTTGAAATCCGCTTGAATTTTAGATAAAGTTTCGATCTTCTAGGCCCGGCCGAAGGCCCCTCCTCCTGTCAGAGGAAAGGAGACAAACTCTTAGTGCATCGGCATTCCGACGAATAATAGAATAAGCTAAGCAATTTTTTCTTGGTTTTTCCTCAGTTGATTGCGTAATGGCATCGAATAAAAGTTTCTCAAGAGCAAGAAGTATCTCTTTGATTGACGATGGAAGGAAAACTCACTCCCCGAAATTGTGTTTATGTGGCTTAAGTCTGTCAGAGCTTCCAAGTGGAGTCTTCTCGCATCCGTTTCCAGAATGCCTTGAGATCCTAGACTTGAGCAACAACAAACTTCATATTCTTGACCAAAAAGTTTGTTTGCTATCTAACCTGACTGAACTAATATTGTCAGGAAATTGCTTGAAAAAAATCCCCAATGAAATAGGATTCTTGAGGCAACTAGTGACACTTGATTTGTCGCGGAATACTTTGGAGTGCTTACCAAAACCAATAAACAACTTAAAGGAGCTGATGGTTGTAAATCTAAATGGAAATAATCTCAAAGTTATGCCTCATTTTTTGCTGTGCTTACCAAAGCTGCGGAAGGTGTTTTGTATCAGAAATCAAAGTCTGGAGAACGTTCCTAAAAATGTTGCTGCCAATGGCTTGTATGCAATGCGAGAATATCTGGAAATAAAAGTGGAAAAATATGAGAGCGATTCAGAACAGAAAAGATTGACAAGAAATGGTTGTAAAGAATTGCTTCTATCAGAAATAAGTCAGAAATGGATTCTAGAGGAGGACAGACTCATGAAGAGAACAAAAGATGTCAGCACACAGCTGACAGAGGAAGATGATGGTGATTTTGAGGATAGCTTAAGTCACAAAATTGGAGAAATTTCTGTCAGAGAAACCTCAGCGAGTACTCAGACATATGTGAGTGACTTAGATCCAGAAGATCAGCTACCAGTGAGAGAACAATCTTTCTTTAATTGGTGAGTCTCTTGCTGGTAAATAGGTCTCTACAAATCATGTTTCCTAGGTTTTGCTATGTTGGGGGAAAGGCTCTGGTGGCTTGTAAGAAAGCCCTAACAAGGAAGAAAGAGAAAGCCTTAGAGAAGTGAGAGATAAGATCAAATTTATTTTTGGACTTAAACAAAGAGAAAATTTGTAGAATTTTGAAAGGAACAGGAAGGGTAGATGTTTGATGTAAACCAGGAAGAAACTGGCCCCTTGTAAATCAGTTTCAGCTGAAGGGTTATCCTCCTTGATTGAACCAAGTATCAGATAACCATAGATCAAAATTTCTTGGAAATAGTGGTAGCTTTGAGATAAAGTTTGTGGATAGGGTAATGAAATTTGAAAAGTAATGTGAGTGACCTGAGTAATGCTGACTGACTGACTGACAATTTTTTACAGTACAAAGTAAGAACATTCATTTGAAAATAGAGGATAGTTTTCATAATCTTCACCATATTTAATGTAACATGATACCCGAGGGTTGTGAATACAAATTTGGTATTTTCAGATTACATACATTCTTTCCGAATATTCAAAATAGTTCATTGGGTGTTACCTTACCTTACATTTTATTTTTAGTGAGTTTTGTTGGGGAAAGGCCATGGTGACCTATATAATGCCTCAACAAAGGACGAAAGAAGAAAGCAAAAGGCTAAGAGGAGAGAGAGATCAGATCAAGTTTATTGATCTTGAATTTGAAAGATGGCAAGTTTTGATATTCAGGAAAGCAAGAGGAAAGCAAGATGTTCCATAAGTTGCATGTCCTAGGAATGAATAATGATTTGTGGGACAGAGCTTGTGGATAAGGCAGTGAAACTTGGAAAGGGTGTGTATGAGTTGAGCGTTGCCAGCTTGCGGGGAGGGAGGGTTGGCTCAGTCAAAATTGACTCTTCTTCTTCAGCTTTCTCTATCCTCCATGGCCCTTCTGAAGTTTCCCAACTCAATTCGTACGTCTTGGGCAAGTTGCTCTCTGGGGTCTACTCCTTTGCATTTATCCTTAATAACAGGAATTTTGCAATTATTGAATAAATATTTTATCCTTCCAAGGCATTCATAATTATTATTACCATTATTATTATTATCATTATTAGTAGAAAATTATTTATGATCTGTTATTGCTTCTGTAGCAGTAGCTGGCATATCTGCTTCTAGCTTCTGTAATTTTTACTGATGCAATCTTCATTACTCGTTGCAGCTCTGGTGACAGTGATTCAGATGTCTCATTAAGCAAAAAAGATTTGAGAAGTGATGAAGACAAGGCACTTGAAAACTTGGTTAAAATATTTCATAAACAAGTGAAGCTTGTATCTGAATACAGAGGAAAAGAGAAAGAATTGGCAAGGAAAAGTTCTTGCAAGGACTCTGTATTTGATGATGGTTTTTCTAAAGTAAGTAGGTCAGAAATTCAGTGTCATAGTTGTGGATTGAAAAGGCGAGAAAGCATGTCTGAGTATGGAAGCATGTCTTCTTCCAGTGAAAATTTCTATACAAATACATTTGCTGACGAAGACGGCAGTTGTGATGGCAACAGCGGAAGTCATTGTGGCTACCTGAGTGATTTCGATGATCAAAATGAATTAGATGAGCCGTTAGGTGAAGCAGCAGAGTGCAATGTGGATGATTCTAAAGATGATTCATGGTAAAATTCATGAAGCTTTTTCCTCTGTTTTTTTCACAGTCATAAAATATCAATACTTGTGTCATTTTATGTCAAGGTTGTGAACCATAGTTGAAATGGTGGTTTGTGCACAAATCTATTGTGCTGAAAGTCCTTTGTTTGAGCCATGCTTACTCCCAGTTTCTGCGTACCCTTTGCTGACCCAACAGTTAATGTGCAGCTGACCTAAAACTGGGGGCAAATTGAGGACGAATGGAACTGGCCATTCTACCTGACAATGATATTGCTTAGAATAGCACTTGTATACCAAGGTGCGCCTTTGCACTTGTTTTAAGTACATGACTCAACTTAACTTTCTTTAACTAAACATTGAATACTTATATCTGAGAATACCCAAAAATGGACTTGATCTCCAGCTCATTTTCTTTGCAAAGGATCGTTCTGTAACATTTGATTGGTAGAATTTTCTGCATGTGTGCCATTCAATCAATCCATTGTGTTTGCAACAGAAGTTGTTTCTTGGCTTTCATTGGTTTCTGTTGTTTATTTTCCAGGTATTCAGAGCAACAACAATTCATAAATGCATGCAAAGAACTTGTCATTAGACAGAATGGCATTGAGTTGAAAGTGCCAGAAAGCAATCTGAGTGGGCATAGTCAAAAAGACTTTGCATTTGAAGTAGTAAACAGCTTTGAATACTCCCCATTTTTGGAGGGGAATGAAATCCTTGCTACTCCCATAGTACGTGTGAATCCACATGGAGCAAGGTTTTATTCATCAATGGAGGCCGTTGTAAAGTTACCCCTGAATGTAGTCATGGAGAATGGTGTGATGCTTAAATGTCTTGCAAGTGATACTGCTTCTAGTGAAGCAACTTGCTGGGAGAAGATCCAGGAAGATAGATTTGAAGTTATAGGTAATAGGGTGAATATAAGAACGAATCATTTTTCTTTTTTTTGTGCAACTGCTTCAAAAGAGTACCCTCGTGTCGAACAGAGGGTATCTGCTTTGAATGGAGGCACATTAGCTTGCAATGACGTTGTAGGGTTGGAGGTAGAATTTCCAAGGAATTGCCTCAAGTCAGACATGGATATTTCACTCACGGTTTTGTATGATGATCCAAAGTACAAACCAAAGCATATTGAACAACCTATTGCAACACCTTTGATTGTGCTAGAGCCAAGTGGTGTTTCTTTTGAAGAGGACGTCACAGTGACCTTGCCATTACCAGATGCAAAGGCGGTTTGCAAGGTTACTCCTTATCCAGAGTTACTCATTCTAGAAAGTCAAACCAGCCTTAATGAAAGTCCCAGATGGAGAGAGATCAAAGTTCCTTATGATATAAAAGATGAAAATGGGGTTTTCACAGCAGCTTTTAAAGTGAAGCATTTCACAATGTTTGCAGCCGCTTGGAAGAAAATTGTTTCAACAGCAACAGCTGCAAGGGACATTGCTGGGGCCCTGTTTTCTCCGTTTACATACCGTGTCTACTTCCAGGCACTTATGAGCGATGTTGGTTATCACCACAAGCAGTTTGGGATTTGTGTATTGTGCCACCTGGCCGGCAACCCTCCAGTGACAGACAGCAGCCAGTTTCCTTTAGAAGTTGGACGATCTCAGCCAAGAGATTTAAGCAGAGGGGGAGACATCTCAATAGAGTAAATACTTCATAAATTATTTGATGATTCACTTTGTTTTGCAATTGATTCCTTCTAAAGTAAATTTTTTCCAAGTTGAAAAAATTTCGAAAATGAGTTGCTATTATGTGGTTATAGCAGAATCCCCACAACCCTAACCGTACAATTGAAAATGCTTTCTCCCTTGCATGTGCAGGTGGCTTGTTAGACTATGAGAAGCAACGATTATCAAGCAGTGTCCAATTCCTTTCTGATTATAATTCACGAATCCTTTGGTAGATTTTCTGTGGGCAAGAAGCCATGCCTATCAAGCAGTGTCCAGGTCCTTCCTCTCAATGTGATCACACCCTCTGGTCTGAAATCCCAAAAAACTTGAAGCTCTCCTTGCTGTATGAGAGTTAAGCAAGGAATGGGTCCCATACCACCTGCCATAAAACCTTTAGCAAGACTATCAAACATTGCCTGAATTATTTGCTTCAAAAGAAAAGGGGGACTATAACTGTAGCAAGAGTTAAAATCAATTTTGATTCACCTTCTTCAGAGTGTCAAAAATCAGGTGGGGGGAAGGGGATGGGGTAATCAACAGACACCAAAAAAATTGATCAACTATTATTCAGTTCGCATGGATCAAGGCAACTCTAGCTTATTGGATAATGTAAGTGATTCAAACAGAATGTAAGGGTTTGAGTCACGTTTAAGCTATTTTTGGGGCCAGAGTGTCAAACCTTAGAAGCTTTACTTACGCCCAGTTCTGTCCCTCAGAATGTGCACCTTCCCTATCCCTTAATAAGGCTATGCCTGCCATAGGAAAGAACGGAGAAGTGCAAATGAAAAAAAGGCTTAAAATGAACCATTGAAAGTCAAATATCTCCTCTCTCAAGGTCTTTCATCAGTCGTGACCCTACCGTTTTATTTGAGGCTCCAACTTAGGCACAAAGAAGGCAGTCACCTGACCTGTTGCTGACATTTTGTAGGGATTCCATGGTCTCACGGAAGTGGCCAAAATTGATAAAAAATTTTGCGACAGGTTTTCGTATAATAATGTTTCGTCTCTCTGATGTTGTTTTTAGATTGAAATCGAAAAAATTCACAGCAGATCAGGATGTAGTTGGGTCAGAAAATGGATTGATCAAAATGGAAAGATTCAATGGGCTCGAGTTTGATAAGCAGTTTGCCTTGAAATTCAACGAAGCATTTAAAGATGGAATCTTTGGCACTGTCATTATCACTATGAAAGAGAGTGGAGCCGATGCTAAATTATTGACAGAATTTTTACTACAGAAGGTAAACTTAAATTCATGAACGAAGGCAAAAGTTTTAAAAGATCTTTGATGGGCTGGTACCTTGGTAGATGGAGCATTCTCTTAGTAATCTAATGGTTTGGAGTTCGATACCGCTCCTCACCAACTGAGGGTATGAGTGGAACTTTTCGCGTAGGCTGACTGAATTGTGTGGTAAATCGTCTGGGAGCTGATTTTAGTAGGCGTTGGCGCCCCACATCAGAGAAAACGAGTCCCTGGTCTATCACAAAAGAAAGCCCTCCTTGCTGTTTGGTTGCTACAAACATTTCAGCTACTCCAACTGGTCTTGGAGATCACATAGCATTAAAAGACATTGCGGACTTATTGATTGAACGATGGTTGAATTGATCATGGTCGTATGTGCTAGGTTTCATGTAGAATTCATGAATACTATTGCATCATTTTGATATATTAATATTTATTCTTTGCTTCTTTTAGGCCATGCGTAGGAGACCTAAAAGGAAGCCAACCATATTGGAGACTAAACTCACTCAAGAAATTGCAGGTATTGCATTTCCCAGGCTTACCGCTCAAAAATGATCAAACTTTTTGCATGCTTGCAAGGAGAGTTGTCTATCTTCTAGGGCTGTGAAGCTATCTTGTCCGTCGAAGAGGGGATGTGAACACAATAAATGAAGCGTGCTGTGGGTTATAGATTTGTCAATAGTTTTAGCCAATAGTAACCATTTCTTTTTTAATTCTTTATGCATGGTAATTCCTCAGACAATATATCTGCTTTTACAGGGGGCCATGTTAACAATTTATGATTGACAAAATATATTATAAAAATGTCTCATTATTACCAACAAGAAAAAATCAGCTAATTCATCGAGGCTATGCATGCCTGGTCTTCAGCTTCATCTTAAACGTTGGTAAAGTGAAAATTGTTAACCGTATTACAATTATTTGACAGTGAGTTCCAAATCGTAACCTTAGTTGTAACTAGAGCTTCACATAATACATGATGTAGTAAGACGGACAAATTGCAAACTGTTAGCCCAGCAACTAGGTTCCCTTTTATTTGCAAATAGGCAACGATAATTTCTCACTAAAAATCGTTTCATTCCAAAATTTGAAGGTCTTGTCCCGTAGTAAAATTTGTCTCTCATTTGTAGGCCTGTTGGCCATTGAGGATCGTTGGAAAGAGCTAGGCATAACACTTGGTTATACCAGGAATGAAATCAACCACAAGTTCTCCCCTGAAAATCCGCTGGACGAGCTGTTGACTGACTTCATGTCACGTGGAGGAGAGGCCAGCGATCTCATAAGGGCCATGTACGAGGTGGCAAGGAGATTAAAACTGATATCGTACGACCCAAAGGTGGAAAACAGAGAAAATAGAAACATGGAAAATCGCCTTCAAGGTACCATTTGTAATTAGCATTGATTTTATTTGTTTCGCTCGATTCAGAATCAGGATGTGAATTCAGCGTATTTCTTTCACCGAAAGAAGCAAGCGCTATATGAAAAATTCAAGATTTTTATCTCACACTCGTCACAGCACGCAAATCAAGAGTCAAAGCTGCTTTCCTCGCCGCCGTTTGATGAACATGGCGCAAACCGCTCGCCGTAGGGTCAATCAGGAAATCCCTTAAGATTGACCTATCCTTTCATAACACTAACCCGTCAGCATATCTTCTTAACATCATTTAGCATTTTGCGTTATTGGCTTCTGTTTTACAAGCTGTCATTTGTTTATCTTCTTTTTCTGTGACCAGCATCTTCCAATTCTCGGTACTGTAACTGTTCGAATCGTTCTGAACGGACGCCCCTGGTCAAAGCGAAACGCAAGTTGATCGATAGAGACTTTGACGACGACGACGACAACGACAACGACAACGAAGAATTATCGGACGCGAAAATGGACCGCCTTGCCGGACAAATTTCGGAGAAATGGAAACATGTCGGACGGGCATTGGATATCGACCAGGCGAAGATTGCAGAAATCGATCTGAACAACCGATACGAGGGGGGGAGAGAGAAAGCCTTCCAAATGTTCGCTGTCTGGAAAGAAATGTTTCCTGAACAGTTTTCGTATTTCAATTTGAAAAAGGCTCTTTCTCAGTGTGGCCTAAATAACACTGCGAAGCGTCTTGCAAACATTTAGAGCGGCTATCAGATTGAGTGTGAATATCTAGTCCAACCACGTTTGGTTTTTAATTTTTGCCAGATTGGCAGTATCAGTTATGTTTAATAACTGTATACCTTTTGTAAAGTGTGACATGCTCAGGTTCCTCAATCTTCTCAACCGTCCGAAACCATTTAATGTTGCCTACTATGCACATGGACAGTGAAAAACGTGCAAATTAATTCCAGTACGTGGATTTGGGAAACTTTCTTTGATCGCTGTAAATTGTGGCGATGATGTTGCCTGAACTATCCAGAGAACAGGTCCAAATAGCATTAAGCTGTAACTCTGAATTTAACGCATGTTTGGACCGTAAACGCACTTGTATTCCTCTTTTTAGTGACACTGGGCACTTAAATTCGAACTCATAGGCCTTAACGTTGTTAACCGTAAGTGTGATTTTTTTTCGACGAAACATCCACTTAACTTGCTGCCATATTCTGCCGACCCTCGCTGGTTGACGGTGGCAGACTAGTTTTGGCATCTTGGAAATCATTAACTGAAAACTGGTGTTTATGAATCCATGGTTGAGAATCATCGAAATATCAAGACAGACTGCTGTTTGAATGGAGTCTTCATCTCCGTTTTGTATTTGCAACCCCACCCCCCTTGCTCAAGCATTCTAACTCTTCAAATAATCGGAAAGTTTTTCATGATAGAAACAATACTTGGTCTGAAGAGTAAATTTTACTGTAAAATGATCTTTCCTAAAGATGACCTGACTTTGTACATAATAGTCGTTCATATCTCTTTTTATCTGTATTTTGTATATTTTTAAGCATGAGAGATGTATGTAAATATGAATATGAAATATGATGGATATCTACAAATTCAAAGTTGATTTACATGAAATAAGTACCATTACTTTCAGGTGGCAGGTTCACGAAAGATATTGTTGCTCAAGTTTTCTCCTATCTTTTATGCTTCAATCGGCTGTGTTTACCGTGCCCTTTCTTTTTAAAGCTGTCTAAAGCTGGTGAAAGCTGGTGAAAGCTGTCTGCTTATGAAATTTATTCTAATTCTAATTTGAAGTATCGTATGGCAATCATCGCATCAGAGGAGAAGCAAGTCAATCTCTGAAAATGTCTCGCCATTTCTGAGGTACCCCCTTTTTGATAGGACTACCTTCTAAATGTTAAGGCGTGACCATGATTTCACCTGCGGTGGCTTACACCGAAAAGCAACCTTTTCACTGGAGAAACATTCGTGTTTTACAACTTAACATAAAAAAGTGCATTCGAAATCTGGATGGGCTAAGTTTATCAACGCTAACTTCAAAACAAGACAAGCAATGACAAGCATAAAAACTTAAGTCAGGTTATTTTGTGTTATCTGATAACGTTTGTTTGATTAGACATGATTTACGTAATATGATTCCAGATTGTCGCAGAGAAATGTGTTTTTCATGAGGCTTTCTTTCTCGTGTATTTCCTGGGGTAGAATAGGACGGGAGCATCTTTTGTGTGTCCCAAAGGGCAACTAATAGAGGTTGGTGACAGGAAGGGTATCCGGCTGCAGAAACACAGGCAAAGCCAACTGGACCAAGCGCGCCTCACGTGACCCAGTTCGAGATAGACGAGATTCGAAGTTGTTCAGAGGAAAAAGAAAGACGAAAGAGGAGGAGGAAATGGTGTACGAAAGAAGACTTGATTGCCGCAGGGCTCAAGAATGAACAAGCAAAAGTAAAACTGAATTGATGGTACTCGACACTGCACCACACCGGCAATCCAAATTGATGGGAGAAGCATGTAGATCATGCAAGCTGTAAAATATAAACTTCAATCAGAGCTTGACTTGAAATTTCTGCAATTTTGTAATCGGTAACAAAATCTTACCGCTGAATATAGTAGTGCTTTTGAATGCCCAGCTTTGTATCTAATACTTTTGCCTTGCAAGCTTCCCAGATTATTTGTCGTTTCCGTCTGTCTCTGCTGTGGTCAAATGCTGGAAGAAATTTCTAAAGTATCAAACTGAGGATGAAGTCTGTCAAAATGGTATGACAAAATGAGGGGTATTACAGCTAATATCAATAGTGTCTGCTTGCTGCCCCAGACTTTGGGCTAACAATGGAAGATTTTGTCGCTTGAAAGGGTATGAGTATGTGCCCCCTGCTTTCAAAGCACGTGAATTACGACATCAATTGACATCAAGAGGTGAGACACCTTCTTTGCTATGCAATTTTAACAAGGTACTCATGTGAAACTGCCGTCAGATGCGATCAAGCGCTTGGTTCAAGGCTTTTGGGCCCATCTCAGACTGGTAGACAATAAACAATTTTTAGTTCAATAAATGGTTTAAGGTAAAGCGAAAACTTGAAATCTTAGAAATACAAAAAATAAGTGGCTGAGACTATGCTGAATGCTGATCATTTCAAAATTGAAACACAAAAAGTCTTGGGTTGTAAAGCAAGTAACCACTCGCAATGGCTCTGAAACTCTTAACATCATCAGTTTGCCATCTCACAGTGAGAGCCTGCAGTGAATGCTTAGCTTTAACCCCCCTACAAATATGCATTGAATCATAGGAAATATTAAATGTTCTTAAAATATTCCACCTACCATGATTTTCTCTTCAGGTGTGGACCAATGAGAAACTGGAATCTGGCGAGCCCTTGGGTACCACGGCGGATGGAAAATCTTGATGAAACAATGAGGCGATGACACGCAGAACTTACCCTCTATAAAATCAAGCACGTCTGAAGATATCGTTGGATTTCATCCAAAATAATCAATTGATTAATCACGGAATCGCCCGAGAGAAACAGATGTCTGCGAATGCTATGATGCTATGATATGCATTATACAATCCGATGATATCATTTGTGTGATCTGCGTGAATTGGGAACAGTGATTGGGGAGGGGAACAATTTTAAAATGGTGGGTAGAAAGAGGGTGGAAAGGAAAAATAACTCCTTCTTCAACTTAATCATAAGAACTTAAAGAACACAGGGAATGGACAAGAATTTGACAAAACAATGACATATCATTTGATTCATTAGCTTCCAGCACTTCCCGTCATTTTCGAAAATCCTTTAAAAAAATTTGAATTCTGTCTACAGATTTGAGGTATTGAGGTTGTTCGATTTGTACATGGCTTACGATGCGCTATTTACTTTCTTCTGGAAACAGCAATTGCAGTTTGGGTAGCAGCTTGGTTATGGTTGGAATGTCATCTGGATGAACCTGGAGAATGAAGGTTGGAAGTTGTTACGAGAAAGGATGGATGTAGAAGGTCAGTGAAGGAAAGAGGGCGATCGTCGATGAGGTAAAAAAATTGTGATGACAGCGTAAAGGGCATAAGGTATCCACATAAGACTGAGATAAAAAAGGTGGAAAATTCATATTCCTCAATAATAATGGCAAAACTTGAGAGTTATTAAGAAAACAAGAATCGCTCCACCAGTTAGAGAGAAATTGAAAACGTATTTAACGAGTTCAGAGCACCGCGAGATAACACAACTCATACGAAGACAGGGATGCAGCATATTAGATTCAACTCTTGGTCATATTAGACTTTCTGTAATTCAATTTCTACGTTGTTGCAACTTTCTAATTTGACATGCAATCTAACGTGGATATAGTGCAAAGATATCAAATAACAGTAAGATTATCATAAACACAAAGTTACAAACCTGCATGTGATCAAAAGCTACGGCAACAGGGGTTCCATTATTCATAACAGGCAGTTTGGCATACCGTTGACTGAAATGCGTTAAAAGTATGTTCTTTGCCTTCATTCTTTCGGCAATATCTAATGCCTGACCGCACGTGCTGAAATGAGACGTACTCACTTTAACAGAAATGCCTGAAATTTTTTGTCTAGTGAGTTATGTTGGGGAAAGACCAATGTGTCCTATACCAAGCCCCAACAGAGGAAGAAAGAAGAAAGCAAAAGGCTAAAGGGAGAGAGGAATCAGATCAAGTTTGTTGATCTTAGATTTGAAAGAGGGCAAGTTGTAAGATTCAGGAAAGCAAGAAGAAGACAAGACGTTCCATAAATGTTCTAAGGTGTATAAGTTGCGTCTGAAGTTCTTTATTTTTGCACTGAAATTCACTCAAAGCTTGAACACGAACAATTTTGGCTCATTTTTTCCATATCTCATCGCATGTTATGACTTTGAAGTAATGAAATGAAATAAAACAAAGTAAAGCCATACTCGAAACGAGCGTTGGAGAGCACCTTGTTACAGAGGTACCATCCTGAGCAACAACATTGTGACGTAGGATGGCCAGTTCCATTCCTCGCCGCATTTAATCCTTAGCTTTACCCCGAATGTCTGGTGCTGCTGGGAATAGGGAAGGAGGGAAGGATGGAGGGAAGGATGGAGGGAAACATGCACGAAGGCACTTCGAACCCATTCGCAAAACAGAAACATGCTCTAATCTAGGGATCTCAAACTCAATTCACCCGGGGGCCGCTGGAGGCAAAGTCTAGGTGAGGCTGGGCCGCATCAGGTTTTCCGCAAGAAAAGCTCTGATAAAAACATCCAAATGCTCTCAAAAATCTTCATTTTATTCTAAGATAAGGGCCAAGAAGTATCATCCTGCGGGCAGCAGTTGGCACGTGGGCCGCGAGTTTGAAACCCCTGCTCTAATCACTATGCCAACAGCCCCCCCCCCTTGAGCATACTTTACCGAAATATCTTTGAAATTCCCTATTTCTTAACAAACTTACTTTAAGTACATGCTTTAATAATTGCTTTAACTTATTTTAACTGCTTTACTCGGAGAAATCTATTACCTGTGATGCTTTTCTCTCGCTTCCTCTTCCATCCCATCTTCGAATGTCGCCTCGTGAATCAGCAAAGTAGAATCTTTCCCTAAAAAATGATTCTCCGTGGAATTTCGGTGTCTTGATAATGGGATTTTAGATATGGAATGAAGATTTCGAACTATGGAGGGAGTTGTATACAGTTAAACATGGAAAGAAAGCAGAGTTAGAGGATCAAAAGAGCTTTCCCCCTTCTACCACGGAGCCAATATATAATTAACTTTACTTAGTGAACCATTCTTCATTTTGCATTTTACTTCTGGTGATAAAAACAAATATTTGAGCAGGTTAACTTGGTTTGGAGTAGAATCTATTTGGTATCAACAAAATATCCCATTCTTCGGTTGTCTCACATCTGCGTTTTCCTGTCTCAATTAGAGCAGAGCACCACTCACTCTCCAAAACGCAACTAAACATCGTGAATTCACTACTGGTAAGCCAGCTACTCACTTTCAAGCAATATGAATTCACTTACCTGCATCTACCAGACTTTGACACGGCTCCGTGTCACCTGAATATGTGAGTTTCCAACCATCCGTGTGACTTAAGACTATTCCGTACGCCTCCGTCCGGTGCTCTACTGGTACGATCTCTACCTTCGTAGAAAAGTAACAAATCAAATCTATTGATTCCACGTTTTGCTGATTAATTTATTCTCTGCTTGACATAAAGTAAAGTTCCATACTCAAATTGACCGTTTGGGGGCACCTTTGCTAGAAAGGTACCGTCACGAGCCATGGCATTATGAGGTCGGGTGGTCAGCTCCTTTTCTCGTCATACTTTACTTCCAGCTTTACGCTAGCTTTGGTTGCAAGGTCAACCAAGACGGGGGGAGAACGAACATGCATGGGACTTCGCGAACCGGACATTTTCGCGTGGTAGGCTTGCGATCTAATCACCAAGACAACTGCCCATCTTAGTTCTCCTTCTCAGCGCACTATGAAGTTCAAAAACTTGAAACTTGACCAAGTCTATCTTCTTGCCGTCATCCCAACTTGGGGCTTTTACAGATGCGACATTGGTAAACAAACGCCTATCTTTACTATCTGAGTGGGTAAAGCAGCCTTACATTGAGACTTTGACGTACTATTTTAATGTATGTATTCTACATAAAGAGTTATGCAAAGGAAACTGAAAAGCGATGCTTGTCAAGCAGTGTCCTGGTTCTCGCTATCCATGTGACCACATCTCGTGAATCATACGCTTGCAATTAGAGAGAGCTAGCGATGCTCCTCCCTCTTAACCAATGACATGTTTAATGTGAGGCTGGAGTTACTGACCGTCAGATATGCGAAGAAGCAAATCAACCACAAAGCTATCTTTACACATTGAGGAATCTGTCTTAATTTCACTTCCAATCTTGTAATAGTAATAGTGTTCTTACTCTTGACAGTTCAGGAAATTTGTTGGGAATTGTTGAGGGCGAATTTTCAGCAGACAGTCTGGCACAGTCAACGAATCTAAACAAAAAAATAGCAAATAGGTCTTCAATAGGCTTTTCAAATACTGCTTCCAGAAATAAAATCTGAATTAGAGCATGGAATATTTCAAAGGTGGTGATGGTTCAACGTATCGAGCTGTGTCAAGGTCCTTCCTCTTGTCGTCACCAAACCTTGTGATTCCAAAATGCCTGGCATCGCAGAAATTAAGTAAGCATGAGGTGGGCTCGAACAACAAACTATAAGATGGGCAAGCGAATATCTTACCATTGAACTATCCCCAACACCTGATTGATCAGATTCTCCTTTTGAGCCACAAAGGTCCTTTGTGATTCAGTGCATCGATCTAATGAAATTAGGAAAGTGCTGACAGGGGATAGTCGATAAGATGGCATTACCTGTATCGTAGACTCTCGCAATTAGCTGCATATTCTTCAAGCCAGGTAGAAAGTCTTTTTGGACCAGCGACCAGGGGTGGAACATACTTGGTGGTTCGTCTCTGCTATAAACAGGAACTATCAGATTTGATCTCAGGTGAATAAAGGTCTTGATGTACAGGACTTAAATATCGCAAAAAAATGGAAACATAGTTTTATTACATTCAAGATCTTCTCGTCAAACAATCACCAGAGTGCAAAAAGAAGGACACCGGTCGAAATAAGACCACGAGACTTGAGGGCTTAATGACGTCCCACCGAAGACTTAGAGCAGGGGTGGCCAACCGATCAGAGACCAAGTGCCACAATTTTCCATGCTGCGAAGAGCCACATGAGACACGTGGGCACACATGCACAAAAATCATCTGTATAGTTTTAATGATAGTGCATATTAGCTTCATTTTTAATCATTTAATTATTATGTTTTAAAGCGAATGGAAGGTCCCTGGTAAACCAGAATTCACTGAAGAGCTACCACAGAATAACTTGTGATGGCGAAGTTCAGCACATTTTGGAAATTCCTGGTCATTATTGCATCATGAAAATTGAGAAGCGATAATTGTTTAAGTTTTTTTTGAAAATGATAGTTGATGCCGGCATTTAAGAGCCGCAAAAAACCTGACGAAGAGCCGCGGGTTGGCCACCCCTGACTTATAGCATACCATTATGACATCACGCAGATGATACTTTCGTCTCAAAATCATCAGAGTGCAAAACGAAAGATGATAGCCCAAATAAGACCATGAGTGTTATAGCATAATGACGCCCGACGGAAGATCTTTTTGCCAAACACTCATCAGAATGCGGAACGTCTTATAACGGCCAAAATAAGGCCACGAAACTTATACCATGTGACGTCACGCAGATGTTTTTCCTCCAAAACTGTTCAGAGCATGAAACATCAGATGATGGCCGCAATCAGCCTGTAGAAATTGTACCAAGAAAAGGATCAAAGCGAATGAAAATAAACAATTAATGCATACGATAAGCTTCTTATTCCCATCAAGGCCATTGCACGATGTTTTACATTCTGATGAGTGTCTGATGAAAAGATCCCTCTGTGACTAAATTATGACTTTGTCCCTTTGTGCCCAATACAGAAATATTAAACTCAAGTGAGCGTAAAATGAATGAAAAAGGGTGATGTTTAATTGGAATAGCAAAATTGCTCATCCTGACTGACATTGGCCAATTGATATGATCAATAATACCGTAAATTGATGCTAAGAAACACTGGACACAAACCGAGAGTTGAGTTGCACTATACTAACACATACCTTACCAAAGTGTTTCCAGTGCAGCTTCAAAATTCTTATCAGACCCTGTGGTGAAATTCAAATGGGATTCAAAACACTTGCTGAAATCGGAGACTTTAACATCTCATAGAAAGCCGGAGAATAACACTCACGTGGAATATTGCTTCGTCAGAAGCTCACCAGAGTATGAAACGTCAGAGCATGAAACGTCAGAGTATGAAACGTCAGAGTATGAAACGTCAGAGCATGAAACGTCAGAGTATGTAACATCAGAGCATGAAACGTCAGAGCTTGAAACGTCAGAGTATGAAACGTCAGAGCATGAAACGTCAGAGCATGAAACGTCAGAGCATGAAACGTCAGAGTATGAAACGTCAGAGTATGAAACGTCAGAGTATGAAACGTCAGAGTATGAAACGTCAGAGCATGAAACGTCAGAGCATGAAACGTCAGAGTATGTAACATCAGAGCATGAAACGTCAGAGCTTGAAACGTCAGAGCATGAAACGTCAGAGCATGAAACGTCAGAGTATGAAACGTCAGAGTATGAAACGTCAGAGTATGAAACGTCAGAGTATGAAACATCAGAGTATGAAACGTCAGAGCATGAAACGTCAGAGCATGAAACGTCAGAGTATGAAACATCAGAGTATGAAACGTCAGAGTATGAAACGTCGGAGCATGAAACGTCAGAGCATGAAACGTCAGAGTATGAAACGTCAGAGTATGAAACGTCAGAGTATGAAACATCAGAGTATGAAACGTCAGAGTATGAAACGTCAGAGTATGAAACGTCAGAGCATGAAACGTCAGAGCATGAAACGTCAGAGTATGAAACATCAGAGTATGAAACGTCAGAGTATGAAACGTCAGAGCATGAAACGTCAGAGTATGAAACGTCAGAGTATGAAACGTCAGAGTATGAAACGTCAGAGTATGAAACGTCAGAGCATGAAACGTCAGAGTATGAAACGTCAGAGTATGAAACGTCAGAGTATGAAGCGTCGGATGATGACCGAAATAAGACGATGACGTCACATTGAAGATTTTTGTCCCACACGCATGATCTCAAACGGTTCGGCCTGAATGAAAAATCTACAGTCTTATTTCAGCCATCGTCAAACGTTGCGAATTCTGATGACTGCTGGGCGGAAAGATATTCGCAGTATTATGCCTCCACTCTTCTATGCAATATCGAAAACTTGTAAATCAAAAAGTCCATTCGCCTAATTTGGAGACTGTTCAAGGGGGAACTGTCAATTATAAACCTTACGTTGAGGGCAGCGAGCTGAGAAAACGACAAATAAAAACCGGCTCGTTGAATCGTCCATGAAACTGATCAAGGTAAGCAAGTCGGAAGCATAGTGAACTTAAGAAAGAAAATTAAATGATTACTTTATTGGTCACAGCTCTTTCGGAAAACAGAGGGCATTTGGGCGCTGGTTTCATGGTGAATAATTGTCTATAAACATTTCCATTCATACGAAATATCCCTGATAAATTATGAATACTTCCGAATCTCCTACGAAGAGCGATTTGCCGATTTGTCCCTCAAACTGTTGATTCAGCAAATTCATTGAGGATACTTTTGCGAATGGCGCGAAATGAGCGGTGGAAGGCAAAAATAGCGAACTAAGAAGTGAACTCAAGGGTAAGGCTTGAGAAGTAATAAATACCAAATGATGATCGGCGTGGAGATGAGATATGAAGATGAACTTGAGCTTCTTTATGATATCGATAGCCTCACTTCCATAATGATTGAATATCTGGCCAAAGGAGCCTTCACCGCAGTCCAACAAAACTGTGGAGCATGGGCTGAAAGTAAGAGACGGAAATAAAGAAATGTGCGAGAAACGACAAAGTTGTGCGAGTAACAGATGGAAAAATAGAAATATGTTATAAACGAGAAATTTGTGCGAGTAACAGATGGAAAAACAGAAATATGCGAGAAACGAGAAATCAGTACGAGTAACACACGGAAATACAGAAATATGCGAGAAACGAGAAATCAGTACGAGTAAAAGATGGAAAAAGAGAAATGTCTGAGAAATGAGAAATCAATAATTATCGCTGTGAACAAAAATTAACATATTTCAAAAGGAATCGTGAATCGCAAACTATTTTTATCTAGATTGCGGAAAATTAACTTACAAAATTTGAATCAAAAAAATAGAAATGCGAATATTTGGTGGAGGCACGATGGGGAATCATCATTAGGAGACGGCTGGGAGTGATAGGACATCGATTTGGAATGATATGAGAATTATTGAAGAGAGATTATAACGTGATTATAGAGTGATCAGGGGTTGATGTGAGGCATGAGCAGAGTGATTGGAGACTGATAACCGGTGAACGAGGTCATAAGATTACTCACAGCTATGATAATTACGAAAGAGGAAAGACAGGGGGAATGCTATCATATGCTTGACTAGCTACTTTTCTGTCCAAAAAGCATTGGCCGACCTTACCTTGTATGTAGCAGAATCGACGTCACGTTTCGATATTTCGATGGAATGGAGGCACCTGTTCCCAAGAATACAACAAAGGGGAATTTCCTCCCCATCCCACTGCGTTCTGATTCGCTGCAGTGGCGAATTGATGTCCTACCACCGTCATCATTCGCGATGCATTTGCAAATCTTGCTAGGAGGAGCGATTTCGCTTTCACAGCCACCGACACCTTCCTGGACAGCACTTCTCTTTTTCATTGATTCTCTCAATTTCGTAGCATCTTTTCCCTCCTGTACACTCTTTGAATTTTCTCCTATCGTGAATTCTTCTTCACAGGGGGAATCTCGTAAAACATCTAGAGTTTCACAAATAATACTATGAGTATCAATCGGTTTTAACTGGTCAGATAAGTCAATGCCAAACGATTTTTGGGGCCTCAAGATGAACTTTGACATGTTCTTGCAGGAATATATATTTGACTCAGTTTTTTCTTCCTCGTGCAATTTGTCGTGTACGTCAGGCTGCAAATCAATTGAAAAGCTATTCAACTTGGAGAAATCGATTAGATTCGATAAAACGATTAGATTCAACAATTTCGGTTACTTAAAGATTTTGATGATCATTTTTATATTTGCTATCAAGCCTCGTTTTAGAACAGTTTAAAAAGGAGATAGAAAGCAACAACCTCCTTATGGAAAATCCATTCTTCGTATTGTATTTTTGCATCATTTCAAAGAAAAATAATCCAGCAGTCTTTAGATTGGTACGTCAAAAAATGATAATCAATTCAAAGGTTAAACAGCCACTGAAATTCCTTACGAACAGCAAATGGGGTAAAAGTCAGAGTGAAAGAAAAGAGAAATCGAAATATTTCTTAATATCTGATCGTGATGTTTTTATAAAAACAACATCAGGTTGTCATAATAGGACTGTTGTCTAGCCATTTATAGGGCAGTTCAGAGTTTATTTCTTCACTGCAATCATTGACTGCAATCATTAAAATTTTATATCATAATGCATGGTAGTATACTACATCATATCATATTATATCATACTATAATATAGTATACCTTGTTATTTCATATTATATTATAACATATCATACTATCTTTATATAGTTACATTATATTATCCTATATTACATCATGTTGAATGGAATTATTCTCCGTTACAATATGTCGTGCTACATGATGTTATATTATATCATATCATATTACATAATACTGCATCATATTGAATTATATCATATTGTACCATAATATACCTTGCTAAATCATATTATATTATAACATATCATAATATCTCATATTCACGTCATATTATTATCATATCATAGCATGGCCTCACTAAATCTGAAAGAGACAAACCTTTCGCCAAGTCTCTATTAGTGGGAAGACTCTTGGATGGACTTGGTTTAGCTGAAATTGCATTCCGTATTGTGTGCAAAAAACCGGTAGACACTGGCTAACCTCCTTCTTACTAACTATGCAATGGTAGGTGTGTTCGTGGAACCTGGAGAGGAAAAGAACGATAGCAGATTATAGAAGAGACCTTCAATTTAAGTCTGCCATGCAGCCATTACCAATAATAGCCGCGGGCAGAAAATGCGTTGCGTAGGAGCACTAAAGATTGCAATCAAACAAACCGGCTTATGAGGCTCAGTACACTAACGGGATTTGGGTAAACTAAAGAGATTTCGAATATTCTACAAAGTTTTCAATGAAAAAAAAATGGATTTTGTCTGGGCGTTCACAGCAATCATTGAAAAGGATTTGACACATTGAGAACATATAGTGACAAGGATGATATCAAATATGACATGGATTCGCTCCGTTTGCAGTTAGATCTTAATTCAGGGTGACAATAAAAATGTGCTAGAGGGGGAATTCAAGCTGTGCCTCGGGGGCGACTTCAAAGTGTGTTTCAGGGGGCATTCAAAACGGTATGTATATAACATGGGAGTGTGTAAATACCGCGAGATCCAACTTTGATATAAAGAATCATTAATTATATCTCTTTCAGCCAAGTGGACAACCGTTGTTGACTTCCCATCGCCTCCAACTTGATACTCCTTCAACATTTTGTTGTTCACAACCCCCGATATATATTGTCTTGCAGGACAGTCGATTACGAGAAGAGATGGTCCAACAATTGGTGCCTCTGTTACCTCAGCGGGGGTGACCTAGGAAGGAAGATGTTTTGCTAATTTCTATGCATGAGAGAAGTCAACCATTTTTCAAACAGCAGGAAAAAGACCAAATGATTGGAAAGAGGCGGAAAATACTTCTCTTTAATCCATTTATCTATTATACAAATGAAGAGAAGGTTGCATTAGAAGTGAAATGTTTGCAATAATCTTGGTTAAATTAAATTTAATGAATTTTGCCTAACAAATTTGGGTTCCTTCATAAGACAGAAGAAGAAGCGGCAAAGGTTCTTCGGCCTGAGCCAAAATGAGAGCAAATTAGTAAGCCAGCAGTTCTTTCTTCTTCATAGAAATATACAACTTACAACTAACTCACAACAATCGATTTTCTGCTTACCAGCATCAGATGATCGAGAGGAAGCTATCTGAATGTTTAAGGTGAGAGATCAATGATTCGATGGTCCGGGCCCTGCTTGGACAGAGCGTCATTTTGTAATACAGCCAAATTATGTCTAATTCGAACTCTCCGGAAGATGATAAAAATGTTCGAATTAGCAAAAGTTTCAACACAGAGATTCGAATTGTAGAGGCTTTTTCTTAGGAGGTTTTCAAAGGACCTGGAAACTCTGTTCGAATCAGCAAAAGCTCGAATTACACGACTTCGAAATAGACGGAATTGACTTTATCAGTATTGTAGTCTCAGGTTTAAGCGTCACGGGATATGGCCGATACACCAGGAAGAGACTTCTTAGCAGAACTGCCTTTCAAGGTGTAGGAATGTATACAATGGGCGGATCGCTTAACATCGGCATTGACCAAACAGGGAAGCACGTGCCCGTTTCGTTTGCATTACCCCAGGAAAATGTTATGTTTCGCTTGCTGAAGGGGAGGCCACAACTACCACCAGCTTCCAGATGATTTTTCACACAGTTCAGATAGCCAAAACTGTGCTTCTCATACTCTGATTGGTGACGACCGGTATCGAGCCCGGGAACTTGAAATCCGTAGGCCTAAGCCAAGCAAAATCGGCATAGTGATCATATTCAGGCGTATGCCTACTGCCCGAGCAACTAGATAGGCCGGCGTGCAAAAATCAACATATAACTCACTTCGAATCTTTTAACGTCAAATTTAAATTATCTGTTTCAGAATACAAGTAAAAATCTTTAGTCGAAGTTACTTACGATTTTTCCATTTGGCAGAGTGACACTTTGGCCATCTTTAAGCTGCCTGAACATCGGTCCTTTTGGGACACCTAGACTCATTGCAACTTTCGGTAAGAGTTTACCAGGATAGTCTCTAAGTTGCGCAATATAGCAGGCGACAGAATTTTTGGCATTTCGTTTGATAGCATGGGACTCTACTTCCTCGTTACATTCCGCTCGAGATGAAAGTCGTTCCTTGGGTGTATAGTCTTTCCTCTTCTTCTCCTTGAAATTGTAATCTGCAATGATAAAATCAAATGTTCTGCTTAATTGAGATCTCTGCATTATACATTCCACTAATTAGACTACTCGTAAATTAGGCTAATTAGGCTTTCCACATCTTTAGATTAGGCTTATTCTTTATCAATTTAAATGTTAATTGTATTCCACTTCATTGTCCTTTTAAATCTAGCATTTTCTCAAGGGTTCCTTATCCAATTATGCAAAATGAAACTTCTAAGGAAGAATATATAAAAAAGAGGACTAAAGATAGGAAAAAGAGGTAAAACATGTCAATTACCCTTTCCTCAAATGAGCAAAAGTTTCAGAAGACAAATATCAGAAGGATGGGATTCTAAAGCAAACAGAAGTAAGCCTTGGCAACATGTAACATACGGAGTTTATGAAGATCTTGTGCACACGATTTGGGGGGAAGGTGTATCTTTAGTATCAGCCGAAGGGTTATCCCACAGACACTTCAGCTCCTCTTTAGCTTTAACCATTACTTGGCTTCTTCTTATACTTTCTCTTAGGCTTTTTTGGGTATAACCCATTTGACTCCCGTTTTAACAACTTGATCGGGCCAAATTGATATGGATGTAAAATGAGAATTTTTTAAGTGAACGCGAGGCTTAACTTGATTATTCGTCTGTCTTTGTTCATTTGTTTTTATACACATGATTCTACCTAGATGTCAAAGGTAGAAATTTGGACACTTAGTGTCACCACACCCTGTGATTCCTACGCCTGGAATTACAGAGAGCTGGCGACTCTCCTCGCACTAAGTGAAAGTTTAGCAGAGGTGGGACTCGAACCACTGACCATAGAATCAGTGCGCAAGGATCTTACCATTGAGCTATCCTGACACCTTTGTTTATTGTTTGTCGAAAGGACCCAAACTCGTGTGCGCACAAGAACAATGGAATATTAATGGTAATGAATATTCTGCAGCCCTGCATTCTTCAGTTGTTCTTGCGCGTAAAGATTTGGAGAAAGTTGCAAAAATAACGAAAATTATATAATTCATCCGCGTTTTCGACAACCAACGTGCGTGCTTCAAATGCTGAAAAAAGATAGGCAATGCGAAGCTGGAAGATGAAGTCATAGAAAAATAAAAGCGGAAAACATGAAAAGCCTGCAAACCGGCTACAGTGGCGCAGACAGGGCTTTTCCCTGAGGGCGGGGCTAATAGTCAAAGATACAATTTTGCGGCTGATATGTGTGAAGAATTACAACGGAACTAAGCAAAAAATAAAACGTTAACACAAGTTCCACCATATACGAAAAGTGTTCTGAAAATTCACTAAAGTTTGCCAGCAAAAATACTCATTTAATCCCATACCTTATCCTATCAAAATTGAGCGAGCAATTTTTTTTCGAAATTTGGGGGTCTGCTCCTTCCCTCTCCGGCACCTCTAATGGGCTGAAAGAAGATGGCAACAGCAAGTCTGCTTGTCAGTCTGAAGTGAGACGTTTTCTCGCACTTTTTGCAAGTAGAAGCTTCTTTCTCTGGAAGGGACTCGGTGGTGTGACCGAGTGGTTAAGGCGCAGGAAGAGCACACATAACAGCGATCTAAGTATTTCAATTCCATATCGTGGATGGTTGATAAAAGTGCATTCCCTAGTAGAAATGTATAACTATAAATGATTCATTGAATCAAAAAGCAGGTGAAGGGTAAACCGGATATCATTATGTATCATTAGTTAATTAATAGTCATCATAGTTGCATATAAAACTCAACGGCAGTCTTCTCTTCGAAGCTTCTCTCAGTCACTCCCAATTGATAACATCAGAGAAAATTAATGTTCTTAACAGCAAGCTCAGTTTGTCAGATAAAATGGTTTTCGTTCTTAAGCCAGGCACTAATCAATGACTGAATGAACTTAGAAAGATGGGTGACATCGAGAATAAAGCTACAGTTTGCAATGCCCGAATGATCATTACTTACGCCTGAATTTACTTCAATTATTCGCAGTCGAGAGAGGGAAACGTGATGGGGCTTTGGCTGCAAAATTGTAAATGAAAGGATAGTAAACGCTTCGCTCGAGGCATGGTACACGAAGGCATAGGAGAAGCTAGATAATAGAATTCAAAGGCGACAGTAGAGAACTTCGCTTAGAAAGGCGAAAGGGTCAAGAATGAATGTTTCAAGCATTACAATTGATTTTACCAATCTGCGAGGTCGAAAACTGTACCTGATTTTTCGAAGAAAAAAGGCTCGCCCTGGACGAAAACCCAAGTCTGTTTGAACTACTTCTAGGCGTTTGATTAGAAATTTGATCAAGATGACAATTCACTTGGCTTTGCGTGCAGTAATAATATTTAGACAGAGAGATGCGAAGCATTTGAAAAACAGCATGGCTTTCAATTGGCTACAAATTTATTCGTCACAAAAACTACAAAAGCGTGAAAAATAAGAGTAGAAAATCGTTCGAAGTAATAGATTCGCTTGCTTAGAAGCATTTCCTGTGGACGATGGATGGACCAGATTCGTCGTATTCTTGCTTTGAGATCCACATCTGTTGGAAGGTGGAGAGTGAAGCCAAGATTGAGCCTCCGATCCATACAGAGTATTTCCTCTCTGGTGGAGCAATGATCTTGATTTTCATTGTGGGTGGTGCGAGGGAAGCAATTTCCTTCTGCATTCTGTCGGCAATACCTGGGAACATGGTCGTACCACCAGACAAGACGGTGTTTGCGTACAAGTCCTTACGGATATCGACGTCGCATTTCATGATTGAGTTGTATGTTGTCTCGTGGATTCCGCTCGATTCCATTCCGAGGAATGAAGGTTGGAAGAGAGACTCGGGACATCTGAATCTTTCGTTTCCAATGGTGATGACCTGACCATCAGGCAATTCGTAGCTCTTCTCCAAACTGGAGCTGGTTGAAGCAGTGAGCATTTCTTGTTCGAAGTCGAGGGCGACATAGCAGAGCTTCTCCTTGATGTCACGAACGATTTCCCTTTCTGCTGTGGTGGTGAATGAATATCCACGCTCGGTCAAGATCTTCATCAAGTAATCGGTCAAGTCACGTCCAGCCAAGTCAAGACGGATGATGGCGTGAGGAAGGGCGTATCCTTCGTAGATTGGGACAGTGTGGCTGACACCATCACCAGAGTCGAGGACAATACCAGTGGTACGACCGGAAGCGTACAGAGACAATACAGCCTGGATGGCAACATACATTGCAGGGCTGTTGAAGGTTTCGAACATAATCTAAAAAAGAATTGAATTGAAATAAGACTTCGTTTTTTTAACGAATAGTGGTCCAGGAAAGGCCATGGCGGCCTATAAAATGCCCCAACAATGGAAGAAAGAAAATGAAAGGCCAATAGGAGAGGGAGATAAAATCTAGTTCATTGATTTCAGATTTGAATGAGGGCAACTTTCATACCAAGGGAACTTTCGATCGCAGCAATTGTCACGGAAAAAAGAGTATCCCGTTGCACAAAAATGCAGCTAAGCTTTAAACAGCATCGAATTATCAGAAATGAAAAGACAAATCTGCTTCTTCGCTATAGATTTACCGCTAGTTAAGGTACATGCAAGATTATCCGTATCAGTTTGCAACTCTTCCCAGAAAAGGTGAAGGTTCCCTTAAAAATCGCCCAAGCAAAGGTGGTACACGTTAGCAGGGCTGATGCTCAAGAGAAGGAAATGCAGTCAAGACATACGCGCTTCAATTCATCCCCTATAATATATCGCAGTGGACCCATAGCCTACTGCGCTCGCACAGCTGTGTGGCCCATGGACTAAAGCAATAGATGGGCATCAACCTATTCACCAAAGGAACTGTGGTAAAAGTAGACATCACGTAAGGATTAAATTTACACTTTAGTCATCGACAATATTTAGCTTATGACGCGCTGATAAGTTGCTTAAAAGGGATTCTGGATCGTAGGATGGAGTAGAATGAACAGAATCAAATACATCCGCATATGAGTATGATGAACAACAAGATTCCATAAAAAGTTAGCATGTGTATGCTCCATCGAAACTGCCCAGTCCTGTTCGGCACTATGCGCGATCCACCGCCTCCGGAGCCAGTTCTTACCGATGTATAATGAATGGGATTCACACCTATCAAACAGCATTGGCAAGTAGAACCTGCAGCCTTTTCAACTGACCGAAAAATGACAAATTTCTCGCTATGAAATTTTGCTCTGGAGAAACAAGGCGGTCTGATGAACTAAGAAAAGATGACGTCAACAAATCCACTTTTGTCTCAATGGTGCTTAAAAGAAATCATCGCGGGCTGGCGTGCCGGTCTACGGTGCTTAATCCCAAGGCAGTGAACAAAAGACTAAAGGCCTAATTCTCATTACGAGCGAGGGAAGTCTTGCGAGGCCCTAATCCAGCATACCACGCTGTAATGCAACTGCTGTGACTTATAACTCTGGAAATTTTCTAAAATAACCATCTGAAATTCAAGAAAGGGATTCTCGATGGCTCAGCCAAGGTGGAGAAAGGGCTCGTATTGCATGGCTTTTGCCAGGGCAATCAGTAAACGACCCATATGCGGCCATGATTTACTCAACAAATAAATTGCATTAAATTTTTCTAATCCGCTTCCCGTCTTAGGTCGGGGTCTGCGTTTATTGTTCTCCATGCTTCAGTAGTTGCATTGTTTTCATTTCAAAGGTGAGCAAGATCTATTCACTCAACTTTACCATATTTGAACATTTATGCAGTCGCCATTAACTTCGGTGTGACTCAAAAGACAAAGGCCCGACACAATACTAACACCAAGAAACAACACTGTACACTAATCACGTGAAGCGTAAGCTGACTTTGATTGGTCATTTGGCAGTAGAATGCCATGCAGTTACTTGCTACGTGAGGTGACAACGCCTCCAAAAACAACTCCCAAATGCATACCAAGTCAGTCTTGTTTTCCTTATAGTCCACGGGTGGTATTCCTAGCCATGTGGGCGCTGTCTTGGGAAACGCATTTTTTAGTACAAGGAGATTAACTAAGAGCATTGGGGAAAATTCGTCAAAAAATCGTGAAATATTACTTCCAGACAAAGTTTACCACAAAACCGTCTATAGCAGACAAAAGACCAGGGCTACTTGGACAGAAATGTGAGCGTCTTATCAAACAGATGGGTAAAAAAATTCTGAAATGGGACGCACCTGTGTCATCTTTTCTCTGTTTGCTTTTGGGTTGAGTGGAGCTTCTGTGAGCAGGGCTGGGTGTTCCTCTGGTGCAACTCTCAGTTCATTGTAAAAAGTGTGATGCCAAATCTAGAATGGAATGCGCCTCTTTTTATACAGCCTCTAGTTGCGCTTGTAGCATCCAAAAGCAATTCACAATAGCGAACAGGCATATATGAGGTTTTTCAAAAATTCTGAAATTCACTAAAAATTACCTTTTCCATATCGTCCCAGTTAGTAACGATGCCGTGTTCGATTGGGTACTTCAGAGTGAGAATACCTCTCTTGCTTTGGGCTTCATCGCCAACATATGAGTCTTTCTGTCCCATACCAACCATTACACCTTGATGCCTTGGTCTTCCAACGATGGATGGGAAAACTGCCCTTGGAGCATCATCTCCTGCAAAACCAGCCTTGCACATACCAGATCCATTGTCGATGACAAGAGCTGCGGTATCTTCATCACCCATGTTGAGATAGTGTTCGTTTGAGAAACGGCTGGTGGTAGAACTTTGCAGGCCCTCTTCTTCTCAGCTCACCTTGAGAATGTGTTGCAAGTCTGCTGTACGCAATTTCCCTCCAAGTTATAGAGGAAGCATCCAATGAGAGCGCAGTACCAAAACAAAAGCACAGGAAATACAAAAGGTTTTGTTCGAAAAAGACTAATAAGGTATCGGGTCAAAGGGGATACCGGTGATGCAAATACCATTATGCTAATAGCCGCCATTGTTAGATGGGTGGGTCATTCAGCCGATTTAATGGTCCGACCATCTTACTGCCAGCTAATCTAGAATTGTACTAAATTCTTTACAAAAGCTTGAGAACTTAGCACTGAAATTCAAATGGCTATACATATTGAATCCGACTAAAGACTGCGACCAATAAAATTACTCAACACTTGCCCGCACCTGACCTTATTCTAACAAACTTGCGTACAATTTTGCGATTCGTTCCGACTCTACGGAGACCAGACTTTACAAAAACGCATTTTCGCACGTGAAAAACAAATTGCTTGCGGGCAAGGTAAAATTATTGGAAAAAACTTCAAAAATATTAATGAAATACGCCTGTTTGATAGCCAGTTTTCCCCTAGTGGTACCTATTATCTTTTTCCTTGTAACTCTTCAAAAATAACCTCTAATATTCTAATATGAAAATAATTTATAGTGATCAAGAACAACGAATGATAATAATAATGATAAGGATTATATAGAAAAATACAGTAAACAAATGTAGCCAATTTAGAAATTACGATTTTTTAGCTCAGTTCTAGACCTGACACAGAGAGACTGGTGTTACTTTTAGAATCAGCATTGCAAATGCTGCAAATCAGTGGAAAAATCACAGACACCTTTCATAGAGTACATTTCGTTGCCCGGTGCAATCAAAGCTTGAGGCAAAGAAAACAGGGTTTGCTAGAAACTTAACAAGTAAGCGTAAGTAGAAATATTTGCAAGAAGTTTGCTTCAAAACTAAGTTAAAATTCGAGAAGTCGATTTAAATGAGAAAAAAACAACTAAAAAGCAAGAAACTGAGAAAAACATGTCAAAATAAAGTCAAGGATTCTTCTCTTGTAGCGAGTTTGTGTACAGGGCGGCACCCATATCCGCTCTTCAGCTTTTGGGTTAGACGGCTGTGAAGGCACAGTCAATTTTGAATACAGTTGGTGGCTAGCCAGGTGGTAACTCAATGCTTAACTACTGAACGGAAAGTCAAACCCGGATTCATCGCCTGCAGTGTGAGTACTCTACGACTAAACTACTGCTGCAATGAAGGACGACACCAAAAGAATTATCCTTAAAAGGACAAAAATTATATTCGTATCGTGGGGTAAAACAACGGAACAGCCTACAAGCAGAAACAAAAAAGCATTGTACTCTCGGTATCTTTAAAATTCTAATCCAATAAGTTTGAATTTTACTCCTTTCCTTTTGTTTACTACATTTACTTATTCATTTTCATGCATATTTACGCTTGTTTCATATTTTCTTAATTAGATTAACATCATATTGCAATAAGGTTTTTAAAATTGCATTGTATTGTACTTTATCGTAAATAGATGGCCCCTTGAAAAACAGCATCTGCTGAAGGGCTTCCCTCTTTAAATATCTGAGATGAAATGAATGGCAAACGCAACGTACAACACCCGAAAATACGCAACCTTTTCTTCCTTTTAGTGAGTTATATTGGGGAAAGGCCATGGTGGCCTATACAAAGCCCCAACAAAGGAAGAAAGAAGAAAGCGAAAGGCTAGTGAATGAGTACTCAGAAGTAATTCTGCGGGCACAAGCAGTAATGCCACAGGCCCACATCAGCTGTATAGCTGCCACATACCCAGCCTGCGTTAACAAATAAAAGCTTCTTTGCTTTGCTTTGCTTAAGAGGAGAGAGAGATCAGATAAAGTTTATTGATCTTAGATTTGAAAGATGGCAAGTTGTAGGATTGAATGAGTTATGTTGTGGAAAGGACATGGTGGCCTATACAAAACTCCAACATAGGAAGAGAGAAGATGGTGAAAGGCTACGAGAGAGAGATCAGGTCAAGTTTATTGATCCTAGATTTGAACGATGGCAAATTGTAAGATTCAGGAAAGCAAGAAGAAGGCAAGACGTAGGTGTGGTCATTGCGTGCCCGACCAAGATGGGCAGTTAACACGAAGATGGCTATTTTTTGCCGAGCAAAACGGTCAATACAATTCCGCTTTATTGTTTAATTTTCAATGGAACATTAAGCATACCAAGCGTACTTAGGCACCATACTATCTCTCAAAACTGGAGAGTGGTTTAAAGAAAAGACGAGCTCTTTAGTTGAGCTTTTCCCCATCAAAGAACTCTTAAGTATGCTTACATTGGGTTTATGGGAGCTCTTTGTGAGCCACGGAATTCATTGCCGTTCAGCTGCAATAAACTAGCTCCCGTCAAAGTTGGACAGTATTGAAGGTTCTTGAATTGCAAACAAATTCGATTGAATTGCTACAAAGGAAATTTTCACCCAGAGCAAAATGAAGATGTGCTTATTTGTGCTACAAGCAGGAGGGAAAGCTATGTTTCTGCTGTTTGGCTTTGCAGAACAATGGGAGAATGTAGTAAAACATGGAATAAACATAGGCACACATGGATACAGGAATACCAACCAAGTAAAAACCACTTGCATTCAAAATCAAAGGTGCAAGGCCCTTTAATACTTTCTACCCAGTGTCCGATGGTAGATTTCAAGGCACTGAGCAGCTTTGTCCACAAAACAGTGTCCGGTCATTCTTCTCCATGTGACGACACCTCAACTCCTTGTGTGGAACAACAGAGAGCTAATGGCTCCTCTCACTCTAGTGAAGCTTGGGTGACCATATGGCATGTGAGCAAGGGTCTAACCACTAAGCAGGAAAATTACGTTTGCATGAAAACTTCAGGCAATTTCAAGCCGGGTTGAGTTTCAACTCGTCCCTGCACATTTAAATGCGACAAGAGCATTGACTGGCAGCCAAGTTGAAACTCAACCCGGGATGAACTTGATTCATGTTTAGATTTCTCACGTTAAGGCAGCCTAAGTCATTTGCAGGCCTTTGGGGGGATGAGACTGCTTCACATATTGACTGAATCTTTTCCTGCATATCAAATCAAGTGCAGGATGACTAGGTGCCAGGATAGCTTGGTGGTTAGTTTCTTATGCATTCATCCTATTGTTAGTGGTTCGAATCCACCCTCAAAAAAACGTTTTCTTGGTATGAGGAGAGCCACTAGCTCCAAGTGTAAATCGTGATGAGGTGTTATCACACTAGAAGGATATGGGCCCTCTTGGATAAGCAAAAAGCTTCCCAGCGTCCATTAAATATGTACAAAAAGAAGAAAGTGCTAAGGCACTCCAATTGTCAGCAATAAGTGGTGCTAAAAACTTTTTAAGAATGTAAAAAGAAAAGATTAAATAAAAAATGCATATGAGAGGGATCAAAAACTTAACCTTCAAAAATATTTCAAATATACCTGGATATATAACAACTGGCTTTATTGATATCTCATCATCTTCAAATGTTTCCATACAACTTTCTGAATATTCTGTTACTTTGAAGTTTACATTTTCCTTGTTCAAAAAGTGTCTTGCTCCATGAATCACTTTTTGGAGGCCAGATGGACCAGAGATAAAAATGTTCTCTCTAGAAAGTTGAAGTAACATCACAACCAATTTTTTAAGGAGAAGGTCATCATTTAGATTACTGCCATTATTATCATTATCTTCATCATCACAATCTCCATAGCCATAAAATTCATTAATCACCATTGAATTTATATCATAATCATGATAATCATCATCATCATCATCATAATCAACATCATAGCCATAATTTTCATCATCATCATCATCATCATCATCATCATCATCATCATCATCATCATCATTATCATCATCATCATTGTCATCATAATCATCAATCATCAACACCACCACCAATCATCAACATCAACATCATCAATCATCAATCATCATCATCAATATCCTCACAATAATCTTTCTCATCAACAGCATTGTCATCATCATCAATCATTGCTGATAAGTCAAACATTAAAATACATTTCATTTCATAAAACATACTTTCCAATGTCCCTCAACGTCATTGATAGTCCAAGAAACCCACCAATGTGACTCCATTTATTCTGAGTTAAGAATATAGTGTTCAGCTTCGAAATTCTAATCTTGTGTTCTGTAAATAATCTTTGGGTTCCTTCTCCACAATTAAATAAATACCTGCAAATAGAATTAAAAATATCAGACTTTTATGCCTGATTAGCTAGCATATGATCAGAATTAACAAAGATGGAAATATGGCTTGGCAAAATGCTTTTGAAGGCAAGCATGGAGGAGGGTAGCAGAGTCGAAAATTGGTGAGATGATCAAGATGTCACCGTGACTCAGTTGCTGTAATAAATTCCTTCAACCGATCAGCATCAGAAAAATTTGCATCTTCTAGAAATCATATGACTTGTGCAGTTTCTACTTGGAATATCACCAGCTCTCACTGTAAATTAGGGAGACCAAAAGTAACATTATCTACCATTGAAAATTACCAGAGGTAAATTCAGTGCAAAGCAAACAAATGCTTTACAAAAACTAGTATAAATTGTTGATAAGGATCAACATTGATTATTCCCAAGCTAAAAATTCCTACAAGCAAACTTTCTGATGCAGTTTCAAAAGAAAATGTTATCTCTTTAATGCACATATCATATTCAATAATTCATTTCAGTCAATGTTTTGAAACCTTAACATTGCACAGAATAGCACACACAAAAATGCTTGTCACATAGATTACTTCCTCTAACACTAAACAGCATATCAAACAAACTTCAGTCACCATCTGACAATGAAAATGCTGAAAAGCTTTGACCTGTGGAAATGTAGATTTTCATTCACACTTATCTGAACAGGAAAAAATTGTAACTTTAGGTCCAGGAGAAAATCCATGAAAAATGGTGTTTAATACCCCTTTCAGGAACCAACAAAAAGGGAGCATCTAGCAGAAGAAACTTAGAATACGACATGCTGCCAGAAAGTACCTAAGGGAGGACCAGGTGGTAAAAATAGCTCAGATGGTGAGAAAGGGTTCAAAAATGACAGCCCACACCTGCAAGGGGGCAGCAAAAGATGCAGAAGGTTAGATTGGTTAGAAAAAAATTGCTAGGATGGCCACAGTAGCTAGTGATAATGAGGATGCCAATTAAACAGAAGCTCAGAGCATAAAAAATGCCAGTTAGGTCAGCTGATAACAATTCACTAAGAAACAAGCTAAATAACGATGACTAGGAAAATATGTTCCGCTTGACAATTATCATGAAAGTTGGGGCCCATTTTTTAAAAGATTAAAAGAAAGGAGGGGATGTGTAATTCTAAGATCCTATGGATGCATAAAGAAGCAGCAAGACCAATGTGAATGACTACTTCCACAAGAAATTGAGCAAAATTGGTATTAAAATAGATTTTGAGAAAAGCTTTCTGAAAGTCTTAAAATAAATACTTATCGATAACATCATATCTGCTAAAAGCGCACTGCAACTGACAAAAGGATAGGACTGGGTCTCTTGTGTGTGCAAGACTTTCTTAATTTCATATAACGGCGTTTTACAAGTATGCAAAAAGCAACGCACCAACTTATACATCAGAGCCTGGCTTGAAAAGACCAAGACAAAGGGTTCAATTCAAAGAAGCTCAGAAAAAAGGACTGCCTCCTATTTACTTTTTGCTTTCTTAGGGTTTGGAAACCATTTCCACAGATAGCTAGGGGACTAGAATTATCTGACATGGATACAACATTTTCTCAGTAAAAGGGGATAGCAAGTAGTAGTAATGGAGAAGAATCCCATTGGTCTGATGTGATTTCAGGAGAAGAAAGCATTTGGGGCAACTGATATTTTTTGCAGTAGAAATGATTAACCAGATATAATACATTTAAATATTGTTGCAGATGATGTAAAGTCGTTTCTCTGTGCTTTTCTGGATGATGATATTGACAAAGTGCAAAATGATGCAATCAGGCTTACTGGTTGGGCAGATAAATCATCTTCAAGTCTTTCAATACTAGGTAATGGGAAGTAATTCATGTCGGACTCAAGACTCCAATGGGTAATATGCAATGGCAAGTGACTACAGATTTGGACACTAGAAACAGAAACTAGTGACTACAGATACTACAGATTTGGACTAGTGACAACTAGTGACTACAGATTTGGATTCAATATTGACCTTAAACTCAACCCCAACTAACACAATGGAATACGATCCAGCATGGCCGGGCCGATGCGGCACTTGGCATCATTACTTAGTCCTACACATACAATGAAAAGGTCTCAATAGAAACTCTGCATAAAACACTAGTCAGACCTATCATAGATTATGCTCACGCGTTAGGTATCCTTTTCAGGGGGTCGAAAGATTGTGATTACAGCGAATGGAGAGGTTGTATTGGCATGCAACTAAAATGATCCTAGCATTGAGCAATGTGTCTTATGAAGAAAGGTTACGTGAATTAGATCTACAATCCTTCCTTATGTTACCGCAGTCAGAGTGGCATGGTGGAATTCTTCAAAATGGTTCAAGATATGTAAAATAATCTGGAAATACTTGAGACAAAACTGTTTTGCTGCATACAAGGTCGCTCTAAAGGCCACATGGCTATTTCAAATCGAACTTCGTACTCCTATACTATACTATAGGTCTTGCATAAAATTACATCATCCTGGGAGATTTGTTGAAAACTTTTAAAAAAATATTTGACAGTTACCTTTTACTATCGGTGAATAGAAATAGACTTGGTACAGTATCCTCAATTCCACATCCAAGGACTTGCAGAAAAACTTTCCCACTGGGAAGATTGCTGAATTTGGCTGCCATGTTTGATTCGAAAAAAGCTCGTGTTGTTGCAGCTGAAAAAGTTAACATGGGAATGCCTCTTGGCTCCTTCGCAGTAGCTTTTTCTCCATCAATGCCTTGCAGTCAGGTTTTTTATTAATCTTTTTATGAATTTACTTTTTTCAAAGAACTTACAAAAATTCTTAATAATGGAAGTCAAAAATGGACTTCAGACTTTCAGTATAAATATAATTTATTAAACGCTAGCGCAAACTTCGATAATAGCTGCGGCTGAAAGTTTCTTATTTCATTTGCTAATACTTCTGTTTGCACGAAAAAGGTGCAGGATGAGTCATAACATGTAACCAATTTTCTAGTCGAAAGATGTTGGGTGTCTGTCCTGAACTGAAGGCTTCAAATTCTGCTAAAAGGATCCTCCTCGAAACGAAAAAATGCTGAAAAATTAGGATCGGAAGTGAAAGAGCAAGCCAATGAAATTGCAAAAAGATTTACCCAATGAAAAATCTATATATCGACTTTGGACCAATTAAATTGCTAGAAGATTGAACCAATCAAATTTGACAATTACGTACCATCTTCATTATGGTTTCAATCATTTTCATCAGCGGAATGCGTTGTTCGAACCAGCGTTAAGAGGGGAAACATCTTGAAAATTACCGAAAGTGATCAATAATGGCACGTACAAAGCAAACTGCCCGTAAATCTACTGGAGGAAAAGCTCCACGTAAACAGCTCGCAACAAAGGCAGCCAGGAAAAGTGCTCCATCAACCGGAGGAGTGAAAAAACCTCACAGATACCGACCAGGAACCGTCGCTCTTCGTGAGATTCGTCGATACCAAAAATCAACAGAATTGCTGATTAGAAAGTTACCTTTTCAAAGGCTTGTGAGAGAAATTGCCCAAGATTTCAAAACAGACTTACGATTTCAGAGTGCTGCGATCGGGGCACTTCAGGTAAATTTTTTTATGTAAAACCGTTTCTACCAGAAAAAGGCGCTTTACCGTTTAGGCCCACTCTTTTGTTCTATGTAATTTTGCATTACTCTTGCCCTTCAGTTCTAGCAAATGTTAACAAACATAAATTAGTAATATGTTGTGGTTTAGGTGTCTTTCAAATTTATGAATGACCTTGTAAACCTGCTTTATAGATCTTTTTTAGTTTCATCCGAGATTTCGTCATATTTAAACATACCCGCTCGCGGCAATGAGAGATTTGAGATAATGAGCACGGTATTCCCTTTGACCTATTTTGTTCTCGAACCTTATAATCTCGGGTATGGTTTTTGCCATGATTTTGTTTTAAATTGCCTGTTGTTTGTTTCAGGAAGCTGCAGAAGCTTATCTCGTGGGACTATTCGAGGACACGAACTTGTGCGCCATCCACGCTAAGCGTGTCACGATTATGCCAAAAGACATACAACTTGCGCGTAGAATACGTGGAGAGAGAGCATAAACGCTAATTTGACTCGTTAGACTCATGTAAATAATGAAATAAGTTATGGTATTATTGTATCAATCGAACAGGAAATTTATTTGGACTTATGATGCTAGGTAGTAAAGTAGAAAAATATAAGTTCTGTTAACTGAAGATTTGATTTATATATTTAAAACTTGTTTTTGGGTATTTAAAACAGCATCTTTACCTACCTATGCCTAAAACTTCCAGTGCTTAGATCCAGTGTAAAACAGTCAAATGTTTTCCTGTGATAGCTAATGTGGGAAAGTCTAACAGTTTGTTAAACTTTGGTTTAACATATGATAGGGTTGAAAAGATGTAACATCTGCTCACAAAACGCCTCAAGTTTGTAACAAATGTCCTAAGTAATTAGTCAATGCAGACAGAACATATACCATCACAATTGTTTCAAATGCCTTCCTTTGCTGCCTCAAAGTAACCTCTTTTAGATCAAATGAGATTTTAGCTTGACCTTTGTTTTATAACATTCTTAAATACCAATCAGTTGTTTCCCTATCGACTATTCTCATTCTCAAAGTTGATTGGGTTGGTTCCCATTACAAGACAACCCCATTCTATCTACGTCACTAAATTTAGCCGCCATCTTGGAGGACAAAGGATGCACGAACAGCAACAACTCAAAACAATTGCAACGATGGAAGAACGACGAAGTAGTTATTTTAAAGAACAAGCAAAATATATCTTCAAAAAATACATAATAAAAAACACTTAGGTTTAGATTAGCTGCTATCAATGTGTGTCCAGTGCTTGTGCCCTCAGAGCGACTTCTGAGTACTCATTTACCGATCTCGGAAGGATGGACAGCTGAATTGACTTGTGGTTAGTGGTACCAAGGATGGGATTCGAACCCCAAAACATTGACCCTTATTGTTTTGAGAGGGTAACTGCGTAGCATACTCGATTTCGAGCGTAGCAGAGACCAGCGACGGATCTGAGTTTTTTCTAAGCATTGTTGGAGAGGCAAGATGTGTCTAAAGATGTGCTGCTGTTTCCATCGGTTACGTTTCCAGACATTGTTAATCGTTTTTCAATCCAAAGAAATGTTTTGATGAGGCAATAATAGCTTTCACCTAATTGAAAGTTTCAGCACTTGAAGTATTTTTGCCATTAACTGCTAGGCTTCAGCACTTGCTAGCCTGTGAATCTCCAATGTGACCTTGTGTATATTTCATACGAAAGCAAGGTCCTCGTGGAAGATATAACATTTGATGAGTTCCTTAGCTCGAAGCCAAGGAAGCTTGGGAATGACCTCTGTTTGTTTCATTATTTTCTCGTGAAAAATTGCATTGTTTGTAATCATGGCTTTGTTCATCAAACATCATGATTTATTTTGAAAGTTAAGAATTGTGATCTTGTTTATTACCTGTTTCGAATCCTTAGTTCTTGGACATAGACATTGCCTATACATACATTCACACACATATATGTGTATATATAATAATCACTACTGACTACTGAGCACTCTTGGTGATTTTATTTATCACTCGTCTTTTGGATATTTCCACATATGCATATATATATATATAAATATATATATATTGGCTGTGCCCCCCTTGCCAATTATTGCTGGCTATGGGCCTGGTTCCGTCCAGCAGCTCATAAAGAGGTTGAATACAAAGAAGTCGTAGATATCAACTTTACAGCTCCAAAAACTTTGGAAAAGAAACTGAATTGTGAGATTGAAAACAATAATAAAGATGAAATATGCCCTTAGAGATTAAAGAGTTCTTGTTTTGAGAAGTATACCCCTCCAACAGATGAAGAGATTGTTGGAAAATTCAATCCAGCACTCAACTCTTCATAACCAGGGCAAACTGGCAGAACCTTCTCCACATGATGATCAGTTGCCATGCTTACATGCTGAATTTGCGGTGGGTTTGAAGAGGGGAAGATTGGTCATGTGTGATAACCCAAACTGTGCTATTGAATCTTGGCATTCCAGTTTAAAAAGCGACCCTTCCATTTGTTTCAAGCCATTCAGGTGTTCCAACTATTTGTTTCCTATTTGCCTCTCTGAGGCCATACAGTGCTTGATTCAATTGGGCCATCTCTTCTTCCAAGGCTCTCATCTCTGCTGTGGATATTCCAGTTTGCACCTCTGAAACACTGTTTCCAACAAAAAGTGAAAAAACTGGTTTATTTGCAGCTTCATCTCTTCTCGTACCTCTAGATGTACTGTTGACATCATTTGATTTTAAAGGTGCATCCTGGATTGTGCCAATGGCATTTGAATCAAGTGGCAATGTTTCTAATGTGTTGGCTGCATCCATCAACTTTTGTTTTTTCAAGGAAATCAAGCTCTCTGCTGAATAATGAAACCCTCCCTTTACTTCGATTTTGAAGGCAATTGTGGCGATTTTTTGCCTCAACAGGATTTGATATAGTCTTGCCATGACCCATACTAAGTGTAGGTATCCAATCTGGGTCTGTTGACTGGAATAGGGATGATGGTTTACCTGGAAAGAACCAAAATAATTGAATTGATATTCATCTATAACAACAGTGTACACTACATAATAAAGGTTTAATAGGCCTATAACAGTAGCCTTTGAAAGTTCTTTTCAGTGAGTTTTGTTAAGGAAGGGCCATAGTGGCCTATACAAGCAACAAGAGTTACCAATAGTATTATCAAGAACTTGAGAAAGTTTACCTGTTATGAAATTATCGGAGCAAACTCTGTAATGTAATCCACCTTCTTTCAAGTCTTTTCTGCTTATGAAGTGTAGTCATTTATTCCTTCTGGGACAATGCAGAAACCTCCATGTTAGTGTCCCTGGATATCGACCACCAAAAGTGATCTTGATTCATTTTTGTCGGCTCGTAACCAATTCTGCAATCACTTTCCCTCAAAGCACATTTGAGGGAAAGACTCAATGAATGAATTCATTCCTTTTTCCCCTTGTCAATTTCAATACATCTTAGGCTCACAGGCTTACAATTTTTGGGATGCGATAAAAAGACTTAGATTTCTCTCTATCAGAGCGGGAGGAACAACCATAAACTGCACAAGATTTAAACATTTTGTGACTTTCCTGGTCGGTTGGCAGACTTGAAACTGGAAATAGTGACTCGAGAGCAAAATGGTACCAGCCAACTCGACCCATGTCTCCGCGAAAGTGACATCATGGCGGACCGAAGAATCGACAACTGGAAAAATTAGCTCCACAAACCTGGTAGAGAAACTGACGCTTACAGCTTTGCAAATCAAAACATCGTCAAATGAAATCTCTATGATTCATACTTAAAAATTCAATGCCTCTACTGTTGTAAATATTTTTTCAAACATTATGAAGATATGGCCACTAAGTATATTACATTCCATGTCAAGCAAACAACTATTGAAAATCAGTTTTGCACTACCGATAAATTCAATCCAGTTAAGAATCAAAAGAATTTAGAGCACTGACTTTAGGATTTTGTGTCAATGCTTTCTTCATTTGCATTTTGCAAGTCCAATTTGCTATTGATTTTCTCTTGCAACTCGTTTAAAGTTTCAGTTGAAAAAAGGTCCAGTGACTCGCCCTCCACAAAAAACATTACATAGGCCAACACTGAAAGAAGTATGGTGCCAATGATAATGGGTCTGTTGGAAACATTTGCAGGCTGACCTGCATTCTCATCTCCAAATGTCTTTGTTGTCTTGTAATCTTTTAATGGAGAAGAAGAAAGGTGAACAGGTTGGTCATCCTTCTGCAAGGGTATTGATAATTGATTTGAATTTGTAGAGAATTGCGTCCATCTCTTCAACTTTGAGTCCCAACCTCCATGAGCAACTTGGGTAGATGTAGGCACTCTCGAGACCAATGACCTGTATAGAACAAAGAAATCTACCATTTTTGTATCTAGGCTGACTGATGCCAGTAGTCATCTTATAGAAATATATCCACTGAGAGTAAAAAATACATACATTTTTTTACATCATCACGGTAGTGATCAATCTCTTGAAATCCCTTCTGTTGAAGTTTCTCCAGAGTCTCTTGAGTTATCATATAGAAGAAACAAAAAAGCCACTTTGATGGAGTATATGACAGGTATCCACATGCATGCAGTGGCCTCCAAGAAGTTTCTTACCACACCATTTTTCCATCAATGACATGAAAATATAGCTATGTAGTATAGTCATATGAAAATACAGATAACTTCATGAAGCAAGGGGGTATGGGAGAGGCTACTTCTATGCAATATAGCAAGGGGGTTCTTGTACATGCCAAGAGGCCCAAACTAATCTCATGGCAATTATACAGAGATATGTACCAAGTTTTAATAAAAATATCTGAAAAGGCAATAAATCATGAGGCAAGGGGATGTGAAAGAGAAAATATTGATGCTGTACACCCTGGCTTTTGTAGAATGTGCTAAGAATCTTGAATCTCCTACCATGCTTTTTAGAAGGATATAAATACATAATGATAGCATAAATCAAAATAATTTGTTGAAATAGAGAAATAAAGGTGGTTGTTTGCTTTCTTTTGTTAGATTCACTCTCAAAATAAAGCCACTTAACATGTAAGGAGTGACAGGGAAGAAGTCAGGAAGAGAGCACACAAAATTTCATCAAATGATTGAACAGGGACACAAGAAGCTCAAAATTAACAAATTCAAGCAGGATATGCATTTTTCATTTTTGGAATCATTCTGAACAAGGGCACAGAGGCTACTAGAACTGGGAGGAGCTACAAGGGGGAGTCAGGGCGGGGTTTATTTCATAGAGAGAAGGAAAGGGAAGCGAAATCCAGTGCTTATAAGTCCATAGAATAAAAATATCAGGATGAAAAGGCTTCTTACAATTCATTAATTCCACACTGAGATGATGAGTTATGAAGGAAAATTCAGAAAAGAATCCCAGACAACATTTCAGAAAATGATTGAAATTTGATGTGAAATGGGACAATTCAGACTCTTTGTGAAAACGGAAGACATCGAGAATGCCAGATCACAAGAAGTTCGTGGAATATAACTCTCAGGATAAAAAGCTTTCTTGCAATTCAGGAATTCCACACCGAGATGATCAGTTACCAGGAAAATTTCAGAAAGGAGTCCAAAGAAAGATTTCAGATTGAAATAAGATTCAAAACGAAACATGTCATGCTCTTTAGGCAAGAAAATGAAAGAGAATTCCAGAGCAAAAGATGTACATGGAATATACCTCTGACCGTAATAAGCTTTCTCAAAATTCAGGCTTGCTCAGTAAGATGATGAAATAGAGGGTTCATTCATCAATCAATTTTTCGATCAAATACTGACGTAAAAGAAATGAATGATGCTAATTAATAAAATAGACTATATCAGTTGACAAAATTCAAATTGAAATTGACCTACCATGCTGTGTGGTTCATTAGGCCTAAAGAACACCCGGCATTTGGACAAACATTAAACACAGCTGAATCACCAAAAAATATAATATCTGGTAGAAACAATTTACCTTGAGAGCTGCTGTAACAATTTCGCTTGGTTGGAGATACTGCAACGTAGAAACTGAGTTTTCATGCTTTGCAAAACGGCTGCCAATTCAACAAAAACTCCCAATTAGCTGTCGATGCGAAGGAGCTGTACAACAACAACTGCAATGATCAGTATGTAAACAAACTAACAAGGCTGTATGTTGCCCAGTTGGTGACAACGGACAAAAATACCCGTTGTGTAGGCCTGTTACCTGGATAAAAAGCTCCCGATTACAAACTCATCTCATTCGTACAAGATGCATCTTACATATGAAGACAAGATGCGAATAACCAAGGCGATCGCTACTGTAGGTACTGGGATGTTTGCTGGGGGCACTGCCATACACTTGACAAACATCCACCCTACAATAATGAAGGATATCGACATCGAGAACGCCTTGAAAGTTCAAAGGGGGATGACAGTTAGGATTCTTCCGCTGGTTGGAAGCCTCGTCGTTGGATTCAGCGCGGCCGGTGCAGTTTACTATCTATCCAAAAATCGGAAAGAGGACATGCCCTGGTTAGTTGGATCTGGAATTCTCGCTGCTTCCTTTCCTTATACGTTTTATTTCCTTTCGCCCATAAACAACAGGATAAAAGCAGCCAACGTTTCGCTTGCTGAAGGAGCATCTGTGCTCTACAAATGGAAGAATTTCGCTGCAGTTCGCGGTGCCACGACGTTTCTCGTGTTCGCATATTTTGCTTACCTGGCAACGAAACGAGTGGATTATGAAGGATAGGCAGTTCTCGCGCTCCGCAAGATGCTGTTCCGAGTGATGCCAAACCCGTGAAGATTAGACTTACTGGCATCACAATGCTATCATTGGACGCACTTGCATGCCGTCAAGAAACGATAATTACCACTCATACCTTGCAAATTTATTCGCTTTTATTTCTTTTGTTTGAGCGCGCTTGATAATTTTCAGTTCGTTCACAAATTTTAGCGTTCCTTCTGTTCTTGCTCTCCTCTCTGCCTTCGTCAAGTACTATTTCACCCCGTGAGATCGAGAGAGGTCCGTCAATTTTCATAACTGCATGAATGTCAAAATAAAATCACCTGCCATTGAAAATAAAGAATGCTTTGGATGATTCCAAAAATCAGCTTCAGTTACTAAAAAATTAGCCTTGATTATCAAAACTTCAGCATTGATTATTAAATCTTCAGCTTTGATTACTAAATGTTCAGCTTTGATTACTAAATGTTCAGTTTTGATTACTAAAAGTTCAGCTTTGATTACTAAAAGTTCAGCTTTGATCGCTTAAATCGTGCTTTCTTTGTAAATGTAGATCTTAGTTATCTATGTCTCAGTTTCACATCCCCGAATGTGCAATAAAGGGTTGGTTAAAACCTTTCGATGAAGTGGTGATTATATTTAGGCCAGTGGGAAATGATTGGCCATTGACCCTCTCGTATTCAATGATCCAGGGCCTCCTTCAAGCGTGCACTGTTTCTGACGAAAACTGGCAATTTTTATTTTGAGGCAAGCTCTCTCCGTGTTTCCCCAAGCGCCGTTGTAATTCAACCACCTTAAGCTGCCAGTGTATGGACGCTTCTTTGCATTTTTCTGGTATCGAATAAACTTCATGTTCTTCCACGTGTCCCATGGCAGCCCAGCTGATGTAAGATCCTGAAGTTTCTCACCATTGAATTTTATCGTTTTATACGTATGGATGCCCTGTCTTGTCCAAAATCCGTGAGAGCCTTTTGACGTAAATACCACTGGGTGACCGTTTTCAGTGAACTTGAGATCGTCCATGCCTGAAAAAAGCCAATCGGGAATAGCAGGCAAAATCATTGTAATGTGCAATGATATCACTTGATGTTCTTCACAGTCATTGACTTTCACTGAGAGATTTCAACATGACGCCAACAAAAAGTTCTCAAAAAACTGAACCCAAATGAAGATACTCCTTTTCAGTTGCTGTTTTCTTACTTTTCAGGAAAACTCAATGATTTCAGGCCACTCAATGATGATAAATTGAAGACATGAAATCAAATTGATGAAAAAGAAATGAAGTTTTCGGCTCAACCAAGCGTTCATATTTCGTGCAATTGCAGGTTTTCCACGGTTATTCGAGATAACCCCATAAGATGAACGTCTAGTCCTACTTAACGCAAATTTACACATAGATTTGTGAAAGTAAAATGAACGATGAATTGTTTACCTCCGATGGTGGTAAAAACCTCTACTTCACAGAGAGTGAGACAGTCCCTTCGTAACAGCCGCACATACACGTATCTACCAATAAGTGGACGGTAGCAATCAAGGTAAACGGTACTACCTCGACCAACCGCGGCACCAAAGTACGTGCATCTACGAGAAATGTGCGATGAAAGCCTGTTACAGTTTGATACATGACTATACGACTAACAATACAATGAAAGAGATTGAGTACATGTTTATGGGTAGTATTTTGATAGTAACGCAAGTGATAGGTACCTCTATCAAATGCTCCATTGCCTCTATAACAGGGATCTCAAACTCAATTCACGTGGGGGGCCTTGGAGGCGGCGTCTGGGAGGGGCTAGGCCGCATCAGGTTTTCCGCAAGAAAGGCTGTGATAAAAACATATCAGTGCTCTGAAATATTTTAATTTTATTCTAAGACGTGGGCCAACAATTACAATCGTGCGGGTCGTGGGTTCAACACCCCTGCTCTATACTGACTGACTTTGATGTGAATGTTTTAAAGATGGCTCAAACTTTTCCTGTTGAAAGATGTTAGACATTTCACACCAGAGTATCCTGCGGACAGAATTTTGTTTACATTGCATTTAAACGCAAATAGGCCAAAGAATGAATACTCGAGAGAGAGCAAAAAGGACATAGGGTTTCAAAAATTGCTCATACCTAGGATTAGATCCACTGCGATCAACATTTCCGACACGAACTTCAAAAGATCTCAATCTGTCCCAACAGCAGTCAGCTCTGTTTGATAAAGACACTTTAAAAACACGTTGTTGCACTCCCAAATCCACTCTCCACCATGGCTTGTCGGTCCAAAGAGTATGAGTACACGTTGCAGGATGCACCTGTCCATTCCTCTTGCCGTCTACAGCTCTTGATGACACCCAGTTGTAAGCGGTACTCGACTGTCTAGTGGGCTTACCACGTGCAATATTCACTACAAGGTCCATTAATAAGTTGTAGGTACAGAAAATTGTACCATGCCAAGTGCTAACTCAAATGCTTTGACAAGAGTATTGATTACTTTGTATATTCAATGCTGGGTGACAAAAGAGTGAAGACGTGAGTATGGGGATAAATGCTGAGAGGGGGGCAATTGTGTAAGAAAATGAGGTAGGTCTGTGAATTGGTGGCTGGACGGGTTGAAATGTTGAAAGCCACGTTTTAAGTCGGGGGCATGCCTTCAGTTTACCACAACTGTTTTCATTACTTTCAATATCTTCATTATTTTCGTTACTTTCTTGCTCTGAAGACTTGCTCGTCGACTCTTTTTATGTGTTCTGTTTCAGAAAATTTATTTATCCTATCCATATTCCGAAAATAAGTTGGAGTCATTCCATTAGACTAACAAGAAAAATGAGCAGTGCCTTCAAGAACATGAATGAATCAGTTATTTCGTGAATGCAGGGTTAACAGATCACTTCAAGAACAGGCGAGAAGACATTTGTTGTCGAGCAGGCAAGGAAAGGCATTGAAATGATTAAAATTTGAAACGTGATTTATTTTCCTACCTTGCTTATAAGCATAGACTTGAACTTCGCACAGAGTGAGCCAATCCCAAGCAAAAATTCGCACGTAGACGTACCGTCCAACAATTGGTCTTGAGCACGTGAATAATCTCGTCTCTCCTCTGCCCAATCCACCAGGGTAATACGTGCATCTAGACGATTCAAAATGAGTTTTATTATCGCGAATTTTTCTCCTTTGAGTTCGTACGAGAGAAACGTTCCAAGAATAAAAAGGAAAGCGGGCGAGGATTTCTGAAATTTGAGGCAAAGGTGACATCGACATCAACTCTAAGGAACAGCCATTTCTCCATACCAGCCTCGGTCATTCCTGATTTTGCATTATGAAGTGGTGCAAGTCTCGTGAACTTCGGAATTCAAGTCTTTGAAATTCAAGCAAGATGTCTGTAACGTGTATGGCGTAAAAGTACCAGAAAGGAAAGTAAGCCCGCATTTTTGTACAATAAAATAAAACGGAGTGAATGTTGAAGCTTTTAATCATGATACGGAAATAGGAGGCAAGGGGCACATGCCTCGATCGCACTATTCCCAGGATCCGAAAGAGGCAAGAGGAAACTACTGAATTCCATAATTTCTTCGTGAAAAATAGTTTTACGCAAGGCGAAATTCATATCCGCATAATGAATCCAGAGTAAATTTGAAGTATTGAAGAAGAGCTGCTTTTTGACCTACTACTTTTTAGCATAATCTATACTCTTTGCAAATCACATTAAACGGCTTTTGATATTATGCTCAAACGTGCCGTTCAGGTAGCTCTGCCCCCCCCCCCCATAGCTTCTCTGCATGTCAAGTATTCCTACATTTAACCTCTTACATTAAATAAAAGATCTACTCACACAGAACTCCCAGACATTGTATGGCCTTGGTTGCCAACTCTGATTTCGATTCTTCTTAGTCGGCCCCAACAGCAGTCAGCTCTGTTTGTCAGTGAGACTTTTGCTACCTCTTGTCGGCTGTGCAAATCCACTCTCCACCATGGATTGTGATGCCTGTGTGTGTGAGTGCAGGAGCCATGGTTATAATGACCATTGCGGTTTCCATCTACAGCCTTGTGTGAATGACCACCGTATCCTGTTGAAATTTGCCTTGTTCCTTTCCGCAAGGCAATGTTACCTGCGCACAAATACAGTTTTCGTCAATAAACGCATTCGTGCAAAAAGCTTAAATCGAAAAGCGGAATCATGATCTCTTAACGTTGAAGATATTTTACTCTCTCCACTCATCAGCGCATGAAATGAAGGGATAATGTCCAAAATATGGCCATGAGACTGAAAACACAATGACGTCATATAGATATTTCGTTCTTCACTGATCAAAGTATGAATGGGTAGTGCTAGAAAAAAAGTATCATTGTTAAAGAATAAAACTGCATGAGCTTACCAGTCAAAAGCGGATGGATTCCTAAAAGGAAGAATGGAAATATGCCCGTTAATACATTACATACATTACAATACATTAATGAATAAAGTTCAAGGCATCAAACCAATGATTGAAGAAAACTGGCATTCATTTGTAGCTCGTTCGACACCCCTACGATGACATTAGCTTTAGTGTATATAATAGGATGAGCATGATACAAGAAAAACTCCAGAGTTTCCTTGCTTGCTTCATTGTAAATGAGATCATCTGTTGGGGTGAGTGTTCATCTACATCCACATCCTGAGCCGTATGGTATGGGGGTCTGTATTTCACAGTTGGATGTCCACAAAGCCGTGCACCAACACCAAATGCAAGGACCAAGACATTGCTTGATACGGGTAGCTCTTAAGCACCTTGGAATCTACTTTGAGATCTTTTACGAAGCCAAGGAATCTCGAAATAACGTCACATCGTTAGAAAGGACCGGTACACTGTCAGAAAAGCACAGGCTCACAATGTGCTTAAATATACTCCGTCATTCATGAATAATAGGGAGACCGACGTGATATCAAATCGAGAGGTAGGACCACTAAGAGTCTGATAAGCATGATTTATCGGTGTCCGAAAATCACTTTCGGGCGCTAAATGGCAGACGTAGATATGACATGAATCATGCGATACGCATTACAAACCGCTTAAAACCGCGAACACTTTCACTTCGCACATGTGGAGATAGCCGGGCGAGAGCATCCTTATGAAAACATATCTTCCAAGTGAGGGAGAAGAGCAGTAGAATGAGCGAGTCATGCGTCCGAAATGCCCACCAAAATGTGCACATCTGTAAAAGAAGTAGTGGGTTTACTCGAGAAACTTGCTATAAATCATGCAGTTCGACAAATGTATTACATCATCGAATATAATCAAATTTTACTATGAAACGTGTCTAAGTGGATAAGCCAGAAAAGAAAACGAATCTATTTCAAATTTCTTGCAAATGAATCGTGCAAATCTAAAAATTGAGCAGTGCACCTGCAGAAGCACTACTTCTTGTAGTGACTACGTAACTTTCTGATGCTAAAAGACTAGTTACCAGGACTATTGGAGTGTGAAGGAAGAGTCGGCATGGTAGTGGGAAACAAGTTGAGATTACAAAAATGTGCTATTATGCTCTGTTGAGACTTATTGTTTTTATTTGTCTTTCCTACTCCACCAGCGTCAGTACGGAATATCAAAAATGAGTTCCCAATTATCATGAAAAATCAAAACTGAAAAAAAGATTTCTGTTGTTAGAAGTCTGGTGATCAAGCTGAAGAATTCAACCAAGACAGTTTGCGGTCAGTGTAACTGTCCTGAGATCCACCTTCAGAAATGTAGGTAGAATGATCGAAGAGGCGAATTGATTTTCTTCCAGCTTTCATCCCGTGATCAAATGTCAACGGTCCTTCACATACGGTCAATTAGTGCATGGAGTGGTATTTTTCTCCTTTTCCTCGTGACTTCTTTCCTGTATTATGCAATCATGTGCACTATTGAGTATCAGAGGGAAAAGTTTCTAGGTTAAAATTCATTTTGCTTGGTACAGTAGAAAGCTTCTCATTTCTTGTCGGAAAGATGATTCTCCTTCGTGACAAATTCCCCCTCTGGCTCTGGGTATTTGCAAAGAAACACAGTTGAAAACAAAACTGTCGCCCTTTATAAGATTTCGTTTTGGATATTGTGAGAGTGATCAGCGAGATCATAGAGGAGTTGAATTTGTAGAATGCAAAGGCATAAACGGCTTGTCCAATTACAATGGCATTATTTCTTCATAGCAAGAAACCGGCTTAGCAATTTTCTTCAATCCTAAAACCACTGTACCATTTGTACGCTTTCGACCTGTACAGTGCCAGCATAAAAGTTGAACGGGCAAAAACTAAAAGGGCACTCACAGAATATTAGCTCCATCGGGACTATTCACATTGCCTACTCTAATTTCGACATTCCTAAGGCGATTCCAGCAACAGTCGAATCGATTTGTTATGCTGACTTTGTTAACATATCGCTGATGACCCAGGTCGACCTTCCACCATGGTTTGCTGTTCGAGTGAGTATGCGTGCACGATCCACTCTGCCAGTAAGGGTTTGAGTTGCCATCGACTGCCCTTCCTGATACGCCGTGGTGTGATGTTGATACCTGCTGAGTTGGCCTGTGGAGGGCAATATTACCTGGAAAAGAATATCAAGCGGCGATATCATGCTTACCGAATTGACCATCTATCACAAATTTGCTTGAACTAATATTCCTTTCAAACTGAAAGCCATCTTAGGTGAATAGAACAGGCCTCCAACAGTTCCTATTTCCTAGCGACATCCATATACCTGAAGATTTAGTTTTTGCACGCGGATGCCACTTCCTAAAAATGTTCGTGTTTCGTCAAATTTTGCTGCTAAGTTATGATAACTAATGACTTCCATTTTGACTTTTTTGCAAACTCCATCCAAACTTGAATGTCGTGAGATATTTTTGCTCAACTTCTGCCTTCTCTTCCTCTTCCTCTTTTTCCCCTTGTCAGTTCTTTCACCTGACGGACCTTTGGTCAGCTCCACAGATCCTGCTTTTCTTAAGTATTCCATCCTTAGCTTCCGTAACTTTTATCCTACTGCCTACCTGTACTTCTCAGATGTATGTCTTTCTCTCTTCGTATGCTTCCTACCCAGTCTTCTTCCCTCCAGTTCTAGTCAATCTTCATGCCAAACTACATTGCAAAAGCCTGCTTGATGTACGAAGCATGACTTGCAGAGCTTCAAAGAAAATTACACTAAAAAAAGAAAATTCCAACTAACCAGAGAATCTTGGTCTTTGAACTAAAAGTAAGATGATATTAGGGTAAGAGATCTAATCCCTTAACGCAATAAAGCAATGATAATCAGGATGCTGAAAATGATGGTGACAATCAAAATGCGGACTTAGAAATGGAGAAGCAGCGCATTTGGAATATGAGCACTTTTATCCCAGAGTGGTGGGAAAACTAGGATTCTTGAGGACCACCGAAAAGTTCTTGAAGGAGTATCCTAAATGTTTCAACATCTGCACATTTCAGAGCTTTGACCTCCAGAGCATTGCTTTCATTGTAAGAAAGGCCCTAATGATTAATCAGCGTAAGCTTCTGCCCAGATGGCAACACCTCAAGTACACTAATTGCACCGGGTTTTCAGCTGGAAGGTACCACAATATACAACAAGAAAATATGACTTGATGATAATCGGAATAATGACAATGGAGGAAGCCCTTCATTCAAGTTCAATTTCAACTCCAATTACAAACCTCTCTAATACATAGGTAGTTTGAATTTGGCTTGCCTGGCTTAGGGTTTGCAATGTAAGACTAATGCAATGGGAGAAGAACAAAATAAATGGAAATATATATGGAAGGTGAATATTAAATCGATAGAATGGGGCAGGTCTAATAGGGAAGAAGGTCAGGATTGGTCTAAGATTTGTTTCTGCAGCAAAAGCTGTAGCAGAAGGTTCGAATGGCTATAGTGGAAAGTTTGGAGATGAGAAAGCGTCTATGTTGTGGTTCGATGGAAAGGGAGTTGCACATTTCAAGAAAAGTAGTAAAGGAGTTGCTCAAGATACCGAAAGCGTTAATGGAGAGATTAACAAAGTGGACAGATTCAAATTGCTTTTTGAGTTCGGACAGTTGAGGGGAGTCTTTGTTCCTCTTAATCTCCCTCAATGTTGCTATCATTGTTGTTACTATTATTATTACTATTAAAATCCCTTGCCGAGCTATATCCAATAACCTAGGGTAAGGGCAGGTGAATTTTCTTGCATTTTAAGACTGTAGCACTACGATAGTGTTAATCTTCTGATTGTGTAAGAACAGTATTGTCGGTCACGTGGATAGTACACGTCGCAGTAAATGAGCCGTCCCATTCAGTACAATCTCTTGCAATTCTTGCAGACAAGGGTTTCCTGGAATTCGCTTGATATGGTCTTCATTTTTCTTCTTTATCATACCTAATGCCTCAACTACAACTGGTATTACTATTGCTTTCAAATGCCACATCTTCTGTATTTCGATTTCTAGGTCTTTGTATTTACTAATTTTTTCATACTCCTTAAGTGAAAGGTTTCTATCAGAAGGCACAGTCATATCAATCAATGAACATGTCTTCCTTAATTGGATAAATAAATTTCATAAGAAAAATAATGATAATAACATGATGACAATAGTCAGCATTACAATTTAAAAAAATTGAAAATACTTTGCAAACCTAATACTGTGGAAACCAAAACATGGTTACAGAAGACCCGGTAGACCTAAACTTGACTATGTCACCCTCCTCACGCAAGATACCGGCCTTTCTAACGAAGATCTCCGCACAGCCATGTCAGACAGAGAGTTATGGAGAAATTAAGTGGATTCGGGTGCGCCCGACTGATGATGATGGTGATCATTACAATTAAACTTCGTGGGAAATGAGTATGAATGAAAAAAGAAAATCGTTTGGTGAGACTTTCTTATCACGTGAGCAGCGCAGTGCACGGGAGAACAACTCTCTGGATCTCGTACAAGCTGAAGCGTCCAAGGAGCTTTTTTATTTTTCAGCAAATAAGCATCAATATTTATTCAACATCCCTTTAATTTAATGCACTCAATCCTTCCGTATTCGTTTTCCTTTCATTGGTTATATAGGAATCGTCGTAGTGAACACAAGCCTGGTCTCCTCCCCCCTAATCAAAACCCATTTCAAGGGTTCTATCGATTCTTTTTATCCGAAATCCTCTAAATTCAAAAATTGCGAAGCATTATCAATTTCGAGAGTAACAGAAACTATAGGTAGGGCTCTGAGTTTTTTCGAGGGAAGTGAATTTCATGAGATGGTTTTCCCATTGCCTTCCTCGTGGATGGTGTTTTATGTGACACGTGTAGGATTCGAACTCACGAACCTATGTTATGAGTCCGCGCGCTTGTCTGCTACACCACGGCACCAATCCTTACAATTCAAGCACCCTAAATTCAAGTGAACTTGTGTGAAAATTGACACAGTTACGGCATGACATACTTGAAACAGGGGACAAAGCTTCGAGCTTTTCTGGGGAGGCTTATCATTATGAGGTGGATCCTCACCGAAAGTGTCAAACATGCTCGATTTTAAGCACAACAGAAACAAAAGAAAAGATCCAAAGTATTTTCTTTAATGGAAATTGATTTCTATGAGGTGATTTCCCGCTGCCTTCCTCATCAGTATTATTTCACTGTGATCTTTGCCTGATTCAGCCCCACAATCCATGGATTCTGCCCCACAACCCATGGATTCTGCCCCACAACCCATGGATTCTGCCTTACAACCCATGGATTCTGCCCCACAACCCATGGATTCTGCCTTACAACCCATGGATTCTGCCCTACAACCCATGGATTCTGCCCTACAAAACTACTATATGATTGGATAACCAACCAGCTAAGAAGGCTGATCTGAGGTACATAGACAGGTATAAGTTATCTTGAATGACATACCTGATACATGGGGACTTGCACCTAAAAAATGGAGATCACCATTAGCAAAATTATGATAACGACTCCTAAAAATTTCGATTGCAGAAGCCTTGGAAAGAAACATGACAACTTTACATGGAAAGGGGTGGCATAACGCGTCGGACTTTTGCAATGTCTTTGATAATCATTAAGTTATCTATGACATACATTGACATAGTTTAATCAGAAAATAAAGACTTCTCACTTTGAAAACTGTAAATGTCATTTTAAGATATTTTTTATGGTTTTTTTGCGTGTTCACGTCGCGTTTTTGTTTAGTGTATCGTTGCGCTGATTGGTCCTTTTCAGGATTGGATCTCTTTGTCGAGGTATCATGTGACATTTTGTAGTGACCCTTCGTTGTGTTTTTATTTCTCAAAGATTGTTTAATAAGTCACGAACTAGATGGACGTTCTTCGGCAAGTACTCTTCTTATTTCGAAAGGATTCCATGTAAGCCAGGAGGTTTTCGCCGAACAAAGTATCGCTATAAGGTCAAGGAGTAACGTTAACTCCCATACTCAACGCGAGAGTTTGAGAGTGTCTTGGTACAGAGGAACTATTCTGAGCTACGACCTGGTGAGGTAGGGTAGTCAGATTCTCTTCTCATTGCACATTACCTCAAGGTATACGCCCGTTACCCATTTACAGTTGGCTTGGCAAACGGAAGGGACCCAGAAACATTGAAGAGTGTTCCATAATCCAGGGATCTTCAGAACTGTTCTAACAATTGTGCCGAGAAATTTGGAAATAGATATGACAAAGATAGTAATGTTGATTACGATGATGATGACTATGGTGAAGTTGACTTCTCCACTTGCTTTCTCACCAAATGCAGCTAGCGTTATGAAAGGTTTATTTGACCTCGTCTGACAGCATTCCACGTACACATGCATTTAATGATATAACTAGAAGGCACATGGGTAACGTGTGGTTATGAACTTTCATGAATTATTCACGACGTTTACAACCAAAGACAGGCTGGTGGTTTTCAAGATGTCTAAATGGAGACCTTTATTTTTTTGAGTAAAGAATCAGTTTTGTTTAACTTGGGGTTTTAGGATAACGGGACGTGACCATATTGGACACTATTTACATGGTAAAAGACATTTGTTTATGGCCTGGAGCACCCCGTCTTCTCGTGGGAAAAGCACAAAAATAGGCTTGTTTAGGTAGGCCTGGATTCTTTTGGCAGGCCTGGATTTATGATTGAAAACCTCTAAATCTCATTTTGAATCACCTGTATCAATACCAACTTATAGATCCTTTATCTTTGCACAAATTAAAGGACTGTGCTATTTGATTGACAGGCAGCTCCATCGGTAGAGCGCGCACCTAAGAATGCAATGATTCAGGCTCGATACCGATCATCGCAAACCTCTCGCATGGGAAGCTCATTTTGCGCAGTCTGCACTGTGCGATCAGCGATCTGAGAGCTGGTAACAAGCGTGGCAATCAACCTTGAGAAGATGGACTCCATTGGTTTGGCGCTAATGCAAGGGGGTTCAACTCTCTTGCTGTTCGCCTGAGAGCGCCTTTATGCCAGTCCGGACGACTTACTTCTATCCATATATGATACTGAATGAGCTAAAAATGAAAACTTAAGATAATCATAACAAGTAATAATCACCTTTTCTAAACGTTCCCCTGATAGGGTCGTAGGGGTAAGCTCCTCCGAAGTCGTGAGCACTCAGGTACATTGCAAACGGGAGGTTATTCTTTAGCCGAACAGTCACGTGCTCCCAGTCACCAACATGATTCCCGAACCAACGACATTTTCCGAGGCATTTTCCGCTTGCAAGTACTCCCAGACAAACACTCTTGCCAAGGTTGTAAGGAAAGAACGCCCAGTAAAAGAAATCTCTGTAGACATCATTGCCCTTGTGGAACGTTCGATAGAACGTGTATATCGGAGAGTGTCTGGAAATGGAAAGTCGATAATTATTATCATCAAATCATCCAAAAGTTCTTATATATGCTTACAGAAAAAATATATTTGTATACATAGACATTTTCATAAGCTATTTGAATTATTATTATTATTACTATTATTATTCTATAAGAAAAGTCCATTTCGATTTAATATTCATCTTCATATATATTTACAGTTATTTTCTTCTTTTCCCATTGTATTAGGTTTATATTGCAAACCCAAAGCCAGGCAAGCCAATTCCAAACTACTCATGCGTGAGAGAGGTTCGCAATTTTAGAATTCGAGTCTCCATCTTGGAACGAGCCTTTGGGAGTACCTTGCCAGAGAGATGTCATCCAGGGTCAAGGCATTGTGAGGTAGGGTGGCTAGGGTCTTTGCTCGCAGAAATTTACTCCAAAAACTGTCAGTAATTCGTTCATTATTGGTTTTCACTTTCTATTTAAGAATCCCACATGTGTTATTGCCTGTTATTGCTCATCAATATTGAATCATTTAGCACCTTAAGACTTTCTTTTTTTTCATCAGTTCTCTTCAATGAATCTAATCACCATATTCATTTTCAACTCTGCTTTCTCGATTCTTCTGTGAGGAGGCTGACGTCTTCCTATATATTACCTATCTTGGCTTTTGCATTTCCTACAGAGAATATTTTCATACTTCCTTTAAAAACAACTGCGTCGCATGCTCAATTTCGAGCGTAGCAGAAACCAGAGAAAGGGCTCTGAGTTTTTTCTATGGAAGTGGAATTGACGAGGTGGTTTCCCGTTGCCTTCCTCGCTAATGGCGTTTTAAAAGTGACACATGGAGGAATCGAACTGACAACCCCTTGTTGGGAGTCCGCATACTTAACCACTGCGCCACGGCACCACTCTACTTCCTCTAACTAATTCTTTTTGTTCAACCACATCGAGAGTTAACACCTTACTTTCGTTTACTTTTACTGAATCTCAACATTGAAATAATTCCTTGCCCCTGCTAATTAAAAAATTTTATGCTTCAGTCAAGCTAAATTCTAATGAAGAAATCCACAAAATTTACACAGCTGTATTGATGAAGGAAGCTTAAAATGTATGGTTTCTACCTAGGATGCTGCCCTGAAAAGAATGGCAAAACCGATGTCGGATGAGCAAGATGTTTTTTCGTTGTCAGATATCCTCCTTGAGCTGGCTTTAGATTGTTTGCTCGGCAGTGGCGTTGCAAAAGTCGATTGCTATCGCTTTTCAACATGACATGAGGCAGAAAGAAGTCAACGCTTGACGCTTTAAACCTTTCTCCAATTGCATAGTAGATCCTAGGTGCCCAACACCGCGCCTGCTTCCAGTCTGTTGAAAATGAGTAACTGAGCAAAGCACGAAGGATACATCAGTTGCAATCTTTGATTAACGATTCAGCATCTTAAAAGCACGTGGTTAAAGCATTTTTCAGCAATACTTGTGGCAAACATAGGCGATTACGAAAAAGGGAAAGGCAGAAAAGACGATGGAATGTAAGGAGAGCTGAAAAATTCAATTGCATTTTGGACTCAGTTTGGATCAGCAGAGATGTCAAGAGGGCCACTGTTCTCATTAGAAAAAGTCAAAAAATGAATTTCATTATATTACCAATTAATGAATCGATTGCAGTATTCCTTATCTCAATGACTTTGGTATAAATTCGTCGCAAAATGGAGAGAGCAAAAATTGCAGAGATACAACTTCGCCACATTGAAGATATTTTTGTGCAACACGCTGCGAGATTTTCCTACCCGTAGGCCTTAACAAGGGTATATGTTCAGGTAAAGTATTGTCAGTTGGAAACTGCCTAGCATACTGTATTTAACGCAGCAGAGACCAGAGACAGGGATTTGACCATTCCTCACCAACATAATTTAACTAGGGTGTATGTATAGGCAAGATATGAATATGTAAACTGCATAGCAAACTAGATTCTGAGCTGAGCAGAAACCTGAGGTAGGGCTCCGAGTTTTGTCCAGGGAGGTGGATTTTTATGGCATTGTTTCCTGTCGCTTTTCTCGCCGATAGTGCTTTTATAGTGAACCTTGCAGGATTCAAACCAGCACATGAAGTGACTGATACGGAGCCACAGCGTGACCAGATAATCGAGCAGCAAAGGAGGTTAATACAAAATATGAAGGCAGGTGTAAGTTATATTCAGTGACATACCTGGCTGATGGACCATAAGAAAATCTGCACTTTCTTCATCAGTGATCTGCCATTAGGCAGTGCATTGTGGCACAATAAATCGTGAATTCAGTAGTTAATTATTAGAGAGAAAAAATAACTGTAAGTTGGTAACAGTGAAAAACTTACATCTTGTTTCAGCAATGCAAGAAACTAGAAAATACAAAAATAGCATTAACACAACAACTACTGTCATCATGTCATCAAAATCAATAATGGAAATTTCTTGCTATCTATTATCTTCAATGAAGTGTTTGATATTGAAGGAAATCAAAACTTTCATAGCATCATTAGTCATTGTAATACGCATCATCACCATCAAGTTATTCATACCAGATGCACGGCTTGCAGGAACGTGCGGTCCTCTGCGGTAGTGCT